>CM070075.1:0-201868 GCA_036250285.1 Pyrocoelia pectoralis | reverse complement strand
TAAAATGGTACTTAAGATCCACAATGAGTCAAACGCGACTTACCAATCTTTCCATATTGTCCATAGAAAAAGACAGGAAAGTTAATTTTGACAATGTAATCGAACATTTTAGCAAAATAAAATCACGTAAGCACGTTTAGTATTTGTTGTTTTATTTTGGGGGTGCTTAATAGAAAACCGCCCCGGATACGAACCCATATATGCTACGCCGCCACTGATAGTCAGAAAAGCGGACGGCAGCTGCGGTCATTCTGTGTAAAGTAAAGTTTTTATGAAAACGACATGACGTCATACAATTTTCGATACAAAAATCGATCAAAACAAGCAAATACAACAATAATCATAATCACACAAGCTTCGTACACGCGAAAACAAACTAAATTTGACAAATTATTGTACTCAAAAAAATTTTACTCTACAGGAAAAGCACATATACCAATCGCTACCCAAGATCAGATCGCTACCTACATGCTGACTCTCATAATCACCCAGTTCAAAATGCTACGGTGTTAAGAACTTTAGCAGAAGAGCAGTCCGAATTTCAGACAAAGAACATTTACAACAAGAAACAGACTTTTTAATCGAGTCATTATAAGGAAAGGGCTATCGAAGTTGGTGCATTTTGAAAGCTATCCAACGAGCCGAACAGCCGAGGAGGAAAGAAGAAGTAAACGTTGAACGCCCCAAGGACTTTCCTCCCTTATTATAATTGAACTAACCGACAAAATTTGCAAATTTTTGATGAAGCATAACATCAAAACCGTCTTTTCGACATTGAATACCCTTGAGCAAGGATTCCGATCAGTAAAAGACGTCACACCATTGACAAAAACGCCAGGCATCTACCAAATACCATGATCTTGTGGAATTAGTCACATAGGACAAACAGGACGCTCCATAGGGACAATGGGTTAAGGAACACCAGGGAAATTGCAAGAACATGCGTGTTTTAAATTCAGCTGTCGCGGAGCACACACCGGCGGAAGGCGAGCACAGGCTTGCGTTCGAGGACACGAAAGTGCTGGCTGTACCGTAGCCTATGGACACTCATGCCTTAAGAGTCCATCACTGGTTGGAATTGAAATGATTGCATGGTTTCGATGTATACATAAAATTCAATAAAACATTGTTGTATAAACGCAAAATAGGTGTCAATGGTTAGAAGAAGGTTTATTGTGGGACCTCCTGATAAGGATATAGACAACACATCAATTATCAATGGGATCACATTTAATAGTTTACAAATGGAGATACTAAAGTCTTTACGAAAAAGAAATTAATTTTATTATTTTACATATACAGGGGTCCGCAGTGAAACGGAAAGATTTGAGGTACGTTTGCAGAGTGCCGCGAAGTGGTGAGGAAGAAAGTAGCCGACTTGCAAGCCTGCATGATTTGCCATTTAGGTTACAATGGGGAGTTGGACGGGTGAGCATGTATTTTTTTTGAGAATGTGGTTGAAAATGCCGTTACCGTTAATTCTGTGCGATACGTTGCAATGATTCAGAATTTTCTCACACCACAACTTGAAGGCCTTCCAGTGAATGAAAACACACTTTTTCAACAAGTGACACTGCACGAATTTCAATGATTGCTGTAAATGCATTGTTCCCAGGGGGTATCGTTTCTCGAAACGGGGATATCAGTTGGCTCCCTCGGTCTCCCGATCTAACTGCCTGCGACTTCCTTCTTTGGGGATACCTAAAGACGAATGTGTTTGCAAATGATCCACCCAGGACAATCCCAACTCTCAAACAACGGATGCGTGACGACATACGAGCAATACCTTTCGATATGCTGCGCAGCTTATACAAAACTTTCAGGAACGACTCCAAGAATGCATAAATTGTAACGGAGGACATTTGGCGGATCTAGTATTCAAAAAATAATTTTTTTGACATTGTAAACCAAATGGCTACTCTCTTATTTTCCATTAATGTATTAAAAATTATTTAAAAACATATTCTTTAACAATAAAATTATTTACGAAATCTTTCCGTTTCACTGCCGGACCCTGTATTAATATATTAATTAATAAACAAAATCCTAAAAGTAACTAACTTGTGGGAACCAGGAGTAATTGTTGAAATTGATAAAATAGACATTGACCTTATTTTGTAAGATTATATAGAAATGGTAATATTTACCTTAGACATAGAATATTTTTACGTAAAGCAGGTACCTACTAGTAGATGTAAGGAATTAGGGTAGGACCACTTATTAGAGGAAGCCTTAAATAGCCCTGATTCTGCCAAAGTCCCAATATAGACATAACGACATAAGTAATAAATCTGAACAAAGTGCACGCAGTGAAACTAGAAAAAGTGAAGTTAAGGAACCAAGAGAAAGTGACGTGAAAGTAGACACTATGTAAAAGTCAGCTAAGAGTAAAGTGAAGGATTGTATAGGGAAAAGTTGACCTTGCGTTGAATTGGTTAACACACGAGGCAAGTTTACAAACCTAAATTTGTCTAAAAATGACGAAAAGCGTCATTGCCAGTTTTCATATTAAATTGTTTAAACTTGTTAATTCTGACCGTGATTTAAATTTGGTGAATTCAAATCGACCATTAAAGGGAAATTAAGACACATTTTACATTAATTAGCTAATAAGTCTGAAATGTTGGTTAATTTCTAACCAACAAATTACACGTAACATTTGGCATCGCTGCCATCCTAATGTAGTAAAATATTTGTCACATTGTGGTTAGGTTATTGTCATGTAAGACATTTGTATGTTAATGAATAAATTTGGATTGTTTCATGAAAATCTGCCACTAACAATTTGAGTCGTTAAACTGCCAACTAAATTATTATTTGTTTGTATCTATGGTAAAATTACACCTTGTAAGTATGTAAGTTTATCATTCAATTTCTCATTAATAAATGTAAAAGCGTTTAAATTATTCGCGGGATTTGAAATTTTAGTGGGGTAAATGTAACTTGAATGAAAGCGCCCTCTACTTTACTCTTATCTGATTTATAGTATAAGCAAAGAGAATATAATACTCTTTGGTTTGGTATAAGAATGAACATGATATTAATGAAACTGTAGTGACTCCGTTCAGGTAGAATATAATAGAGTTTGAAGCCGAATAAAATAATAATCATTGGGCCGATTCGAATGGGATTGGTATCAAATTAAAGCCTATTTATTTCTACGTTGTTTAAGTGTAACAACCTTTTTTTTTAAATGCACTTTAAGGACCATTTCTACTACCAAACGATGCAGGTGCCCTTTTTTTGGGATTTGCGACGTCATAGCTAAATTTAGAGGTAGGTACATAAAAACAAAAACTACTGGCTCAGATGGTACGAAATTTTTAGTATGTTGTAAATTCAAAGCTCTCCTCTGTGCAATGCTATCAAAGAGTATCTACCTACAATAAAATTTCACCTGCCCTCAAAGTTATAAAAATACTAAAACATTTAAAAAGAAACTAAAAGAATACATAGTGAAATCCAATGTAAATATTGTCACGTATAGATAAATAATTGTTTAAGTACTAATAGTTTAAATAGTAGGTATAGGAATATCGAGTGTTGAATGCTTAGTACTTGATTTGCCAAGTTCAAATATTAATATTAGCCTCAATATTCAAGTACTTAAATATTTGATTTAATAATAATAATCTTTATTGTGCATAAATAATAATATGCACAATGGCGGGAGTTTCAGCTATTAGCTGATCTTCCACTCCAACCTGCATTAACTACAGAATCTGATCGAAAACCATCACTATAACATTGATACTACCATGAAACATGTCAAGATATCAATAAGAATGAGGAAAAATAAAAACATTTTTCCATAAAGGATAGCTACTTATACTACCTACTATATTATAAAATATTAAAAAAATATGAAAAAAAATAGCCAAATACCCATCAGTCCAAGATACACTAGTAAACTACATTTAATTAATCTGCATAGATAGAATTCCTTTTGTAAGGTTTTTCGCACATTTGGCCATAAATCGTTACTATTCAAAACAGACAATATTTATTTAAATAGAATACAGCTTTATACGCAAATGACTTCTGAAATTTAGCGTGTTGCATTATAATTATTATATGTGTCCTTCTGCCTAGTATTAATGTCATGTATACTCTTGGTTTCCCATTTGACATACAACTATACAAAAACTTCAATAACCGAAGTACAAAACATATTTTCCATTTTTAAAAAGGTGTGATGTGTTCTGTATATTTATTATTTTGATACTTGTACTTATTATATTTTGAGTAAATACTGGTACTTAAGACTTAAGTAGATTCTTATGGTATAACAGCACTGTTCTGGAAGAATCTTCCCCATCCATGAGAATCAAAATTGAATACGTGTTATACAAATATTATTATCAAATTAGCATGCATACTTTGTTTGTAAAAAACATGTTTTCATTGTACAATGTATTTTAGATGTTAAGATACATTACAAAAGCGACCTTGATTTTACGTAAAAATGAATATAAACGTACAAAGGTGATTTTCCCATGCTACCTTTCGACTATCGTATGAACAAGTGGGGAACAAAGTTTCTGAAATTGTTAAACTGTTACGTTATTTTTTGAAGATAACCATAATGCCTTTAAATGCTTCAAGTTTAATTAACAACAGTAGAAAATCTTGCGTTCCTTTTTCTTTACATTTCCATTACGTCCAGTTTTTCTGCATAGGTGAGTATAATATGTCATTATTTTGTTATCGATAATATGAGTTGCTATATTTTTTTACTTGCTTCTATCACCAATTTTGTAATCTGAATTTTGTTCTTTGTTTCAGCATTATTTTCCATTCCCATACTATTTTGTGTAAACGATTTTTTTTCCTTTCTTCACATATGACCGTACCACATTAGTAGCCATTAGTAGCCTTTTTGATACCTTTTCTGTAATTATTTCTAAGATAGGTATATGAAATAATAATGAGGAAATAAATGATGAAGTTTCTAGATGATCACAGTTTACTGTCCGGGAATCAGTTTGGGTTCTGTAAAAACAAAAGTATCTGTGGTGTTGTCATAAGCTTTGTTAAATTAATTAAATTTTATTTTATACAATACAATATTACATTGTTTGTTACATTTCATTGTACTATGTTTTTAAATTAATTGTATAAAATAAATAAATTGTGCTCACAATAGCATAGCTTGTACTATTGTATTTCATCATAAATTATAAAATTATATATTGTACAATTTAAACTAACAAACAGTGTTGCAATTAAATAACATAATAAAATTATGTAATATAATATTGATCCGCATATAGTCAATATCTTTATAAAATATCTATAAAATTCTTTCCTTTCTTTATCTAACAAACACTTTTTAAGCCTGTTTTTGAAGTTACTGACGGATTTTTTATGTTTTATATCTTTGAGATTATCTTGACTTTACCAAGCATATTTATTTTAAACTGCATAAAAGATTAAAAAATCCTTAACAGGAGGGCCCTGTGTTTATACAACGTTTATTTGAATTTTATGTATGCATCGAAACACATGCAATCAGTTTAAATTCCAACCAGTGATGGACTCTTAAAATAAGTTTTTAGTACAGTTAAAGCTTCTTTTAGAACACCATCTATGCACCATAGCGTAATTATGCTGCAATCATACGTTAAGTAGGTGTTTTTTTAATCAGGGAATCAAATTGAGTTTTATAAATTTCATAAGGCTACATTTGTTCTCCCATGCCTCTCAGACTTTTTCTTCCATACATGTCTCTACCAGCCCCCCCCCCCCATGCCTAAGTTGCCCAGGTAATACCAGAAATTCCCACCCTTATTCTTAATACCGGCCACATTCCAAAACATGCTCCTCAACTTCTCCCGCCTCCAATCTCCCTTTTACTAACCCCTTCCCCACCCTTTATTTCAGCGCCCCTACCCCTTTAGTTGTTTGCCCTTCATGGTCCCTCTTTCCTCATCCCAGTCGTACCTACTTTCACCTATCCATGTCTTTTTATAGCCCACTTCTGCCCCTTTTTCCCGTTCCACTTTCTTCTTAGTTCCCGTTGTACGCTCCTCTACTCACTCGTCAGATCGTCCTCAATCTACACAGTCGAGTTCTTTAAGTTTCCCTTTTTCCGCATTATCTCCACATTATCTCCCCAAGTGTTCATCTCTCCCAGATTTCCTTGTCAGCTTACTACTCCTGAACACCTCTTCCTTATCCTCTATCTCTCCGGCGTTCCCTTTTCCTCTTCAAAAACTCGTGCAAGTTTGCCCAACTGCTTGCCCTACTCCATCTTTCGCTCATCCATCCCCTTCACACTCTACGTTACTTTTCGTCGAATCCCAATCACTAATCCATTTTTTTAATACTTTGCCGCGCACTTTCGTCTGTGTATATCGACCAGTTACACTTTCGTATCGATTTAACCGCCACCCGTTACTCCTTCTTTAATCACTCAAACATCTAATCGGACAGATTTTATACCCCAAACGCCTTATAGAAACCGTACTTGCGATTAAAAATGAACTCGATCACAGGTACGTTCCTTGTGAGAATGCCTTTAAAAGTTTTTTATCACTATCACACACCTGTAGCCTAATAAATACTACTCTTGTTTGTTCTTTCTCACTAATCTCTATATAAAACTCCGCAAACACCTTTGCTACCACAAAACACGTCTACGGCATACAACGTCGCGAATTGATTTATATTATACCGTGGCCCTTTTAAAAATCATTTCAGAAATAAATCCTTATGGTAATTCCAAAGTGAGTATAATTATACCTTGGCATCTTCACCTTTGGTCTCACACTTTAATAAACGAAACCTCATTGTGGAAACAGGTTGCTCTATTACATAATTACGTTTTGTTTTTAGATGATGTAAAGTTGTAGCTATAGTTCTACTAAATAATAACAAATAGTTAAAACACGAGAATCAGGGGGAGTTTTAGTTACTGTTTAACTAAATGCGTTAGTACCTGTTTAAACAGTAAGTAGATAAACAACACATCAAGTTTTATTTCTTAAACAACAACCGTATTTTCATAATACATACCACCATGTTACAGTGGAATATCGAAATATCGTCACCGTTTTCGTATGGGTAATATGGCCATTTCTCCTTCCGCTAACGGTCGTAACGTTATTGTATATAAGTTCACTAATCGCCCATTCCTGTAAAATATATTGGACTATTTTCCGAAAATCGTACAAAAGTGATGGCGGATGGGATAACACAGCTCGCACGATAATAGCTACAATATGGTATCTACATGGTAGGATTTGGCACGGTATTTACACGGTATATCGTAGGTGACAATTGTACACTAACATTTTTTTATTAGGCTACGAAGTTCGTGGGTTGGAGAATTTGCCCAGTACTGGACCTGGTCTCATTATTTATTACCACGGTGCCTTTCCGACGGATGTTTACTATTTTTTTGCGCACGTTTTATATTATAGAAATAGAATAATTAACTCGGTTGTAGATTATTTTCTGTTCAAATTACCAGGTAACAGTATAAGATGTCACACGAGGTGGATATCGTCGCACTTTGGGACTTAATCAGCTGACCTTATTCCTTCTATTTATACTTCTTGTAAGGAAATTGCAGATCGGTTATGAGACATTTGCTTGAAACTATACCAAAGTGCGACATTTGCACCTGCCACGTTGAACGGAATAAATTTTGATCACTAAATACGTTTTAAGGTTTTCCAATACTGACGGAATGTTTGAAGTTAACAATTGGCACAAAACAAACTTGTTTGAACATTCTTAAACAAGGCAAAATTTTGATGATATCGCCTGGAGGTGTTTACGAATCTCAATTTAGTCACCAATACAATCTAATGTGGAAAAATCGAATAGGATTTGCCAAAGTTGCTATAGATGCCAAAGTTGTAAGTTAATTAAGGAAGTAATGCAAATATGACAAAATTTGTATCCGAAGCCCATTATACCAATATTTACCGAAAATGTACGTGAAGCATTTCGGACAGTACGTATTGGCCCAAAGTTGTTTTTCAAGCTTTACACTTGGACGAGATTACCAGTCGCACCAATTTATGGACCGTTTCCTGTAAAAATGATTACTCATGTTGGTCAACCGATACCTTATGATCCAGAGTTAACTCCGGAACAGCTGCAAGTTAAGGTAAGGTTAAATTAGTGAAATTAATCTCAAGAGAATTATTTAAGGTGGCAGATGCTATTAACCACTTAATTAAAGTGAACCAACGAATGCCCGGAAGTATTTTACATGCAATGGTTGATAGGATCCCGTTACTTCAAGAACGTCATAAACAGAAGGGTGATATCAAGTAAACCGTTGGTTTTCTAGTGGATTAAGAAATGTATATGATACTACCTAATGAATGAATTTAAAGCTACTTGCTACTCGTACATCTCTAAAATGGATGATAACAATTTTGGTTACCTCAAAATTATATAGATAGACTTCTCTGTTGCAGTTTTTGAGTTGAGTTGGGCTAATTAATACTTTCAAATTTTTGTTGAGCAAATTATTACAAAAATATCAAAACATTTTAGTTTCGATATTTTATTATCTTATACCTATTTGAAATTATAATTTACAAAAAAAAAGGTTATGGGGGTTTAAGGCCAATGGTTTCACTATGTATATCCGACACCTTAATAGAATTAAAATATAGATCTTTGTCTACAACTAATATTGAGGACATTAAACATTAATCTCGTTCTATTTTGTTTTGGCTTAAAAATAAATTGGAATAGAAATATATTTGATTACCTGAAGGATAGGTCAGGACATTTTCAAGCGAAATACATAATATCCAATAGATTCTTGCAAAAATATTCATAAAAAGAATTCAAGCACTTAAGAGCAAATAGTGACTTGTCTTAAAAAAACTTGGCGAACCCTGGTAGATTAATAATATTGTATTGTATTTCAATTTTTTTTTTGTTCGATGATGCTGTCGCTTTGCGTTGGGTTTACATTCCGCCTTCATAAATTTTCCTTTGACTGCCCTCAAATTAGTTCAATGGGATTCAATACATATAATAAAGCGGTAGTCGTTAATACTTTTGGTATCCACGGGTTTCCACGACTTCTAATAGTTGCTTTGCTGTATGAGAGTATTCAAAACAAATATCCTTGTTAACTAGGTATAAACTCGATCATTTGTGCCTTGGTAGTGGAACAGGAATCCTTTCTTGTAATCGAGAATAGTAACTCGCGTTATCCATAACTGTTCCGCAATTTTGTGGCAAATGTGGAATGTGGAAGACTATGTTGAAATCACTCTTCAAACAACTTGAGACGTCATGTATTCGTGGTCATGTAAGCTGGATTTTCTAATATTTTTTCGGGAATTCTCCCACCCATCTTAAATGCGATTCAGTTGTGTAAGATGCGAGTTGTTAATTCATCCTCTCTGAGCTTTATGATTGGTGTCGTACCACGTCTCGTCTAAATTACATATTCTCTTCTTTGCCGAAATTATTTATTTTTATTAAATATTCTCGGCGCAAATGTTTGAAGTCCATTTGACTCCATTAACACTTGACGGTTATCAATGTTCCTGTACTGAAACCAATTTCTTTTGTACATGCAGAAGAGTGGTGTTGGAAAAAGTATACCGGTGTCATCTTTTTTCAGACTGTTATTTAAATTGCACTGTGGGCACAAATTGACAAGTATTCCTCAGTCCCATACACGTAGGGCTCACACATACTTTCTGCCAGAAAAAAGGACATTTTTCGCAAAAAGTCTAAATTGACAAACGTTTACTGGAATCATACACAACTAAATTAATACAAGACCAATACGATCAGATCAATGAACATACTTATTGCTCGATTGAATTTGTCTAAGTAAGTTATCGTTTTTCAACAAATAATCGTACATTTCAGAGCACGTTAACGAATAATTGAACTTGAAGGACGCTGATGCAAATAAAAGGACTATCCTCTTTAAAAAGGACATATGGGACTGGGAGCCTTACATACACGTTGAAAGTGAAACTTCGATGCACCAGGGTAAGCAGGACCGTCTGTCAGGTTTATTTACAAAATAAGGGGTTTTTAAATATCCTTTTGCGTGACGAGGAGTGGTAGTGTCCGTTAATATCGACACGGGGTTGATTTAATGGTGTAATGCGACTACCTAAACTACCAAACCACGCGCAATGCAAGATATCGCATTAACAGTGACTCTTAATGCGTTTTATAACTTTTCAGTTACTCCCAATGGTAGGAAAGCTTGAGTAACGCTATTTTATTGCAATTTACTGTAGATACAACTGAAGAAGTTAAATGTTGTAAATTTTTTTTGCCTTTGATGGAAAATAGAAAAAAAATTTGAAATACTTTGATTTCAGGGGTAAAGAACACATTGACATTAATGACATTCGTTTAAATCTAAAATTAGGGGTCCAAATTAATAGTTTTCCTTTTATTTCCTAAGCATATTCGTGCTCTTCGCTGAACTCGAATTATACCATTCGATCCTCTTTGTTATGTAGTTGTAACATTCTTCAGTAAAAAAAAAAACCATTTCCAAAGTTTATTGTTTCTGCCTCGATGAATACCTAAAACCAAACAATTTAATTACTTATGGTAAATTTAACCATGAGTTTAGATACCTATCCAAATAAAAGAATTCTAAACTTTAGTCAATTAATTTTGTTAAGTATTGCAAATTTATAATTAATGGAACGTCAGAAACGGTTAACATAAACGTTATCAAACGACAAGAAGTATCTTTAGTTGTCGCTCGTGTCCTGATGATGAGATGAACTTATTTATATTCCCGCACTGAATAGAATCCATTATTTTGCAGGAATGTCTCGATTTTAACTTTAAATTTATTATGGTTGCAATTAATTAAGTAAGATGGTAACAAATTAAATAATTTGGAAGCCATATAAACTAGAAATCTTTTATAAAATGAATGATTTTTGTTGAGATTTGATTTTTGCTTATCGTATTATAATTTATTATGGTTTGACCAAGGCCACCTAAAACAGAGGCCTTGGTTTGACCCGGTTTTTCATAAAATTCTGTCAAGGCTATCAAAAGTTTTTTTAATAGTAAAATAAACAACGAAGCAGGTTTTGATTAAATCGAGTTCATTTACACTAACTGGCTCACGGGATCTTTTGTGGACAGATAAGGGCGATGGTCTTTTCGTTTTGGAAAGTATACAATATAATTATGGTATAATTTTTTGTACGATATTTAAAACGAAACGCTGCGCTGGTCAAATAAAATTTAAATAGAAACATAAATAGTAAGTATGTAAAGTACAGACACGGTAATGCCTCATTGTAGAACAATAAAGAAAACAAGCAATGGTGACATTACCATTTTAGCATTGACGATAAAGTTAAAACCAATAAAGAATTCTATTACCATAGCGGTCTCAGAAACCGGTGGTCGCGTGCAGATATTTTTTTAATAATCTGATCCAAAGAATTTGAAATTACTGCGATACATATATTTCTTAAACCCAATAATTACGCAACAAATGATACTTACCATGTAACTCACCATTTCGTAATAAACGTTATACAAAAAATTCTAAATTATAGCGTTGCATATATTTCTTAAAAGATGTTATAACCAAACTAGAACAACATCGAATTTTTTCAAATATTGTTCAAATTTCGTACCAAATTTTTACGTTTCACAAGTTTTGGAATATATTATAAAATAAATATTTTGGGAGAGAAGTTGAGACATAAATGAGGACTCAAAGTTTCGTGATTGTTTTATATCTTCTTCAGCATATCATATCAAAAACAAGAAAACGCTGAACTCGAGTTTTTTCTGTTAGGTACCCTTTATAGAATTTGCATCGACTTTTGTTTCTAATTTTGATAGTTGATCAAATATTCAAAAGCTCTTCAAAAGCTTCTGGCAACGTACTCATAATTTTAGATCTGCTCAGCGACTTCGCTGATAGTGGTAAATATGTATAAAAAGTTTACCATCTGTAACATATAGGTAGAAATAGACTCTGAATGGTTCGAAGAAATGTGAATCTTTAAACAATTAAACTATCAGCTATACATATACACTTTCACTAAAAGGGAGTGAGGATCGGTACAAAGGGAGGAGGATCGGTACAAATGGCAAAGTATCCTTCGCTACCATCTGAAGACATGTAGGTATTAGTACATTAACAAAAATAATGAATATCAAGCTGATTTTTTTTCTGTAGCTTAGTAAATATTTGCATAATTAAATGCCCACTTTGTCCCACAAATTAATTGGGCCGTTTTCCCATGATATTCATCCATTTTTTGTCATTTCCAAATCAACGTGTTTTTCCCTGCACACCTCCGTAGGACCCATTTGCGAATATTTTCGCAGAGGAAAAAGTTTACCGTCTCGTTACAATAAAGCCGCTCACGAAGTATAAAAAGTATATTAATTGATTGCAAAAAAGGTTGCCGGCTCCCGGACTATAAGTGATACAAACCTTACATCATTACAATCAGAAAAAAAGCACCATTAAAATATGTCATAGCCAACTATCGTTTCCATTTAAAAAAATGCATAACTTCAAAATGCTAAGCAAAATTAAAAAACTAGTACGGTGGCTTTATTCGGCACAAAATTATTTACAAATTGTATGTAAACAGTTTTTATTTATCTTTCGAAATAAACGAATTAAAGCGCTGAAACGATTTTTGAGAATTTTACTTTTTTACAAATATCTAGTAAGCCATGCATTTTCTTAAATCATCAAAAGTGTATTTGGATTAGTCTTCTAAAGAAGCAAATCTTTCCCCATTTAAGCAAATGTGTAACTCTTATGGTTTCCGAGATCCCCATACAAATAATGAAAAAAACTCACCCTGTATATTGTGCTTGTACTTACTTTTTGAAAAAAATGTTGATACGCGGGAAGTCTCGTGGAAATACATGTCAAAATTTAGAATTTTTTTTATTAAAAATCGGGTAAAAGTTTTCAGCGTGAACACCGTTTTGTCCACGACCATCCAATGTTGATTATCTAACTTGGGTTAGGTCCCAGTGGTGGCGATAACGGGCCCGCAGGGCCCTCCGCGCGGTGGGGCCCGGCATTACTCGGGGCCCCGACAAGCACCAACTTTAATACTAGTAATTTTTTCAAAAAGCATTTTAATGATATATAATGTAATTTTTTAATGATATATAATGTAATTATATATATTTACCACACATAATATTAAGTAAGAACGAGACCAAAGCATACAATGAATTATATGTTCACTCTCCGTCTCTCCCGTATTTTTTGTCATTCCCCCTTTCTAGCATTTTCGCTACAATCAAAGTCATTTATTTGTATCAGCTGATGTATATAAAATAAAATTGTGTATTCCGTAAAAAATAAAAATGGCAAAGTACCTATTGTGCTGTGTACAAGTGCGTTAATTTGAACTCGATTGAGTACCGACAGAGAGTTGACCCTTCCATTGTTATGTAATAGGTAATTAATTAAACATTGTTTTATATTATAGGATTTGATTTTATAAGAGTTTATGTTTAAGTATTTTATTGAAGAAAGAAAAAGGGGTTACCGGTAAGGGCACCAAAAATTTGTTCGCGGGAGGGCCCCCTAGGCCGCCACTGTTAGGTCCATTGTATAGTACGCTTCCTTTCATGATTTATGTTATACCCTGGCCCTTTTAAAAATCATTTCAGAAAAAAAAACCTTACGGTAATTCCAAGGTGAGTATAATTACCTTCACCTTTGATCTCACACTTTAAAAATATGATTATCTAAAATGATAATTATTCCAATTATTCAAAAGATAGCACTAATTGAATATGTTAATAATAAACTAAACCTCATTGTGGAAACAGGTTACTTTATTGCATGATTACGTTTTGTTTTTATACGATATAAAGTTGTAATTATAGTGCTACTAACAAAAAATAGTTTAAACTCGAAAATCGGGGAGTTTTAGCTACTGTTTAACTAAATGTGTTAGTACCTGTTTAAGCAGTAAGTCGATAAATAACACTATATTTTTATAATACCTACATGTTGCAGTGGAATATCGAAGTATCGTCACCGCTTTCGTAGGGCTAATATGGCCATTTCTCCTTCCGCTAACGGTCGTAACGTTATTGTATATAAGTTCACTAATCGCCCATTCCTGTAAAATATATTGGACTATTTTCCAAAAATCGTACAAAAGTGATGGCGGATGGGATAACACAGCTCGCACGATAATAGCTACAATATGGTATCTACATGGTAGGATTTGGCACGGTATTTACACGGTATATCGTTGGTAACAATTGTACAGTAGCATTTTTATTAGGTTACGAAGTTCGTGGATTGGAGAATTTGCCCAATACTGGACCTGGTCTCATTATTTATTACCACGGTGCCTTTCCAACGGATATGTACTATTTCTTTTCGCACGTTTTATATTATAAAAATAGAATAATTAACTCGGTTGCAGATTATTTTCTGTTCAAACTACCAGGTAACAGTATCAGCTGTCACATTTACCATTGATATTCTTGTAGTGCCACGAGGTGGATATCGTCGCACTTTGGGACTTCATTTGACCTTATTTCTTGTATTTCATTGTGAAGAAATTGCAGATCGGTTATGAGACATTTGCTTGAAACTATACCAAAGTGCGACATTTGCACCTGCTACGTTGAACCGAATACATTTTGATCACTAAATACGTTTTAAGGTTTTCCACTACTGATGGAATGTTTAAAGGTAACAATGGGCACAAAACAAACTTGTTTGAACATCCTTAAGAAAGGAAAGATTTTGATGATATCGCCTGGAGGTGTTTACGAATCTCAATTTAGTCACCAATACAATCTAATGTGGAAAAAACGAATAGGATTTGCCAAAGTTGCTATAGATGCCAAAGTTGTAAGTTAATTAAGGAAGTAATGCAAATATGATATAAAATTTGTGTCCGAAGCCCATTATACCAATATTTACCGAAAATGTACGTGAAGCATTTCGGACAGTAAGTATTTGCCAAAAGTTGTTGTTCAAGCTCTACACTTTGACGAGATTACCAGTCGCACCAATTTATGGACCGTTTCCTGTAAAAATGATTACTCATGTCGGTCAACCGATACCTTATGATCCAGAGTTAACTCCGGAACAGCTGCAAGTTAAGGTAGTGATTAATTAGTGAAATTAATCTCGAGAGAGTTATTTAAGGTGGCAGATGCTATTAACCACTTAATAAAAGTGAACCAACGAATACCCGGAAGTATTTTACATGCGATGGTTGATAGGATCCCGTTACTTCAAGAACGTCATAAACAGAAGGGCGATGTCAAGTAAACTGTTGGTTCTCAACTGGACTAATAAAGTATATGATACTACCTAACCAATTTAAAGCTATTTACTATTCTTACATCTTTAAAATCTACTTTGTTTTCTATTTTAAGTTGGTGTACATTTTCGTCATATATATTTTAAATTAGAATTTAAAAATAAAAAGGCTATAGGGGTTTAGGGTCAGGATGTACATCTCACATTGAATTTTCTTATATTGGAAACCAATTTTTTTGTACACGCAGAAGAGTAGTGTCGTAAATATTTATACCGATGTCATCTTCTTTGAGTGTGTTATTTAAACTTTGTAGTGTGGACACAAATTGAAAAGTACTCCTCAGTCCCATACACCTGATAATTTAAACACCGACCCTGAAATTTCGATGCGCCAGGGTAAGCAGGACCGCCTACCAGGTTTGATTACAAAATAAAGGGTTTGAGCTAATAGTTCTTTATGTTATGTACCTTACCTTATCACTATAAATGTATAAATAATTATTATAACTTTCCATTTATGTTTATTAAAATATTTGTTAGTTTCTGTAATTGAACTTTTAACTTTTGAACTGTGCGATTATAAAATTTACTCAATTTTTGAACTGTGCGATTATAAAATTTACTCAATAGGTTATAAAAGAAGTAGTTTGTAATAAATAGTAAGTCACTCTGAGCCTAGTTGAAGTCTAAGTTTGAAGAAAAACCATTATTTTAACTAAATTAAAACTGTAAACTGTGGAAGAATAAATCAATTGAACAACATTAGGTAATTGTTAAATTTTATACATTAACATTTAAATGCCCAATTCGAATTATTGTGACGGCTACTATACGCAATAAAGTACTATTCTGCATTATTATTTATTTGTCCGTAGAATACCACGAAAACAATGACAAATTAGGGTAAAATTTTACATGACTTGATTAAATTGGTTAAAAATATTAATCTAAGTACCTACCGGCGAGTTCAGATCAAATGCCGTGATCAAGGTTGAGAATAATCACAGAATCAGTCAAGCAACTTCAAATTTATTAATTAAATTAAACGTCATTGTATGTCCACCATGTCGAAAATTACTACTTATGGATCAATTTTTTAGAAAATACTAATTTAGCAAGGAAACTGCCAAACGTGTTATCTCGACGGGCAAGGGGTGAATTTTATTTATATGTTTTCTGAGATACCTAATCAAAGACAAAGAATGCCCATTATACTCGTTGAGTCGTTGACCTTTTGATTGCGAAAGAAAGGAAACCCTTCTCGCACATTCTCATAAATCCTCTGAAGAAGAATATGTTTTCAACCAACTTCAAAAAGTTACTAACTAAATTCGTCCGGATGTCTGTGTGTCTGTACGTTGGTCAATGTTACAGTGTTTAGAAAGCTGGAAGTGGTGTCATCTTATAGGAAATTCTTTACTGATTCCAAATCTCTGGTAAATGTTTTGATCGAATCACCCGTTCGCCGTCAGGACACCATTAAAGTCAAAATATACACCCTTTACACACATCCAATTTCAAATAGAAAAAAACTCGTTTCCTTTATTTTTTGAAACTTATTGAGTCATGATACGGTCTTTCACGTTATCAAATGTTGATAACAACTCACATATAGAAATCAATGATGCATTTTACTTTTATTTTATAGGTATTCAAATTTTAAGGACAGGACGTTTTGAATTGGATGAACAAAGCTTATGACAGCCTTTATTTACCTAATAATGATCTTTTTGTGATTGTATCGGTTTAAAAGTGAATTCTACTGCTGATTAAATAGTCATTTGAATGTTGAAGCTGGGGTCCCAAAAAAATGGCGGTTTTCTGTGATTTTTGCGTACTTAGGTCGAATGTTCTCCGCTCATGGGGCAGTTTTTATGCTTTTTTGATAGGATATCTTTGAAATAATGCTCCAGCATTGCCCATTAAGTGTCACCACCTCCCCTACCTACGATCAGAACGGCGAGCCATTGTGCTCGTTTCCCAAGATTTTTCTTTTTGCTCTTCTGCAGTTGAATATTCACTTTTAAAAGAAATATGACAACACGTTATGTAATTTTGTATGGAAACCCCTTCATCCATGAATAAATTCTTTGTTCTTTCCACTGTTTTTATTGTTTTTATAAGGTTTTT
Organism: Pyrocoelia pectoralis; assembly: GCA_036250285.1. Taxonomy (NCBI): domain Eukaryota; kingdom Metazoa; phylum Arthropoda; class Insecta; order Coleoptera; family Lampyridae; genus Pyrocoelia; species Pyrocoelia pectoralis. The sequence goes on along the minus strand of CM070075.1, from coordinate 184,479 downwards.
TATGCTGTTTTGTAACAGTTTTTGGTATATGACTAGTATTTTGTGTGTGGTATTTGTGGAAACTGTATAGTGCAGATGTAAACGTCTGTTACTGATTAATTTTTATGACTTGGACAGAGCATGGAGTACATTGGCCAAGGGAGCGGCGGTGGATTTATACATAACTTTTGCTTTCTTTGTCAAAACGGTCTTCGCAAAAGGCTCTTTCATAGCACGAGACAGCGGGTCCTGGAGGCTTTCAAGCGTCCAAAGAAGTTACCTTCACACGGTGTAGTAACTGTGCCTTCAACGTTCTTGCAGCTGACCACGAGGAAGCAGGTACAAGGATAATAATCCACACGGGTAACAATCCTTACCCAGTTTTCGTCGTCGCAGCGAGAGATACAGATGTGTTCCTTCTTGTCCTGCATCACTTTCAGGACATGGAGTGTCCTAATTCTTGGACGATTACTGATAGAAGCAAAGATCAACGATGCGCAGCTCTATACCGGTAGCTAGAACTTTAACTTTCCATGCAATCACAGGCTGTGACACCACTTTCTACATTGCCGGCATCTGTAAGAAAGGAGCGATTACTATTTTCGAAAAGCACGCGAACCTACTGTCAGACTTTGGTAAAAATTCATGCATTGTCAATTTTTATGGTGCTGGCGCATCCAAGGCAAATACCGCAGATCGGGCGAGACATAACTTTTTGGCAAAGTTAAAACCTGAAAACTTGCTACCTACCTCTGACGCCTTTATAGTAATAACTTAAAATTTTCTGAAGATATTACTAAACCGACAGCAACGAACTTCGGATGGCAAAAGGCGACAGTCTCGCACCAATTCTTTGCATTCTGGATCCGGTTCCAAAGGGCTTGCGAAAATATGGTTCTGTGGTTGCAGAATGGGCTGCAAAACTGTAGAGTACAAATGTCGCCCAACAGAAAAGATAAACGGAGACAATATGTAGTATAAGCTGATGTCCTCTTACTGCGATCCTTGCGTAAATGGAAACGAATTTGCTGACAACGAGAAATCTGAGGCTTCGGAATACGATAAGTTGTGACTTATTGTAATTTGTCATTTTTATTTTATACACGGGCTTTCTTTAGAGGGTAGGGGTGTGGGGGGGGGGTTAATGGGGGAGAGACTTACATATAAACTTTAAAAAATGGAAATATAAAATCGATATTCTACCACGGAGGGAAAAAATGAAATCTTGCGAAATGGCCACTACTCTTTTCCGTTTTGGGTCGTAAGGGGTGTTGAAGGTGAGGCACCAATTGACAAGCGTAGACAATGCTGGGGGATCACGTCAAAGATTAAAAAAGTACAAAAACGAAATTCGAAGTACGCAAAAATGACTGAAAACGAGTTCTATAAACGAAGAGGATTCAAATTTGATCTGTAAGCCCAAAATAACATTTTCTCTAAACAAATAATTTAGAAAACAATATAATATTGTGCTTTTCAACGTATTACCCTCTACATCAGTGCATTTCTGCCCTCTTCTTGGTTAATTCGCACTTCAAACTGAGTTCGTATTCTGCAAATAAATTTTTAGATGATGTGCCACTTTTAAATTCTATATATCATGATACTATCATGTCTATATATCGAATATCATGTACCTACCTCAACAATAGCGCCTTACATCGATTCGAGGAAGGCTTTCCCTTTTTCCTTCAAAGTTATTTGCTGAATACATTTATTTTTAATACTTATTAGAGATTACACGTTAATATTACATTAATAATATATGATATGTATAATATGATATGTATGTAGTTTCTTTTCCATATATTTCATTAGGGTCCCCCTGACAATTTTTCATCGATTAGACAAAGAGCGATGTTTATGATCGTATAGTTATTAAAATTGCCAAAAGGACATTTTTCAAAAAACATCACAGTTAGACAGTAAAATTGAAACAATTGAATATTGCGCATTCAATTTACATTGATTTTTAGAATCCATTTAATCTACACTACTTTCCAATGTACTAATTCTAGGCCAGATTGAAAAATCTTTCAAAAATGTTCTTAAGTACTACAAAATGCCTCAGCCATAAACGTCGAATGCTCTTAATTATGACCTAAGCTATTATATCTCTTTAATAATTTCATTTAAGTAAATAAATATAAGGGAAGTTACACGAGGCAGTTTAAGAGCTTGTAATATACATAATTGAGTAAAGGGCTCCCGGTGATAGTTTTGAGAAAAATTCGTAAATTATATAATAATTGTTGATTGCAATTACCAGCATATCTACCTTCTGTAACTTCAATTTTAGTTTACATATAATGATATAACCCACATAATTTCCTGTCATATATTTGGGTTAGAAACAATTAGTTAACTTAATGCATGGGTCTTTTATATGGTGCGAATCCAGTTAACCGTTTCTCACCAGCAGTGTGTTGTATAGAATTTTTAATTTGGTCTGATGCTACTGGTCCTATGCAGACCAAAGGATCCTTGAAATATGAACAAACCTACAAAAGTGATTATTAATTGGTATCGATGGAGAAACGAGTACTCAGTATTTACCTTTCGTGGGGCCTGTCTGTGTCTCCTTTGTAATTGACAACATAGTCCTCTCGAAATGTCGCATTCACTCGACATATTGCACGTTTCAGAATATTGCTTGTCTTGACGGACAGGAGGTCGGCAGATTCTAGTTGCACCTCCAGATTCTGATTCAGTACAAAGTAATCCGGATTCACAGTCGCTATCTCGTCGGCACAATTCACCAGCTCTTCGTCCGTACGCAAACAAGCAAGTTCCGGCTAAAGACAGATAAAATAATCTATACTGATTTATTTTAGACCATCTTTCAGATTATGTTAAAATTAGATGTGGGATGAATGTGCAAATTTACTTGATCTTAAATTTGATTAACGGAAATATGAACCATTGTTTAGCTAAGCACATACTAATCGATGCCCTTGAAACAAAGCAGGCACTAACTTTGATGATTAATATGATACATACATTACAGGCGTTTTTTTTACATTACAGGCGTTTTTAGGAGTAGATATAACAGGATTATTTGCAAATATTAAATAAAGTGTCGGAAAAAATTTCATTTTGCAAGTCATATGCTACTATACCTTATCCAACGAGAGAAAGGACTTGGTTTGCGCATTGCAGATTAAAGTGGGAGGAAACTGGGATCAGGTATTCATCTATAAAGAGGTACCTTTTATAGGTATCGGCGCAAGGTATGACTTCGTCGAAATAGGAGTAATGAATAGGCGACGATTCAACTGAAACATACGAATTTTCGTCCGAGCGCAAGTCCTTTCTCTCGTTGGATAAGGTATAGAAGCTTTGCCTAAATTGATGACTACATTACCACTCTCTAAAGGGCTAACTTAGAAAGTTCGTTTGTCAGTTGTAAAACATGGAGAAATGAGTGTGTTTGTAATGGATTATTGTGGATGTAGTACAGTAATCCTAGAAATAAAATCAAACATAATATGCACAACAAAACCCTCGTACTCGTAATCCTAATACATACTTTGTAAGACCTTTTTGTGTAAGACTGATGTAGCAAAGCCTCAATGGTTACCTAGATAAATTGAATAAAATTTTTGTAATGGGCTATTCTGTTTTCCATAGCACTCAAAAGCCATGTTTTCATGGAAATTATGTACCTTACATTTTGAAAAGGCATTGTTATCTAATTTTGAATGGCATAATTTAAAGGTAATTAAATGAGGTTCATGTACATTTTAATAGAAGAAAATACATATGAATGTGAATGTGAAAGTGCATTATGTACCTATCTTAAGTAAACTTAACAACTTCAATAGATTATCCTTCGTTTTTATAACTAACCTCCATCAACGTCAACGCATACTAATCCAGGACAACAGTGCTCGTTTGCAGTGCAACGTCTGCCGTAACACGGATCGTCATCAGAATCCGTTTCAAACTCTTCTAGGATACCTTCATCACCAGCTCTCTACAAAGTAAAACACATTAATTGTATTATATTGAGGTGTAGGTACATTTCCTGTAATAAAACAGACGAAAAGACATTACTTTTGGTTGTGAAGCTTTAGTATGAAAATGTAATGTTAACGTTGTGCTTGTAAGTGTAACTATAACAAATCTTATGCCATTTAATTTAGGTAAATGGTATGACTCGTGCCATTTTCCTCGAACCAAATTACTTAATGTCAGCAATTCTGTTTTACTATTGGGAATGGTAACGGAAGGCGAGTTAAAGAGTAATGCATATATTACGAGGTAATTAGTGACCTAAAGATTCTCTGGGGTAGACTAAATTAAAAGGCCCAAAGAGATTGGGGAATTAATTATGAAATTTAGGCATAGTGCCAAGCGTAACACGATTGTTCATCTCTCCCTACGTTTGTGGTCTGGTTATAAAATATGTAAATATAATGCTTTACATACGTTAATTATACTGCGATACGATAATCTCTAGCAAAGTGTATAAAGGCCTAAGGGAGCGTCATTTCGTTCGAGACGACAAGAAAAGTATTTCATCCTGTTCTTAGGTCCGAGCTCACCAAAATAATGCAAAAAACTGGAAGATGAAAGAAACGCCCGAAAGAGCGTTTTTCAAAATTACATAGGCAAATAAATTATTAATACGAATCGAAAGTAGGACAAGGGACAGGGCAGCCTTTGTTTACACATAACTTACAACACGCATAGATAAAAACAGGAGCGTACTAAATAAAAACAGACTAGTAAAAATAATTCTTACTGATCGATAAAAATTATTTTTCCGACCGGTAGACTGGGGATTACTTTTTGCGTAATTGGGTAACTATTAAACGAGACGAGCGACATGGAAAGGGTATCAAAGTGGAAAAATTGATGAAATTAATTTGAAAATAAAACACACACAGGAAGATAATACGAAATTGAAGGTGCAGGTAAATGAACAAGCGGAGAAAATAGAAACATTACTCATTAGAAAGAGAGGCTAGGTGAAAGAATTTTGTTATCATAGTTTTACAGAGAAAGGTATTAAAACAAAAATGGTTTGGCGACACTATAGTATAGTATACTTCAGTTATAGTGGTGGTCACGATAAATCGAACTGGGGATTTAGAGAGCTATCCACTAAAATTCTTTATTACAAACCCTACAGGCTTACCCTGTTATAAAATACTCGAAACGCAGTGAAATTCCATGGTCTGCATTTAAATTGTCAGGTCTATCAGTGCATGTAAATGACCGGTACAACCCTTCGGAAATATACCAAGCAGATTACAGTGGAGACAGAAGATGACGCAAGTGTAAGTATTTTCGATTCAACTCTTTTGCGTGTACTAAAAAAATTGGTTCAAGCAAGCCTTTTTTTGTGGGAGCACGCGGGGAGGAAATTTCGAAAATATCGAATTGCCATAAAAACTGAAAAAATGAAAGAATTTGAAAAAAAATGAAGAAAAAATCAATTTTGGTAACCTTTACAAAAGCTACACAACGAAAGCGGAAGAAATACACAGCAACCCATAGATCCAGAGACGATTTATTCTCAATTGGCAGCTTCTATGAAAGATCGTTTACTAGAATCGAGTGATAAAGATATCGTTCAAGCTTGTGATGTTCTCATAGCCGAAAAATGGCCGAATGAAGTTGAAAAAAACATTACGTTTGGAGAAATAGAGATTCGTACGTTTCATGTGAATGAACGAAATATTATCCGGGCGTTTCGCTATTTCTTAGTAGACAAAAAGGTGCCAAAAAATTTAACTCCGCTCATCAATACTGTCCATACCATAGCAGTTTCAACGAGCGAATGCGAGAGAGGATTTTCGCAGATGAACTTGATAATGACTCCACAAAGATCTCCTCTTTTAGTGAAAACAGTTTCATCGCTATTGGTCAAGTTCGTAAGCACGAACAGATTTATGATGAAGAGAGACTGCTTTAAAATTTATGTACCTACTACCTTTAGGCTAAGTGTATTGACAACGAAAGTTACTTTTTTATATTGTTAGTCAACTAAATATAAGTTCACGTTTTATTTCCAAAGAGATTACTTATTATGTTTTTAAACAATACAAAAATAACAGTGGCAAGGGGGGGGGGTACAAAAAATTATGGACAACTTACGAGAATTAGCGTGCCCCCAAAAAAGAACTGACAAAAAAAGGTCTGGCCGCCCGCCCGTTCAAGTATGTAGGTATAAGAAAATTTATAAGAGTCATAGCGGGGAGGTTTATAGGTATGTAATTTAGGTTCATGATAATGATGAAAGTTCAGAAAGGATGGGCTGACAACTGGATTTCCCGTGGAAAAGGAATCATTATTCTTTAGGGTGGATCGCATTTACGATGGGTGGATGAATGTGTACTCTCCGCGGAAAAAATGTTAGAAACTCGAGCTTAGATGATCACAAAGACATGGCGCCTCAGTTGCTTAAAGAGTAGGTTTCAACAAAAGCTTATACCAAATTTGCCACAAAATTCCGTAATTGTTATGGATAACGCGAGCTTCCATTCTCGATTACAAGAAAGGATTTCTATATCTTCCACTACGAAGACACAAATTACCGACTTTCTAATTAACGAGGATGTTTATTTTGAAGACTCGCATAGAGTAAAGCAATTATTTGAAGTGGTGGAATCTCAAAGCTTTACAAACAGTTTTATAATTGTCCTAAATTCGAATTGTCGTGACGCAGCGCCGTGAATGTTTAGTATGTATCTGTTGTGCTAGCCAATTATTAACATTTTAATGAAACAAAATATAGGAAAAAGTGGCGATTCCTTTTTATACCAATTAAAATATAGTCGAAAACCGATTTTAGCTATTATAACAACAATGTAGAATTATGGAAATGTGCAATAAGTCTTTTAAAACATAAGTATATAGATAAATTTGAAATGTGTAGGTATTCATATAAAAACTATACAAACCTGTATAAATCCGCTGTGACCGCCGTATCCCATATTTGCGAGCATTTCTGGCGAAAATCTATTAAATAATCCACCCCATGCGCGAGTTTGTTGTGCCAAAACGAAGATTGCTATTATAATGATTAAACACTTCATTGCGATTTCTGAAAGTAAAATTATCTATTAATAGGTTACTAATCCTCTTCCTGATAGATTAGTACAGCGTTTTAGCTCTGCATGACAAATGACCTATCCATTTGTCATGTAGAGCTAAAACGCAGAGCGTAACCGGTGTAAATTAATTCAAATTACAACCTGATTGAAATTATATAATAAATCAACGTGGGAACATAGAGCTCCCGTTACCTAAAATCGTATAGTAGCAGATTATAAATTATCCGAAGACGGCATAAAACCATCAACTTCAATTAACTTTTATAATTATTACTACTACAATCGAATAAAATGTTACATTTGAAAACAGAGAATGCGAAAATTGTGTTGCTAATTTATTGTTGTAATGATTAATGGGCGTGAGAGTGTAAGAAATTGTAGTATTCGGTGATAAACTAGAATGACTACTACCTAATGTTATTCTTTCATTTTCTAGGACGTTTTCACAGAAAATAGCTAACGCTTCAATTCTAATTACAAATATTGCCGAATAGGCAAAAGTAGCGAAATTCTTAGCCATTTGAACGAATTTTATCTTATGTTTCAAAATTCACCATTGCAATCAAGATAAATTGTTCCATAATTTGATTTGTGGTAAATTGTAACATTTTTAGGTATGAAAATCAGCAAGTGGCGATCGATTTCCACTGCGTCAATGGATTAGTTGAATTGGCGGTAGTTATATTAAAGTGTTAAGTTTTGACATTGATTATATACACGAAGTATATAATCAATGGTTTTGAGTAATTGTTACGATCATACCTCCCACTGAACACAGTACATCCATGAAACGTTTCTAAATGTTGCATAAGGGTTACAAATGAAACATTCCTAAGAAACATCTAAGACACATTACTGGTACATTCCTGTCGAAAGCGAATAAATGGTAATGTCTAATAAACGTTTCAATTGATTAGTTACATAAAATACAAAACATACACATTACAACACGAACGTTTTAGATATGTATCCAAAAATACATCTTTGTGATGTATTTTTTGGAATGTGATAACGTATAACATTTTAGAAACGTTACAAATGTGATGTTTCGTTTGAAACAAAATAGTCATATCTCAAAGTTAACGTTACGGAGTTGTGTTTAGTAGTGTTGTACCAGAAACCTTATCAGTTGAAACATATCGTAAGAAACACATCATACACGTTTCGGTGTGAACGTTTTAGATATGTATCCAAAAATACATCTCTGTGGTGTATTTTTTGGAATGTGATAACGTATAACATTTTAGAAACGTTACAAATGTGATGTTTCGTTTGAAACAAAATAGTCATATCTCAAAGTTAACGTTACGGAGTTGTGTTTAGTAGTGTTGTACCAGAAACCTTATCAGTTGAAACATATCGTAAGAAACACATCATACACGTTTCGGTGTGAACGTTTTAGATATGTATCCAAAAATACATCTCTGTGGTGTATTTTTTGGAATGTGATAACGTATAACATTTTAGAAACGTTACAAATGTGATGTTTCGTTTGAAACAAAATAGTCATATCTCAAAGTTAACGTTACGGAGTTGTGTTTAGTAGTGTTGTACCAGAAACCTTATCAGTTGAAACATATCGTAAGAAACACATCATACACGTTTCGGTGTGAACGTTTTAGATATGTATCCAAAAATACATCTCTGTGGTGTATTTTTTGGAATGTGATAACGTATAACATTTTAGAAACGTTACAAATGTGATGTTTCGTTTGAAACAAAATAGTCATATCTCAAAGTTAACGTTACGGAGTTGTGTTTAGTAGTGTTGTACCAGAAACCTTATCAGTTGAAACATATCGTAAGAAACACATCATACACGTTTCGGTGTGAACGTTTTAGATATGTATCCAAAAATACATCTCTGTGGTGTATTTTTTGGAATGTGATAACGTATAACATTTTAGAAACGTTACAAATGTGATGTTTCGTTTGAAACAAAATAGTCATATCTCAAAGTTAACGTTACGGAGTTGTGTTTAGTGGTGTTGTACCAGAAACCTTATCAGTTGAAACATATCGTAAGAAACACATCATACACGTTTCGGTGTGAACGTTTTAGATATGTATCCAAAAATATATCTCTGTGATATATTTTTTGGAATGTGATAACTAAAGCTAGGATGCCTTTTTTTATAAATGGACAAACATAAGGCAGACCCTATTTAAAATCCGTTTTAGATGCAAACTTTATTCTGCCTTTTTTGGTTTCTGTTAGTTTTATTGCGTTTTTTACCTTTTTTTTTTTGATATTTTCGCGTAAGTATTTAGTACCTTTTCTGTAATTTTTTTAAGTTTTTGAAATGTAAGTATTTTTTAATTTTTAGATTTTATATAGGTATATTTTTCTGGGTAATTTCTAAGAAAGCAAATTGTTTGAAAGGGAAAGGAATTTGGTATACAAACTGAATACAAACTTTGCCTATAATATTTAAGCCTCTTACAATAATAACTCGGATGAGTCATTTTCCTTACTTTGAAATATTTCCCATTGTATTATTTCTACCTGCAAGCTGCACCTACATACAGTCTTTGTTGAAATTGCATCATTTAGTCATTATGCCGAGTTAAGCGTATTTTAATTAGCCAGAAAACTTTATTGAAAAAGAATACCAGCAGATAGCATTTATCAACTGTAATTACTTTTTCAAATAAATATTTGTTTGTCTATACTTAAATTGAATATGTATGTGTTGATTTTATCTCGACAGTTTTCGCTTTTCCGTGCCATTTTTCTCCTTTTTTGTCTTTTTAAATAGATGCTTTTTTTAAATTATTTTTTATGCCTTTTTCCTGCCTTTTTGAAACTTTCGTTTTGTCTAACTATCCCAACTTTAGTGATAACGTATAACATTTTAGAAACTTCATTAAAAATGTGATGTTTCGTTTGAAGTCATCTTTCAAAGTTAATGTTAGGTACTTGTATTTAGTAGCGTTGTACTAGAAACCTAATCACTTGAAACATATCATAAGAATAAAAATACACGTTTCAATGTGAGTGTTTTACATATTTATCCAAAATTACAATTCAAATTACAATAGATTTATTCATCATAAGTAGATGGGTAATATTTGCACATCTAAATGGCTTATTTGCCAGCGAGTTTGTAGCTCAGGTAGTTTGCGGAACTGTTTTCTGAATTCCTAAACAAGCGACCGATGTTCGAATCCCACTTGAAGCAAAACGATTTTTCAGCATCACCGATCTCCTTCGAGTCTACACTAAAAGAATTTTGGGGGCCCTGGAGAACAAGCCACCGGAGTACATTGGGCCCTGCAAGGCGTGCGCACTGGGAAAAGAGCCCCTCAGAGTAGTTGGGGTTCTCGGTACCATAGTTTCTACCACATCTCAATTTTTTTATACTCAGGTATGTTTCAAATGAAACATTTATGAGGCATTTCAAATATTCACGTATGAAACATTTATAAGGACACATTTCTCCTACATTTCAATAAATTACTCTTCGATATGTTTCTTGAAACATATATAAAATGTTTCGATGTAACGTTTCTGTGTTGTTTCAAATCTAGGTTTCTGAAGGCGGACATTAAACATCTATGTTATGTGTATGATACGTTTCTGTCGCAGTTTCGGAGATGTTTCATGTTTCAGAGATACGTTTCTAAAACATTTCAGAAACGTTTTTTTGCACTGTGGGCTGTCTCCTTTTTTATACACCGGTATTACCTTACCTATCAATGCTAGACTTCCTACAGTGCTTGGTGCTTGGCTCAATGACATTCTGCGTTATGTTATTTTTCATGTGAGATCAAACTAACTGCGCTATTCGGAATCGTGTTAGTTAATTAATAAATAAATAAACGTCAATTTTTTATTTTTCCAATTCTAATCCCACATATTTTGGGGGCCGTCAGAGATGATAATTGCGTAAGAGAAAAAAATTGACTCAAACGCTGTAAAGGAAGTAAAACGTACATTAGGCAATTAATTAATGATGGTAAAGAAATTAAAAATAGCGCTGGATTGATTTAAAAATGGAATGTTTAGAACAAATTCACAAGGTTAAATATACGCTGAAAGTTGGTCAAACGAAGACAGTGAAGGCACTGTAAAAATTTAAGAAGCGCAACAACGGCGGTTGATGATTAAACAGCGGTTGAATCAACGGAGAATTCTTACCCCACATTTTCAGATGAAACTTAGTAATCGCTCTATTAAGTCTTAAAGTACTCAAATTTTCCTGCAGCCCAACTTCTATATAAATCTACTAAGTAATAATTAACGATTAGCGTGTTTAAGCAGCGGATTACATTAGGTGCCTTTGCACAAAAGGTCCTAAGATTCTGCCAACTTTTCCCTCAATCTTATATTAGATCTAGCAAATTGGCAGTTTCGTAAGTTTTCACATTAGGTATAATTATTTACTTTCAAAATAGTGCCCTCATGAGATTTTCACAGTCTATAAAAGTGAATATATTTTTTTTTTGAGGCGAAATGGAAAAATCTAATCTTTTACAATTTGTCTCAACAGTGTTATTATAATACGAATATAAAATAATGTTGCTCTGTAGTCATTGTCATTCTCTCTTGCTTTTATTTTAAGGCAAGTACTACTTAGTAGATGTGTAATAATTTTCGTTTATTTATCACACCATTAAAAGACGCCTGTGTTAGTGATGTGCAAATATGCTGGGAAGAGTAACTTCAAATATGAATAATTTGATAAATGGAATGTTTTTCACGTTCATGTTGAAGTATCACAAGCATCAATATAATACAATCATATTATGTAAGTACACTAAAACACTTAACGAAATTAATATGAATGAACTGTACAAAAAATGAATGGAAGTCATTGAATTTAAGACGTTGTCATATTTCGGTATGGAAATGAGTTTTTCGCGTGTCTATGACCTTTTAACGTTTTATTTTATAATTTATGCAAATATGGGAGCATACTGTGTTTTTACTTTAAAACCAATGAATAAAGTCTGCAATTCGAGTAACATAAATGTTCTAGGTGTGTGTATTGATCCAAAATTAAATTGGTCTGAACAGTGTAGCCAGGTTTCTTCTAAGTAATCGAAAGCATGTTTTGTATTAAGATCTCTAAAGACAATCGTCTTCAACGATGTTATCATTAACGCTTAATACGGTTACTTTCATTCACTCATGAATTATGGCATCACCACTTGGGGTTATTCTTCTGGCGTTAAACGAATTTTTGAAATTCAGACTTATAAGTAATCTGGGCTATGGAAGTTGTTGTAGGCACAAGTTTGCGAGTTTGGTTATTTAACTTTACATAAGTTGGATTAGGACTAATATGGCCTGCTCAAGATACTTGACAAAGATATTTAACTTTAGGTGCCTTAAATTGCAATTTATCTATAAACTACAGCATGTGCTAATAACAGAAATTGATCTGCAACACTAGTTTAGATGTAAGGGACTTGAACAAATTTTAACTTGTTCACTAAGGTTTTCCACCCCCATTTTATCGGTTCTTGAACCTTGATTATTAAATTTCTGGTTGATCAAGTCTTATAACACATTTTTACGTAGCGTTTTCCTACATCTTCTATATGAACAAAGAGCTTAGAATTTTATCCTTACTCTTATCCTTATTAACTACATAACGGATTTAAGCTTAAAAAACTTCTCCCAAAAGTAGGACAAGTTCTTATCTACTTAAGTAATCATACTAAAATGTACTTACTTCTTAGTCATCGACTTTCTCTTTACTCTTGTTTTTGCCGTCATATTGCTTCAAGCCCTTTTGCTTGTTGTCTGCTTATTTCAGCTGCACTACATGCGGATTCATTTTAAATTGCAGTTACTCCCTCGATCTGCACAATTGTTCTTCTTATATTCTTATATTTTCCAATAATGCAACTCAGTAGGTACTTTATCTTTTGTTAATGAGTCTTTAAACATTCAATACAACACATTTTCCCAGCTCTTCATTATACCTTTCAACTGCTTTTCCATGGGCTTACAATAATTCTAATTTTTGGTATAATCGGCTGTTGTGAGGGGCTGATTAACTTGGAAAAAGCTAATTCCTTTTTAATATAATCGGTATATTTCGGTCGTTGGTTTCGACCTTCATCAGGATTACTAAAAATTTACAATTTACACAATAATGAAGTAATTTAACCAATAACATACTACAATAGGTAATTTGTAACAATAATTAAATAATACAGGAGGATTATTACAAATTACTTCATTATTGTGTAAATTGTGAATTTTTAGTAATCCTGATGAAGGTCAAAAGCAACGACCGAAATATATCGATTATATTAAAAAGGAATTAGTTTTTTCCAAGTTAATCAGCCCCTCACAACAGCCGATTATACCTGCAATTTTAACACCTATAACATTACTTTAATCCTATAACTATTACGGTTGTAATAACTTAACCTCTTACATTCTAATTTTTGTTTTCCACCTTCCTATATCATTTCAATCAAAAGATATACTATTACACCGCACGTATTACACAAAAGATTTGTTTCGATTTCATAGATACGGAAAAATAGTAATAGGCCTATACTAAACAAACGGTAACGCAATGATGGATTAAGTAAGTCACAATATTTTCTCATCATTCAAGGTTGAAATTATGATTGGAATAAAAGCGATGGTCAATAGGATCGTTGAAACGATGTCGTTTAAACCTTTTCCTATATTTATATCTTTTACTTAGAGGTTAGAGAGATTTATTATAGTTGGAAACGAAAATGTAGATTGCAAGACCTTTTTCCTTTTTTCCCCTTTATTATTCAGTTGATGTTAGAGGAAAATGGAATAAGGAACAAAGTAAACGTTGCGGACGGATAATAAATTGTTGAAGATGTTTAGACCTTAATAATAGCATGTCTTACTTTATTTTAGAGCTTTAGACGATGAACGTTTTGAGATAGTAGCCATTGTTATAGAAATTTTGAATGGGATAGGTTCCACTCTCAGCGGTTAAGATAAATGGATGGGTTTTGTGTCGGGTAGAGTACAACTATTATGGTTAAATAAGTAGTTAGTTAAATGTAGAATTAATGATTACAATTCCCAAGATACAACGTTAAGGAAATCTGTAGTATATTTATTCTCTAAAGCAAAAAAATCACAACATCCAGTTAACCCCCTTTACGCGAAGGTATAAATGAAAATAAGGTTCGAGTAGCAAGACTAATAAGAATAAATTGTGCGTATATCAGTGCAGTGCTGTAAAATATGTTGCACTTGCTAAAATATTTACTTCATGGCCTAGTAGTGCGGCGGTTAAGGACCGGTACTGTGCATTTTGTGATACAAGTGTGAGATTTGGTACAGTTGCTTTCAAGACTCCATCTAATAATTCTAGATGTGGGGCACAGTTTCCACTCCTTGCGGACACCCCTTATAGGGGGTTTCAACCCCCTAAAATTTGGTTTTCTGGAAATATCTCTCGACAGTGGAACTTTAGAGGAAAAAGTTTCAAATAAAAGTTGTTCTCCATCAAATTCTCTACAAAATATATATACACATATATACACATGCCGCTATACGTATAGGCCAGACAGGAGATCCAAAAACGTAATTTGAAAATGAGTGTTTTTTTAAATTTCAAATTTACGTATTTTCTAAGCTCTATACTTTCTATACTCATTTCTTGTGCAATTTTTAGCAAAATGATAAACAGAGGCTTTTTTTACATCATTATAAATGACTGCATGTGCTTCGTGAACAGTGCGTTCATCCAATAGACAACTCATATCTTTATGCGGAATGTAGATGTACCTATACTTGATATAATATTATGCATATCTTCTTCCAATTATTGCGAGTACTCTAAATGAGTGAAAAAATGAATGAGAATAAGACCTGCCATGAAAAAACATAATAAGTTAGTGAGCTAAAATCAATCACCTAAATGGCATTTATTTCACGATGCAGAATTATCAGCAAACAGTGATTGATTTTAACTCACTAACATAATATGTTTTTTCCTGGCAGGTCAAATAAAAAAAAAAGAGTTTCAATTTAGAAATATGTGGCCACTGCAATACCTACACATTAAAAGTTACTCTTTTGTTGTTTTATCAGTTTCTGATTAGTTGTGTGTACTGTTCGGATATTTCGTGTTATTTTTACTTATTCCCCAAAATGTTACAGCGTGATTTTAGTTTTCAATTTTGCCGATCAGCCGCTTCAAAAAAGTAATTCGGTAACTAAATCCATAAATTGGGCCGCGTGTCTCCTATTAAAACGAGAAAGGTCAATCCGCCACTAGTCCAGGACAAGTGCTTGTTCTGCGACATTGATGCAACTGGAGGTAATCCACTGAGGAATAAATTAACCAAAAGTTTGAAGATTGGAGAAACGGCAGCTTATTTACAAAACTCAAAAATTTTGTCGAAAATTGGTGGCCCCGAAGCTGATTTGATGGCCTTAGAAGTTAAACATCATGCCCGATGTCTTGTGTCGTTTTACAATCGCAAAAGAGCAGCGATGACGGCTAGTGATACAACAAAATCTTACAGACATTTAGCGGGTTTCACTCTTGCCAGTATTGTAAGTTATCACACATGAAAGAAGTGAAAGAAAATAGCTCCAATAAAGTTGTCTTCACATTGCCGGATATCCAGAAGATGTACGCTGACGAGATGGAGAAGTTGGGTTACGCAGTTGACATCCAAAAACTCGTCTAAAAGAAAGACTACTAATGATGTGTCCTGAAATCGAATTAGGGATTCACGGGCTTGGCTTGGCTTGAATTTTTAAAGCCTGACATAAAATCAAGTCAAGTCTACAAAAAACCAAGTCAAGCTTAAGTATTATCCGAGCCAAGCTTATTTGTGGAGCTTTTCCAAGTCAAGCTTTCTAGCTTTTTCCAAGCTTTCAAGCTTATACTTCTATAAGCATTTTTTTACTATTCCATACAACATAATTCTTAGAAGATCCAGCTGATGATTATCATTCTACTATAAAATATATTCATTCATATATTCAGGGTATATTTGATATTGATATTCAATCTCAAAATCGCAATGGGCGCAACGGCACCTTGTACAAAATCTGTTGCATGTCACACTGTAACACTAGTTTTTAATTGTAAAATGATACGACACATCAGGGTGATGTCCGGTTTTTGATTTGTACGAACTCAGAAGTGATAAAAATGATAAATTAGAAAATGTGAATGCGTAGATATTCTGGAAAATGTACGGTCTAAATAACGGTTCTTCGGAATTATAGATATTTTGTTAGAACTCATAGTTAACAATCGCTTACTTAAGCACTCAAAGGTGTTCTGGAGGCCCCGGTCAAACATGTTTACTTTCTATCAAGACAGACATTGATAAAACAGTGAGGTCAAGTATCAGCAGAGATTATCACGAAGAGTACAATCAGCTATTCAATTGTGCTCACTCTGTTAGACGAGACATATTTGATCACGCAGCATGCGACTGGGAGGATGTGTCTGACCATAGTCAATCTTCTAGCGTTCCGAATTCATTGAAAACAGTCGTCAAAGCACTCCTTTCGAGTCCTTCTTCCATGAAAGAGGCTGAAGATGAAGACGCAGTCATATTGACAATGTCTCAGCTGATAAATAAAATATCGTTCAATAATGTTTACTTTGCTCTTTCATTTTCAGGTATCTACAAAAATCAAAATGTAGGCCTCTGTTCACCATTTCACTAAAAATTGCATAAGAAACGAATTTCGTAAAGTATAGTGGCTAGAAAATACGTATAAATGAAATTTAAAAAAACACTCATTTTCAAATTACGTTTTTGGATCTCCTGTCTGACCTATAGCGGCATGTGTGTATATCATTTTTGTAGAGAATTTGATGGAGAACAACTTTTATTTGAAACTTTTTCCTCTAAAGTTCCACTATCGAGAGATATTTCCAGAAAAGCGAATTTTAGGGGGTTGAAACCCCTATAAGGGGTCTCCGCAAGGAGTGGAAACCGTGCCCCACATCTAGAATTATTATATAGAGTCTTGAAAACAACTGTACCAGATCTCATACTTGTATCACAAAATGCACGGTTCACCTTCAATATGGTCGTTAACTACCGCACTATAGGGAAAACATAACTAAAAACCTAAGTGACAACGACAGTCGCTTTCGTTGGTGAAGGTCTCCTAATAAAACACTTTTCGGGATTTTTCGACGATATATTGTGTACGGGTGTGTTATTAGTTATTACTGTTTTAATGTGGTTTAGAAATCGTGTGTTGTGTATACCTTTTCAAAATAAATATAAATACCAAAAAGTAAGTAAAGAAAATGAAAGGGAGTATGAGGTTTTTACAATTCGTTCACTGTTGTTTCTGTATACATAGATATAAATAAATTATATATTGTATGTCTGTTATTCTACATCTTGCTTGCTTAAATTTTATTCAAAACATGCGATGAAAATAGAAGTAAATTCGAATTATAGTGGTAAAAACCCTTCTCTATGTACACATGGAACATTACCAAAGGGAAAGTTCTGTTATTTCTACACTGAAACGACAACATAATTTGGGTACCTTTTTTTATGAGGTGTTATTCTTGTACGCTTGTAGGTATGTAATTTCGTTTTCTCGCACAATTAATGAATTGCGAAAATCTAATCTAAATTTATGTACATATTATTGCAATAATCCCTGTGTTAGGTAGATTGTGTTCCAAAAATAGCTCAAGCGACTAATTTATTTCTGTGCAGTTAATTAAAACAATTACTTTAGAGTTCACGTAAACTTGAAAAAAAAAATAGTATTGATTCAACAAAATGTATTCATAAGGTCACTACCGACTTTACAAATGTTACTCTTTTTAAGGAGTTTGCTCCACTAGGTCAACCTTAATTTCACCATAACATGCTAATATGGCTGCTAATTATATACAAAAAATTTAATACCCGTTACGTCTAAAAACTCGATTTTCTATATTCCCTTAAAAGTTTTGTTTCATAATAACACGACGTAATATAATAATTTATTGTTTATATAAACCCAAAATCGATAAGCCACAAGGCGACTGGAAAATATTTATTTAGCGTGTTTGTCAAAATGAATGATGTGGGCGTTTGTAAAAACGTGTTCATATTAATTAGAAATTTTCACTTCACAAAACCCTTAATCATGAATTACATTTTACCATTCCACGTAACTGATTTGTGGAAATGAAAGTAAGAAAATTTCAGCTGGAGCATTCTTTATTGTGGGGGTGACATGTGATCTACAGGTTTAGACCAGGGTAATATACACAGCCAATCACACACATGCGTGCACTACTATATTTCAAATAATTATGACAAGCCTGTGACTTTATTTTATTAACACGTTCGCTATTCTGCTATTCAATAAATACTCGTTGTACTTTATTTTGCAGTAGGTACACAAATTAAGCAAAAAATGGCCAATCGAGTGAAATAAATCCCGGAGTTTTGAAGGTTGGTACAGTTGTTCCTTGATATCTAAGACAGAAGGAAACAATAGTCCTGCTGGGGAAGGGGGGAGGGGGTTAGTTGGATCTTGAGAGGGGATGCTTCCAAAGAGGACATTTTCAGCTTTTCTCTTATTACTTAAAACTGTTGTTTGTAGCGGAAAATTAACTCTGACAAACCTACAAAAAAGATAGCGCGCATTTTTTACGTAAAACGTAAAACCAACAGTTTCGGACTTATGAGCCTCGGAAGTATGTTTCACGTCGATAATCAACATTATAGACGCACCCGTGCAGGAATCCATGAAATTTTGAACTATTATTTGCTGTAAACTTTTAATAAATTACACAAATAGCAATGGATCGAATTGAGCTTAATTGGCCATTAAAAAAACCTTATATTGAGTGTAGGTACAGTTAGTTGATACAAATGTACTTATGATAATATTATTTAGTTGGAAATTATTCTCAAAACTATAATTGGAGTCATTTCTCTGTTGTTTTGTGCAAGAAGTGAAATAAATAAATAAATAAATAAATAAGGTTGGTACACTTCGGTATATTTTTACAATATCCTCCAGTTGCTTTTTACTTCGTTAAAATTTAATGTACTGCCATTACGGTACATTAACTTCAATTACCATCACCGTATACTGGAGAGCAGGTAATATCGATCAATATAATCCATTATCCATTAAAGTTGTTTTAAGAGAAATTCTCTTTGAAAGGTAAATCAAGATTTTGACTTTTATTACAGGCAGATTGTAAGTTCCGCCAAAACAAATTGAAATTCAAGGTAACCTTTCGATACATCTGCAACTTCTCAAGCTTTAGGTTGAAATAAATTTATGTGGGTGATGAAAAGGTAGCCGTAGTGGCCCCAATAGTGCTGGCTGTAAAGCTGTATAGGTACGACGGTTTCGCTAATCTTGTTGATTATTTATTTGCAAAAAAACGTTCCTATAGTTTTTGTGTAGTGGTTGGATTCGACAACATTGAAGTGCAAAGCCACGAACGAATGAAAGACCATAATCACTCTTGCGCTATTTACGATAAATGGAAATTAAAGTAATCTATTGACAGCGACAGCGCAGATAAAGCTGCAATTCGACGTGAAATTTCTTTCTAGAGGCAGGTTTTAGAAGTTTCCCTTACGAAAAAATCAATTAGAAAGCACCTTAAATATGCTCATATTTTTTAAATCACATTAATCTACTTTGTCGCCCTGCTGCAAAGATGCACTTTTAAAACGATTATGGTTTAATTATTTGATATTTGATATTTATTTATTCCTGCCAAAATTCATACAAACGTAATGATTACAGTAAGTAGTAAAGATTTATAGTAGGTTAAGTTATGTCACTTTAAGGAATTAATCTTTGAATTAATAAACTCCTCATTCGAGTAGAAGGAATTCTTAATTAAATATAATTTTAATGAGCTTTTTAACTTTTTGGGTGGTAGTTTGCGGATTTGCAATGGCAAACTATTAAAAAATCGAATAGACATGTTTTCAAAACTTTTGTGCACTTTGGTTAATCGAACAAAATTGAAACATAACTTTTTACAACTTCTTGTATTTTAATTATGTATTTCTGATCTAAGTAGATGCTCATCCAACATATGTCTTGCATACATTACGCCATTTAGTATATATACAGGGTGTCTTACGGTGACCGTCGGTTAGGAGTATATCAAGAACTGTAAAAGCTAGAAATTTGAAGTTTTGCACATGCAACATACCGTGTGCAATCTATTAAATAAATACATTTTCCAAATGGAAGGACTTCCGGAAATACCGTAAGTGAGCATCAACAATTTTATTTTAAACACAAACCAAACAATTTTTTTTCACTTTCTGATGTATCATAAAATGACCTACCCCTTTACGGAAACCATATTGATTTTTAAAGAAAATTTGATGCGTTTCAAAGCAGTTCGCGCGATGATTAAACATAACTCTCTCAAAAATTTTGGAGAACGCCTACAGGTAACACCGATATCGGTCTGTAGTTTTCCGGACTATTTTTATCCCGTGTATCCTGAATTTCCGTTTGAGAAACTAAACTTAAACTGAACTTACAATCAGATTTTGGACTGAAACTAGAACTGGAATGGTTAATGGGATCCAATGAAGTTACAGAGCAACAAGTAATGTTGTGGAAATATAATCATTTAGTTCATTTGCACCAATATCCTTCGATGGGGTATTATTGCCAGAAGAGTGAGAATTTATAATTTTCCATGCAGCTTTTGTTGAATTTGAACATTTGCTGCTCGTTGAATCGCGATTCTGTATTTGACTTAAGTTTTAATTATATTCATAAATAAGGAAAATAGGTTTTTACACATTTTCCAGAAAACTAATAAGAATTTTGAATCCATTCTTGAATAACTTTATAAATCATGCTGTTCTCTGGGACATTTAATAATATAATCACTTTATCTCAAGTAACTAGATTAATATAACAATTTGAATGAGAACTCATAATTCAAATAACGACTTTTAATTATGATCGTACGCGTACCACCGGTTGGGAACACCTGGTGTAGGTCAATACAAAATTTATGTATGCGGCCAATAGCTTTAAAACGGATGTCATTTCGCACGAGAAGTCAGACCCCTCCATGAAAATGAATCTGTCTTGCAGCACAGTAAGAACCTAATTTCACTTTTAAGCCACACTTTAGTTCACTGTCCTTCATCCAATGTTCACTGATGCAGATAATATGATAAGTACATTAAATTAAGTAAGTATGCTTTAAGTTCGTTTATTTTATTCCGAATTAACTATTAGTCACTGACACCATATCCATATAATACAAAAATTGTGACAAAATTGGGTCAAAGTCAAAGTTATAAGTAAAATCTTTGTGAACTTGTGCCTAAAATACCTTAGCTTGAAATATTTGTGTTATTATAGTCAAGCGGTAAACACTCCAGGCGAGGATTATATAGATTCTAGGTTATACTTATTTATATACTCAAAATAAGCTTATAAATGTTTTATGTATTTTATGTCTGATGTATAAGTAAAAATTGACATCACTTTATTATTAATCAAATTGACAAGTATGTACTCTTCAGTCTCAGTCATTTTCACAGCCTAAGAATTTTAATGCCGACTCTGGAATTTGGACACGCCAGACTAAGCCTGTCACGTTTGTTTACAAAATAATAGATTTGAGCTAATATCCAGAGCCGGATTTAGTAGTGTGGAGATGCAGGAAAATTAAAAAAGTGGGGACCCTTCCAATAAATAAATATCTTTGCATAATTTTATTTATACATTAAAGTCCTGAAGACTTAATAGTGAAATCTGTAAACTTTAATATATTTCTCCAGGAGACTAAAGCTGGCCACAATGACCGAGAACTAGACACTTGTCTTACTTTGTAAAATATCCTATGTTTGGAGATAGGTATTTCATTGCTCCTCACTTTCTTAAACATTATTTAAAAAGGGTTATAAAATTCAAGGTTTGTGGAGGCGCTCAATCTGTGGGAGCCTCGCCGTGAATCCGGCCCTGTTAATAGCTCTTTAAATTCTCTTTTTGAATTATCGTGACGGCTACTATAATTGAATATATAAACATTAAATATAATTAAATATTTATATTAGAGAGGTCGATAAAATCCCAAGTAGTTTAAAATATAGGGACCGCTCTATTTTTTTGTAATAATAGATACAACCTAGGTGTTTTAAAAAATCGACCACATCGGTCTTTTCCTAATTCTTCAATATGGAAGATAATTTTAGAGAAACGGTACTATATGGGGCAATTTATTTCATTGTGTCAATAATTTTGTGGTGATTTAAATAATAGGTGTTTTCTTTTTGCATTTTGTGGTACACTTAAATCACCTCTGTCAATACACACCATTCGTTTTATAAAAATAATTTGACTCAGTTCTCAATAACCCTATTCGTTTTAAAAGCTTTATTTAAGTTTTATATTAACCTGAGGCAGAAATGTCTACATGACACAAGGCACTTTAATCACGTGATGATTGTAACTTTACCTAACCCTGTGGCGGTGCAAAAAGAAAACACCTAATATGAACTCGATTTTATTTCCGTAAAAATACGGAAAAATGAAACTCGATTCTGCAATTTTGCCTCTCTTTACTTTGTTTAACGGTTTCATACAAAAACCATAATTTCAAATTGTTTTACTTACCTTCAGTTGCTTTTATAACTAAGTTTAATTAACTCAACGGGATATTGGAAGGGGTCAGTTCAAAGTTAGGCGTAGCTATGTTTACTGTAATCACTGAAATATAAGCAACCTGGAACGCTTACGCTTAACTTACAGCCGAGCCGACAGAAAGGGAATTACTGTAGGGTCATTCGGTCTGTGTCTTACTCATTATGTTATTGTATCGTATACGTAATAAAAAACTAGTTTGATTAATCGTAAAACAATGAAAATGCTTCAACAGCTTAACTGTGAATGAGTACAACAAGGACACAATGACCCTTCGTTATTGCTATCGCACGCTCGGTTTATTTCCTACAGGTTAAATGCACCGTGCGCGTTCCAGGTTGCTTATATTTCAGTGACTGTAATTAAACACGGTATGTATACATCGTCTACTCTCTATAGCATTATAAGTTGGACGTTTAATAAATTTTGGATAGGTACGAAGTAATTAATCATTGTAATAAAACGTTTATATTAAACTTTTTTTTCACAAACAACTCTGTACTGAGGACTTTGCCTTGAATTAACTCGCGATATAATGGGAAACATATTTCATGTAGGTGGTAAAATATCGCCATCCATTTTTTTTATATGTAATGGGGTCGCGAGGTTATTTGCAGTTTTAATAAGCATATAAAATACAATGTATGACGTATTTGTGGCTTTATTTGTTTGGATGCCCTTTGTTAGCGATAGTTCAAATTTAAACAAGATTCTTAGGGAATCATTTTCTTTAATGAAAAATTAAGAAATGGTTTTCATATCAAACCTGAAGAATTGAAAAGTCTAGGTCTTTCAGATAATTATCGAATAGGTAATGGTAAGTGAACAAGAAACTGAAATTTGTTGTTCTGTTGCGACCATTGCAACCAGCGGAAAAAATGACATTGGTTACCCATTTAATCGACCTTGTAGCTAACAGAGATACCAATGGTGAATAGTCCGGGAGCCGGCAACCTTTTTTGCAATCAATTAATATACTTTTATACTTCGTGAGCGGCCTTATTGTAACGAGACGGTAAAATTTTCCTCTGCGAAAATGTTCGCAAATGGGTCCTACGGAGGTGTGCAGGGAAAAATACGTTGATTTGGAAATGACAAAAAATGGATGAATATCATGGGAAAACGGCCCAATTAATTTGTGGCACAAAGTGGGCATTTAATTATGCAAATATTTACTAAGCTACAGAAAAACAATCAGCTTGATATTCATTATTTTTGGTAATCTAGTAATATCTACATGTCTTCAGATGGGGACAATCTTGATGGACTCATTTTTGTTGTAGGACAAATGTTATTTTGAATTATGTACTTACAAAAAAACTTAACAGTTAGCTAAAAAATTAACTGTTATTAATCAATTTTTTGTAATTACCACACCAACGTGTTTTACCCCTGCGCACCCCGTAGGACCCATTTGCGAAAATTTTCGCAAAGGAAGAAGTTTGGCGTCTCGTTCAAATAAAGCCGCTCACGAAGTATAACAAGTATATTAATTGATTGCAAAAAAGGTTGCCGGCTCCCGGACAAAGAACGTTTAACTTTGGATATGATGTATATTTATTTTTTTGAGTTATTACGCAAAAACTATTTTATTTTGAGTTATTACGCAAAAAAACTATTTTATTTAATACGTCATTGTAATAAACACTGAATTTTTTCAGAAGTTTTTCGTCTAAAAACTTTGAAGTGATCTTTTATTAGCGTAAGTGACTTGAAAATAAATTTAATAATAAATTTTTGTTTATTTTAATCATGGCTGGATTCTGGATTGCGATAGGAGGGTGGGCATAGGCGTACATGCGCCTCAAATTCGGGCCCTTTGTACTATGTACCTCCATAACTAGAGTCGTACGACCCCGCAACGTCATCGTCACTCAAACCATCCCACACGCGAGATGAACCTGAGAATGCTGGAAGGAGAAGCAGCTCTAATCGTAGCCATGTCTAGCCAGGATACCCCCAACATGTATCGTCTCTGTGGACAAGTGCGGGACATTCACAAAGTTTGTGGTGTGTTGTCTCGTCGTCAAGATGGTAATTCTACCAAGGCCATGCGGTGCATGTGCTTGTTTAGTTTACAGTGCCCAGAAAGTATGCCCACAAGTAGACGTAGGTTCTTTCTTGATAGTCCTTCAACGCTGCTAAACAATATTTTTTTTTCATATATTTTCAACTACATCAGTGGCTTTCCAGAGAATCCCTCCTGAAGGCGAAAGTTTGGGGATGAGCGTTTCTAGAAGAATCACACATTCTGCAGCTAACACAAGCGAGTCAACCTTCCGTATCAGAAAATTTTCTCACAATGATTTTTTGCAATTGCAAAAAAGGCATATTTTTGTAGGAGAACCAATTAATTATGTTCATGATATTCTGGTCAAAGTGTCGATGAATACGATAAAGAGAACGGAGCCGTTATTGAGTAGGGAGTTGAAAATGGAGACAGTGATAACGAAAATATTTCTGAAGAGAACTACACGATATTTTTTTCTTTTCGATTTTGTATACTTTCAGTGACTATAATCAACACTATACCAAATACCAAATTTCAGTCTGTTTGGTTTTAATCTTTGATTTGAATTAATTTTGCCCTCCAGGATCCGGTCGAAGGTTCGCGATAGTAAAGTGACAAAGAGGTGTATGAAAGCCATAATTTCTCAATCAATACTTAATAACATTTTATAATACGCACATGTGAAGGTCTTTTACTTTACAAATTTAATCACTATAAGCAATGAGGTGACCGCAGGCGTGCTCGTACTTCTTCATTCTGTAAACTAACCCAGCGGTTCTCAACCTTTTTAACTCGGTGACGCACAAAAATACTTCATGTAATGTTAGAAGTCCGGGGGGGGGGGGGACCCCCAAGTGAGGGGAGCGTACCCCGGGATAATATTTGAAAATCTATATGGTAGCGTAATAAAACGTGTATTTTATAAGCTAATTACGCTACCTTATATAATAAAAGCTAATTCATGGAGAAATTTCTACATTTGAAAATCTACTCCTGAAAACAGCAGTTTAACATTATTTTTGCTCTTTCAAGAGCCATTATTCATTTATAAAAAACATTGTGCAAAAAATTTCACTGGGAGGTGGCGGTACTGCATTCCGGCGTGTTCCGGCTGAAATTCATGCAACTATTGATGACGCAAATGGATATATATTTTTTTAATTGAAAAAAATTCGACAGGTACAAAAGGATAACATAAAAATATAGTAAATCTCGCGACACACCTGACAGTCACTAGCGACGCACCAATGTGTCGCGACACGGTGGTTGAGAACCTCTGAACTAACCTAATGCAGCTATTTTGTAGGTTTTGTGTTATTTTCTACCAAAACTAAATAAACAGGGACCACGTATCCATGATAAAACACTGTGATAGCACCAGTAAACTACAAAGTAATGCGCAAGTTGAACGATTTATTTCGATTTTATTAAAGTACCTTAATCCATCAGTTTCCTTACCAAATAATGTTGCCATTTATTTATTTGGATTTAGTTAAAGGGATGTGTTTCGTTGAAAACTACACTGTCTTCTTCAACAATGGTTGGATGAAGTGACAAATAAAATTGAGTGCCATCAGCATAACGTTGTAAGTTGAAAGAGCACACACATGATTCTACCTTAGTCCTGAAGGACTTCCGTCGAAACATCTTGGAATGACGACAGTCATTGTTTACATTCATCCAACATGCCGGTGTAAAGCAGTACGGGGAAAAGAAATTTATGGTTTAACCTATCAAAGTCCTTAGTTAACTCTAAAAATACCAGTACGAAAAGTTTGCCGAGGTCAACTGCCGTTACAATGCTATCAGATATCTTTAACAAGGCCATATACCTTTACGAATACTCCTGGATCGGAGGAAGTATTAATATTATTCCACTGGTTTGTAAAGCGCATAGCTAAAACAATGTTGGGGCAAATATCCTTTCATGGCTTTTCCCGTTGGTATCGGTATCAAAATCAAAATTGCTATTGACCGTTCACAATATTCAGTAATGATTCAATGTTGTATTTAATCGTTTATTATTTGTATACACTATCGCCCAAATTCTACATAATGGAAGTAGAAACCTTGTAATTTTTAAGTTTATATCGCACTAATGGCAAAGTAATTGTCATAACTATTGTTGAATTCAAATTACTATTTGAATGTTTACAGATAAAAGAGGAAGATAGTTTAAATATTGTCAGATCTTCCACTATTTAAATGAAACCATTGCTCTCATTTAATCACCGACTGAAGAATAATATTATAGTTTTAGGAAAAATTTTACTCGTTTGTTGGAAAAGACGGTATGTTGTGTATGGAAATTAAAATACATCAAAGCGATTTCCAAAATGTTTTTGGGTTGTTTTCAATTATAAAGTATTAAGTATGGACGGATTAATCTACAGTAAAATGTGTACTTAAAATATAAAATTCGTTGCATTCTGCGATAATATTCGGGGGTTGCTTTTTGCTTGGATGGTCGTGCACCTGGATGTTTTTATCTCACATTTATTATTGATCAGCAAAGTAAATTTAAGGTGATCAATCACTTCGACGATAAAATCAACTGTCGACGTCGGACAGTCACAAAGTTGAACGAAAAGTGAACGTTTTGTCCCTTTCATAGGAGACTTCATCAGAATAAGGGAAACAAAAACAAAAGGAATAAAAATAATGAAAATGTAAATTCTTACCTGAATGAACCAATGGGAATTTAGTAAGAGTTTCATATTTCTCTATTATTCATTACTTTCTTTTTTGTTTTTACGAAACGTTAACTTTTCATTCAACTCTGATGATGATCTTTATGATTATAAAAAGATATATAAAATAGTTATGAAATTTATTTAAAAATCTGCACAAGCTGCCACTACAACCATCAGCAAGTCGTCCAAATCAGTTTATTAAGCACTTTCAATGGTCCCGAACTTTACTGTGGTATACGTTCTAGTGTCTATAGAGTTCACTGGTCATTAGCCACCAAAAGGTAATTTTAGTGATTATGGTAACGATTTGAATATACAATCGTAATTTAAGGGTATTGTGATCGGTATCAAAATTTTACATCGCTAACCATCCACAATACTCTACAGTGATTTAATCTTGTGTTGAGTCGTAACGTTTTGTTTGATTATTTACATCCACTCCATTTTTTATACAACAGAAAAGGTAATCTTATCATCTTTAAATTAATAGCACGCTAATGGTGGAGTGATTGCCGTAACTATGATTAGATTTAAATTGTTTTTTGAATATTTTTATGAAAGAAGGGGAAGGACGTTTCTTTTTAAATCGCCCGCTTGCTTCCACTAATTTATTTCGCTTTCCATTGTTGGTAAACCAAATTTGTCAAAAGAATGGAAGTAGAAAGGTTGATAGGAATCTCGGTTGTGATGGCACTGTTCATTTATTTGACCAAGTCTACGGTATCAGAATATTTAGTCACATACAGATAAATAACGTTATTTTTTCAGCAAACGATTTACTCGTTTATACCTGAGCGTTGCGACGTAAGCGAAGTTGACCATCTTGCACTACAGAATTTCACTTATAGGTGTATGAAAACTAACCGAACCACTCTATATTTAAATATCACATTTACAAGCAATATCGATGTCCTGGGAGAAAAGGATGTAGAAGTATTTTGAAATCTTATGTATGGATAAATAATTTGAATGCACCTCTTTTTAGTTTTCAATTAAAACTCGTATATTTATGAGTAATGAGTATCGTCCAGGACCTATTGAGTTCAGGATGGGATTTTGTGATGCAATAATGGGAAAGGAATTTGATGTACCTAATATGTTTAACAATTCTAACATACGCTCTTGTCCATTAATCAAGGTATGTAACTGGTAAATGCTTATCCGAAACGTTGACAATATATTTGTAGGGAAAATTCTACTACATATATAACCTAAATCCGAATGCCACAAATTTTCCACCACTTATACCCGAAGGAAGGTGGAAACTAGAACTAAGAATGGTTTTTGGCAAAAAGACGTTAATGTGTGTTAATTGGTATACAAAAATAGTTTATCCTGTACCATTTTTGTGAAGTGTTTATAATTCTTGGTTTGTTTGTTACTTAATGATCACGGGGTAAATTGGGATATGGTGGCATAGCGGGACATTTAGATAGGTATATGGAAAGCAATCATATAACTTCTGTTTGTATTACTATTACTTTTAAACTAATTGAAACGTTATTTTTTAATAAACTTGCTAATGTAAGGCAATGATGCTTAACTAGAACCATAGAGAATGTAATTTCTCTATGCTAGAACTATTTGTTGTATCCAGTCGTAAATTAAAATATTATCAAAACTATGTTTTATATATATTCTACACCCACACTCTCCCAGAATATTATTAGGTACCGTTTCCTTTTTACTTCCCGAGTACGAAGTAAAAGGGAAGTATTGTATTAGTGTTCCAAAAAAATTTGACCTATGCAAATTTTTACATATCTTTGCGTTTATGAATACGTATGATTCAAAAAATGAAAAGAAAAAATTTCCCTCTCCTATCCTCGTTCTCCTTTCCTGGCCTTGAACATCTTTATCTCTTGTTACTAATTCCCCTACCATATCCATTCCTTCCTCTCTTCTCCTTTCTATCTCTTCCCCTGCATATCCCACTCTCTCATAAAACAACCTCCTCTCCTCTTGCCCATACCTTATCCGTTCTTTTTTTATCTCTCTCATACACTCATTTACCTCAATAATTTCCTTCCTTTTCTTGATCTCTTCCTCATATTTCACAGCTTTCTTTCCTGCCTGTATCCTTATTTTTTCCGCTTTCGTTTCCTCCTCCACGATATACCCTGGCGTCTCTCTATCTAACTCTAACGTCGATCTCCAGTACTTTTCCTGTATCTTTCCATTTTCCCCCACTCCTTCCATCCCCATATCTCCGCTCCGTACCCCATCACACTATCCACCATCACTACCACGTGATCCGCATATGCCAACACCCACACTTTTATCCTTCCTATCACCACCCCTCCCCTTTTATATCTCCGCAACTCCTGCTCTAAATCCCCAATGTATAGCGAGAAAAGACTCGAGTAGTTTAAAAGAGTATTTTTTTCTGAGTTCAGCAATATAGGTATATTGTGCTATACTTATTTTTTGGAAAAAGTGTTAATACGAGGGAAGTCTCGTGGCAATACTTGCAGGAATTTTTTTGACTAATTAATGTTACATGGGGAATGGTATGCAGTGGGTCAAGTTATAACACGTAAATCATAAGCTTCGTTCGGAAAACTGAAAAATTGTATGTATACGCGATGAGTGGAATCTGATCTAAATTTGCTAGGAAACATTAATTACATGATGCTCGTGTATAGTAATTCCATTATATGATTAGACTAGACAATTATTCTAATAACATTTAGTGTTACCTAGAAAGTATGAAATTACATAACGTTGTCATTTCAGCCTTCTTATAAGGGAATAAATGTTTCCATTTAATGTCATGAGAAAACTGGGGGCAAATAACGACTAACTGGAGCAACGTCTCAGGTTGCTTTTATTACTGGAAGGTAGCATGTGCCAAATGTAGTGGTTTCTGTTATAGATCTATACTATACTGCACTTACTACTACTACTACTACAAATTACTTAATTAGTGGACACAATCACGTAGAACGAGAATTGGCGTGTCTTACATAAACAGTTAATTTTAGGTTGCTGTAATATGGTTATTTATGAAGTTTATATTAACTTTCGAAGACAATTATATATGATATTTATTTATTTCTGCCAAAATACATACAAACGTAATGTTTACAGTCGTCAAGATTTATAGTACGTTAGTTATGTTACTCTAAGGAATTAATCGTTGAATTAATAAACTCCTCAAAATGTACATTTGTACTATAACAATTTGGTGAAAATTTCGTTTGCTTAGTATAATTTTATTGTCCTGAATGATTTCCAAATTTTAAATGACCTGAACGATACAAATTTGTATAGATATTTCTTTCGACTAACCGTAATTTGGTTTTGAAAGGATAAAATATTTAATGTCAGAAAGGTCTAGCGCGACAAAGTAAATTATGTCACTTTGTCAGTTTTATTATAGAGTATTTATTTATGTGTTAGGGTTTTAGAAGGTTTATGAAACATTTTCATTTATAAAGGGAATTATTTATGAATAACTGAAACAAAATGGGGGTTTATTTTCGTTATATTTTAGAACCTTGAGTTTGGTAAAAATAAGTAATTGTAACAGTAAATACAAGTAATTCCACTACATTTTTAAAATTTTAAATGTTGGTTTCACTTCTTCCACTGACTGAAAATGTGTTCCCTTCGAGGTACTTTTTACTTTTGGAAACATGAGGAAGTCGCACGGAGCTACGTTCGATAAATACGGATGGCCAAGCATAGGGATGCGCTTGTACGTTAAAAACTGCTTCACAGAAAGGGCGATGTGGACGGACGCCTTTTCCTGGTGCAGAATCTAAGAGTTGTTCTTCCTCAGATCCGGCCTCTTCTTCCTCGCTTGTTCCCTCAGCTTGTATAGGATCTCCAGATAGTAAACGTAAACTGTTTGACCTTCAGGTACCCAATCAGTCATTATCATACCAAAAAGACGATTACCATTACCTTCAGTTCCGATTTGCTCGCTCACGCTTTTTCCATACCTTCCAGTGCATTGACTGGCGCTTTTTTATCACATGTCAGTGATTCCGGAGTTAGGTTTTCTGGACTATTTTCGCATAAATTATAATGCAAAATTTGTCTCCCCCTCTCTTTGTCAGTGTTCATTGTGTCTGAGATCATGCGAATGCTCACACGTCGTCTTGTCGCACAATTTCAATAATTTTCTTAATGTTTTTGTCAGTTCTTGATGTTGCACTTTGACCGCGACGTTCATCATCTTTAACCTCCTCTCGTCTCTCAAAACATCATCGCCTGTACCATTTAAAAACTCGCGCACGAGACACTATATCATCACTTAACACCTCTTTTAACAACTGAAAATATTCCATTGAAGATTTTTTGATTTTACAAGAAATTTGATATTAAAGAGCTGCTCGATTTTTACGCTAACCATTATCGCTGCACAAATGACGCTCACAAGCAAACAACTAAACGTAATGGACGGACGAAACCAACAATGCTTTGGATCAGGAAGCATCATCATCATCAGTTTGACAACGTACAATTTTTGACATGTCTATGCATATTTTTCTTCATGCTTATTTATCTGTCAAGATAACCACCTTATACGTTAACTAAACTTTTATTTTCAATTCGATTCAATTTCGGAATATCTATTAGGAAATAACAACATTCGTAACATTATTCTTCCTCAAAATTAACTATTAGATCCAAATGAAAAAAGTAAAAAGGGAACTGTATTATGCCGTAAACGTGGTTTCGTAAAGAAAACTAGCAGCGCTGAAGAGCTTTTAAAAGTACTCTCAAATTAGTGTAAACAAGTGCACAACTCAATGTTACTATTGTTCAAAAACCCATACAAACGCGTACCCCTTTTTATATTCACATTCATTCATCGGTATACTTTGTTAAATGTTGTATTGAAAACCAAACATTGAACGATCAATCACAAAAGCGAGCAAAGTGGAAATGAAACATAGATTACGTTTATTATATTTCTGTACTGCGATATCGGCGATATTACGATAATTTTACTTTGAAGTGCGCCGTTAGCATACAAAATTGTAATTCTACTACCAATCAATGGAAGATCTATATTGTAACAAAAAGGCTTTCAGCTATTGCTCTAAAGTGATCCGAATATAAATGATATGAGGCCGGGTTCTGTGAAAAGGAAGGAAAGAAATTTGGACAGTTCACTGATCAAACGATGTTTTCAAAAGGTTATCCTGAAAAGGGGAAGTATTGGGGAAGCGTGCAAATTTGATTTGCGTAAATCTAAACACTTTTGTTTATTAGGTACATGTAAATCGCTGTCGGCCATTCGATTTCAGCTTTATAGAAAAAGGAAAAATCACTTTAAAATTTACACAAATTATTGTTATAACGGGTTTCGATTGTTTACTTTAAACTAAAACATGTTTTAACTCAATTTTTGTTGCACCATATTTCCAACGATAAATAGACCGAATCGAATTTCAGTGTCAACCCGATAATTATACTTAAGTACGAGTTTAATGGAGATTATGGGATTCTGTTAGTCGTTACTGTACCATACCTTTCATAATTGATAACACCACCAACCAATTGTAAAAACAAGTTAGCGACATTCAACTAAAACACTGGAGTGAATAGGAGGCTCAGCGGATGTTAGTTTACCAAAATAAATGCCTATAAGGAGTTTAGAATGTTATAGGGTTTGGAAACTTGTGAGGTAGCTCCAGCGTGGTAGAGATGCACTGAATGCGAACCCCCGTTCCAAGCTAAATGGTTGGATTATGGCATTTAATAAAACACATAAACGTTATGTATCTTTTTATTTTGTTAATACCATATCTTAAGTGGATTGTATTTTTAGGTGTTTGTTAAAATGTTAAATACGAACTTTTTATTAGGTTACCTAACTGGGTTACTGTACAGCTTATGCTATAACACAATTATGTTTGAAATAATGATATGACGATTGTCATTATTTGTCAACGCGTTATTATAACCTTCATGACGTACACACTATGCACTGTAGCACTAAATAAATAAATAAGGCACTAAATTCAAGAGGAAGAAAACTCACAAACACAGAGTTGACATCTCTGAAGGTTCGGATTCCTCTCAAAGGGGTTAAAAGGTAATTAAAAGAGAAACTCTCAACCTCCCCTTTAACAATATATTAATGAAGATGAAGTTTAAAATTATAATATACTTATGATGTTACTTAAACTGCTACGATGCAAATAGCAGGGCTGAAATTTTGACAAAATAAAGCGTATTACCTGGCACCCCAATTAGTGACTCGCTTCATCCTCATTAATACATTGCTAAAGGGGAGGTTGAGAGTTTCTCTTTTAAATACAGAGTTCTAAAATCTCGGAAAATTTAGTAAGCAGGTAGGTGGAAAAACGCTGAAGTTATCGATATGGAAATGATGAAAAAGACCATTCATAGCATAACAATGAATTTTATCACAAAATATTTGTCTCGCATTTTTTCAGTTTGTTCTTACAAAGAAAATAAGATATTTGTTACGATCTTGCTTCGATATTTATATTAGAACCACTGAAGTAAAAACAGGTATCATCCTGTAGTACAGATTTTTACTGTTCAACATTTATCGGCTTTCAATAATTTAAAATACAGAGATTGAATTAAGTGACATTTTATACATAATGCTCTGTTGTTCCACTTAATCTTGAAAAACTCTACTAACGAAAACAATTACAATAAGTACAGAGATATTCACTATAGAAGAAACTTCGCAATCGGCATCCATTAGAAAAGATGAATATGGAGAACTATTTTATGTTGGTTTAGGTATAGTTGCATAGTTACTTTGCACAATTCTCCTTGGTTTCGGTGATTTGAATCATTCATTGCCTTCATTACGTCTTCTACATATTATTTATTATTATTTGCTTGCTCTTGATCGCCGTTTGAACATTATAGAAATTATATGTTGAAAACATCTTCATAATATCTTTGAGTTTGAGATTAGAAAATAACAAACATCGTTCGTTTATGTTAAAATTTTTAATTACAAAAATCAACAAATAACAATACACGCACTCCATGTATGATATTAAAAAGTTAACGTATAAATATGGTTATCGTTATGATTTACGTAATACATGAGAAGCACGTAAGCAACAATAGAAAAAGGTTAATTAATTTTTGTTATAAAAACAACATGATAATAACAAATAGTTTCTTTGCGCATAAAGACATCTATTAGTTCACAAGAACAAACCCTTCAGGAAAGGGGTTCGATACGTGAGAGTGGAGTGCAGAAATATACAGCCACCACTATTTTGTGGTTGGAAAATTTGATATATTCACAAGGAACGAAGAAAAGCAATAGTAAAACAAAACCAAAGAGTACTAAAGACGTAGGTACAAACTGTAAGAAATAAATATAGAACAAGGGAAAGGCTAGTAGATAAACTTGGATTTAGAACAAATATGGAGTCGATTCAAAAGAATTATCCTTACTGCAACAAAAGAAACGTGCGGAAGTGCTGTAACTCAAAAAAGGGAACAACAAACGAAATGGAACCATGGCATTAACACTAACAAAGAAAAATGGAGCCAATAGCATGGAAGCCAATTATCTAGTATACAAACAACAACGTATCGAGGTAAAGGAAGCAAAAAAGCAAGCTTGGGAAAAATTAGGGCAGAAACAGGACAGTCCAGGGAAGCAAATCTTGTCTACACAGCTTTGTAAGCACTAAGAAAATGCAAACAACAAATAATGGGAGTAGATGGTAGAGTGGTAATAGACGAGAAAGAGGCGAGGCGAGAACGATGGCGAAATTACTGCAGTCGACTTCTAAGCAAAGACACCTCAATAAAAATGGCAGAGTACATAAAAACAAAAGCGAAAGTGAAAACGACATAACATCAGAATAGGTTTTGGAAGAAATCAAGGGAATAAAAAGGTGAAAGGCTGCTGGGGATGATCAAATAAGTCCTGAGACGATAAGGCACCTAGAAACCCAAGCCGAAGGCTATATGCTGAGGAAGCTATACCATAGTCTGTGTAACGCATTCCTTGGAAGCAGGGAAATAAGCAGAAGAACTGACAAGATCTGTTGTTAGACCAACATCACTACGCGGCAGTGAATGTTGGTCTTTATCAAATCCAATCAAAAGCATCTAATTAGAATGAAAGATGATAGACCAGTGAAGAGGACATGGGAAGCAAGAGTCAAAAATGGTAAGATCAGTTTGAAACCGAAGAAAACATGGAACGATGAAGTGGCAGCAATCATACGGAGAAGAAAAAACACATCGAAAAATCGAAAAAAGCAATGGAAGTTGAAAAATTGCCGCCAAACAACTTCAAGTCAAATAATTGCAAACTGTTAGAACTCTGGAACCGAACTATTTCTGGCTCTGCTTTATTTTACTTAAAGGTACCCTAATCTCTAAATTTCATGAAGTCATTATCATAATGTGTTCATCTACATAATTTATTCATGCTGCACACCGAAATGGGGTTGTGTACTCTCTTAGGCTTAGGGCCATTAATAAATTATGGATCGAATTTGTTACATCAATGTACAGAAGTAATTTATATTTTCAGTATCGTTATCCATCTCTCACATATGGACAGAGCCAATGCCAATAGACTACAGCAACGAGCGGAGTTCGTTGAAAATCTCTACTCTCATCTCCACGTGAGTAAATAGGAAGCAATTAAACTAATTGTGAATAAACCTGATTTGGCAATTCACCCTTTAATCTCAGTTAAGTACAGTCCTTTAAAGTTTGAAACAATCTTTCTAAGACGTTTATTAGCGTTATGAATTCAAATTTCATCCAAGTTTCTCTTTATTATACCATTATAATACCGAGGATAATAATTAATCAAAGCGTGCGCCCTTAGTAATCTGTTTGGTTAATGGTTATTAATTAACGTATACTTCTAGATTACCAATGAGTTGAAATTACATTCCAAAAATTCTCGTCATCTTTAATTGAAAATTCGAACTTGTGTCTGGGTGTCTTAAAGTATATGGTTGTTTCACACTTGCTTTGGGGCCATTCGAGTTAACGTCTTCTCCATTGTTTTTTTATTCCCATAATATTATCTTAGCATCAACACTGATCTTGAGCATCAACATCAAGATTTGGGCTTGTTGTCGTTTCGAATTTTATACTAACCCCCTTAATTTTCTTTAGTGTCCGTTATCGTAAGGGGAAGCGAAAACAATTCTACAATAATGATCACGTAAAATTTACTAATGTAGTTGCAGTTTCAAAGCTATTTTAAATAATAATAGCAAAAAACTAAAAACGAAAGTTTTTCAAAATTTAAGCTGAATGAAATCAGATTTCTAACTTAACGCCATAGTGTGTTTCATTTTGTTTCTTTTCCTAAAGCAAAAATTGGTTGTTTTAAAGCGTTGATTGCTCTCTAACCCTCCCGTCGCATCGTCGATCCTTACGTAATATGAGGAGTTCGATTATTTCCAAAACCATTTTGATTATAAAATGGAGCATTTTAATATCTTACAAAATAAAGTTCTAAATCTAACGATCTACGTAGATAAATTTGAAGAGAAAATTTACGAAACCGATTCCATATCGAGTGACAGCCAAAGCTTGTATTTTACTCCAAAGAATGATGTAAATTTTGTTATAGTTACTTCCAAAAAATGTCTCTCTTCCTCTTTCACCGAACCGTTTGGTTGGCTGTTTATGTGGGATTCATTCTGCTCCTGGTTTGTTGAGGTGAATTTTCATAGATAATTAACCTCATAGTGTTGTAGACCAATCAGACATTAAGAACAGTGTCACATGCACCAATCACAAGTTTTTTTAACTGAAAAGAATGTATGCTACTTTTCTTGCCGCTACCTCATTGTTTTAGCAACCTATATTTAAAAAAATCAAATGTCATTTTGACAAAAGTAAAAAATTTGACGTATTTAACGCTTCATTCAGTTAATTCTCCAACCGAAGATCATTCGTTCTCAACTCTTGTCAGGCAAGATTTTTTTGTATGAGCATTGATTGCTAAAAGGTAATTAAACTCGATCAAATTCTTGGGAAAAGAACCCTCGCGCTTCGCGCTCGGGTCTTTTCGTCAATTTGATCTCGTTTAATTGCCAAGCAACCAGTGCTCATACAAAAAAATCTTTCCGACAATAGTTGAGCACTTATGATCTTACTGTTGAAAATATCGCTAACCTTAAAGTATCAAAGTAACCAGAATAAACGCGGTGATGGGCGAAAGGGGAAAATTCACTGTCATCAATAATGCTCCCAATTTCTGCTGTAATTGTAGTCTTTCGAATAGGTACATAGATGTGAATAACAGACTGCAACCCTTACAAAAAGTATTCAAATTCAGAGTCTCGAGGCTTCAGGCCCTTGGTCCCAACTCAATAACCGTGTCTTTACTCCGTTAGTAAATTAAGATGGAAACTTACGAATTGTGCCGTTTGTGTATAAGATATAAATCAGGCCAGTTTGCTATGTAATGTTATCCTTTAGTCTAAACCCGATAGCTGTCGTTACAGCTGAAAAAACCACAAAAATTCTTGACTCGAAAATGTTGAGTCAAAGGATGAACCATGTTACATTTCTGCAATTTTTTAGATATGTCAAGGAATTCATGCTCATTACTACCAACAGTCCATATAATTGATATTGATCAATACCTTATTAAAGTACGTATTTCTTATAGCCCCGTTCTCATTTACTGAATCGGTATTGTACTTGTAATACATGCATGTACATATGTACACACAGTATGTATATCGATCGTAGTAAGTTTACTCTTTCGTTTAATGTAATATAACTTTATCGTTATTTACTTTGAAAACAAGGAAGCACTTTACCTTATTAAAGGGAGAAAATACAAATAATTATAGTGATTACACTTGTATTAGACGCACGCATCTTAAATTTATGTGCTGAACGTCAAGGTGCTATTTGAAATTAAGTCCGAAACTTCTGATAAGGGAGATACGAGCACACAAAAGTTGCTTTTATTTATATTTAATAAAAAACGAAGTTGAGTAACATCCAGAGATAGCGATAACTCAACATTATTCACCAAATTGTGTGGTGAATTTTAAGGGCCTCTATCATCATGTCGACAGGGTTGAAGCGTTGCTTCTAAGGGACTTCTGTTTAAGGCTAAATTTTCGTCGATGGTTTCTTCAAATGCTTAGCACAAAATTCATGATTTGACTCTAACATTTTATTCACCATTAAATGTTAATAAACGTTAACAACTAACTCTAAAAGTTAAAATGATTTTTATAGTGGAATAATAATGTAAGTAAATCCGTTATTAAATACAAAAATGAAAGTTACAAACTATTTAAACTCTTTAAACTTGAAAATCAGGAATATAAGAAGCTACCCTCTGCACGTATTGAAAAAATGTTTTCTTCTTTCGTTGACAATTGGTATTCAAGTCTTTATCGAAAGTATTCCCAATCGGATCTTTTGTTATGAAGCGCAGGTTAAGCTTGAACCTGAGTTATGTGAGAATTTACAATTATTGTAATGGCCAAGTGGTCAACTGCTAGGTCAAAGCAGGATGAGACGGTATATTGCCGAAGGGGTAATTACTGCTTTTCCTTCGTGGGCTGTACCATCAGGGTGATTTGTTGAGTACACAGTGTAGTGTAGAAATTTAATATGCTTCAGATGTTAGGAGTATATCGACTCCGTAGGTTTCAAGAAATATTTTGACCTGCTGGACACGTTGACCTAACCCATCGGCATTCCAAGCTGCTACAATATTTTTAGTAATTTTTCATCATATTTTGTAGTTCTTCAATGCCACTAGTTTCTTGGTTTAATTGCGTTATTTGGTTTTGTAGTATATTTACTGTGGTGGCGATGGGCAGTGGTAATTTCTGGTTTTTTACTTTGTCCGCGTATGTTAACCCTGGCGTTGTTTTGAAATGTGGGTATGACCGTGTATATGAGTTTGTGTCGTCTCTTCTTAATCTGGGGTAGTGTTTCTTACAATTGTTTGTGGACTAGGCAACCACGGTAATTGGCTAGATGATCGCCGTTACAATTTACTACACATCGGACTTTATCACCTTTAACTGTTCTTTGGCACTGTTATGTTTACATCGACTCCAGCTGATTTGTTGATTGATAATTTGTTGTCGGTTGTGAGTATGAATATGCTGGGGGTTGTGATAATTGATTTTGCATAGAATAAAATTGTGACAATTTTGTACATTGATTGGTGGGGTAGTTGTTACGGTTGGGTTTGTCCGTGGGTTTCTCGCATAGAGTAATTAGTTGTTTGAATGACATTTTCTCGATCAGAGGAAATGATTCATTTA
This sequence comes from Pyrocoelia pectoralis, assembly GCA_036250285.1. Classification (NCBI taxonomy): domain Eukaryota; kingdom Metazoa; phylum Arthropoda; class Insecta; order Coleoptera; family Lampyridae; genus Pyrocoelia; species Pyrocoelia pectoralis. The sequence continues at coordinate 144,886 of CM070075.1, read as the reverse complement.
AACGGAAATGTGAGATAAATAAATAAGCGAATATGAACTAAAATAGTATCACTGACCTGCAGGTCGGCGATATTGATATAATATCACTTGTGTCGCACTTAGCACTGCGAAAGTCAAACGATGAAGCTAGTTTTTTAATTACTACGGGTATAATGCTGTTTAGTACTTATCATTCACTAATACTTTTAAGTTGGAAGTACTTTACGTGTAGGTTGAAATTATATGTAGACAAATGGTAGATAGTAGGTATATTCTTTTAAAATAATGTTCATCTTTTAGAGAAATGGCAGCATTGGATGTTGTTTTACGTTGTACTCCTTCGCATTGGAAACAACACGCGAATTATAACAATGTGTATATCAAAGTGACTTTAAACAAAGACACCGAAGAGTACAAAAAAATAGAAAATATTATACGACGTTCCTCCAGTAACCTCACAGTCAGCAGCATTGATAGGATACAACATCCGTTTGCATTTGGAAGGTTCTGTATCCGAAAACAACAACTTACTTTGATTCAAAAACGTGAACCAACGGTATGCATTGCAATCTATAAATAAAAATCAGTAATATACACATACTTTACAGGTAGAACAGTTAAAACTGTTTATCACTGATAAAGAGAAGATTGATTTAATCTTGCGCCACAATTGCGACAACCGTCGAGGGGGTTTTACTGAGGAACATACCATACGTCCTTATGGTCTCATCCTGATCGTAAAGGTTCTAAATGTGACTAACGATAAAAGGGACAGCGATCGATATCCGGAATACTTGATAACATATACCTACCGTACGATAAGGTACGTACTCAATGCCTTTACCAAATGTAGGTAGATTTGAAATGGTGCTCGTACTGTTAGTTTATTAAACAAAATAACTTGATTCCAAATCTTCAATTAATTTGGCACCATTATTATGGTGAATATGTTTGTTTGGGAGATGCGCTGTGTATGTGGAATTAGAATTGAAAAAGTGAAAAATCGACATATTTCTAACTGGATTCCCTTTTCAACTCCGATTCAGAATCTGCTTCTATAGATACTGCATGTACTCGTTACACATCTCCTTCTCTTCTTATATGAGCTGTAATAATGTGATTTACCAGCTTCGAAACATTTCTGCAATACTACTGCACCAAAACCATCTTGGATCGCTTCGGTAAGGAGCTCTTCCAATTTGTTTGACCGTCTAAATAAAGAAGCACTACACAGGTCTGAATTAACTCACGAAAAACCGAATTGACAAAACGTTGAAACTTTGCTGTTGCATTCCAAGGTCCGAACGGTAATTTTTTGAACTGAAACTTATAATTTTGAGTTACAAACGACGTATATTTTTTACTTTCCCCTACTACGGGTTCATTGAATCCTCCGTTTTTAAGATTAATCATACTAAACATTTTTGCCCTCTGCAAACGATCCAAAATATCTTCGATCAACGGAGGGGAGATGTTGATCCATGATCGTTTTTCTTTTAATCTTTCGATATGTGTCTGCCATCCCTTTTTCAACTACAACTACTTGACTCGCGAATTTAGAATTACTCGGTTCGATGACGCCATCTCTTAAACGACTTGCTTGTCGACGATTTCTCGTTCCACGAATGGTAGCCGCCTTGGATTCGAGAATATATTAGGTCCTCGTTCTTTAAAATAATTTTTATAGTAATGCCAGTGGTCTTTGTTTTATTTGATACATATAGTTTGTGATTAATTGTCCTACTTCTTTTTGTGTGTATCCTCACAATCATCAGAAACAGTGACATTTTCTTTTTATATTACATCGATTTTCATCATTTCTTGAATTTCAGCCTTTTTTATTGTTATTTCCGTCTCTTGTATGGTTTCCCTTTCTTTGTCCTTTACTCCTCTGATAACAATATTCCTTCGCCTAGCCTCTCTTTTTAATTTTTCTATTTTCTCCGTTTGTTCATTTACCTGCACCTTCAATTTCGTATTTTATTCTTGTGTGCGCTTTATTTCCAGATTAATTTAAACCATTTTTCCATTTAACTGCTCGATGCTTTCGTTTTATCTGTTGGGACATTCTTGATATCTTTTCTATGTCGCTCATGTCATTTAAGTTACCCAATCGCTCAAAAAGTAGCCCCCCGTCTATCTTTTGGTTTTTGAATTATCACGTCAAGTTAAAATTTCGATCCAATAAATCAGTTTTGACTTTTATGTGTTCAAAGTTTGGCGTTGAATTAGTTAACGAGTGTAATACTTACTTGTACCTACTTACATGGGTTTTATCTGTACTAACGCGACATGCAGAAATAAAATTAGTAGAATACCTATGTTGATAAAATATATAGGCCCAAAGATGCAGCCTTGAGGCTTATCACCCCAAACTAATTTCAATTCGGATGTTCCCCTAACTAACTTTATCAATTGTGTGGTATTGAAACCATTCACTTACAAAAGAATTCTTCAGAGATAACACTTTTAAGCAGAGTTTAGGTGCAAATTATGTTTTGACTAACTATATTCCTGTATTTTTTTTGTTAAACTATAAGTTATAATAAATATTGGTGCTTTCAATCATGTTTTGTTATAGACCACATAGTTATGGAGAGCTTTCCCTGAAACGTAACCCATTGGCTTCTAAGCAACATAACACAAGGTCCTATGAAAGCACTTCAACCGCTACACCGATGAATTATAAGAATTGGTCCATCCAACCTAATTCAACAAGTTCTCAAGCAGATAATCGGAATATATTTGTACCGGCGAATGATAGGAATTCGTCCATCCTACCTAATTCAAGAAGTTGTCAAGCAGATAATCGGAATGTATTTATACCGGCGAATGATAGGAATTCGTTCATCCTACCTAATTCAAGAAGTTCTCAAGCAGATAATCGGAATGTATTTATACCGGCGAATGATAAGAATTCGTTCATCCTACCTAACTCAAGAAGTTCTCAAGCAGATAATCGGAATGTATTTATACCGACGAATGATAGAAATTTGTCCATCCTACCTAATTCAAGAAGTTGTCAAGCAGAAAATCGGAATGTATTTATACCGACGAATGATAGGAATTTGTCCATCCTACCTAATCCAAGAAGTTGGCAAGCAGATAATCGAAATGTATTCCCTCAGCAACCTGCAAGAGCATCCTATCAACGTACTTCCACAGCTGGGAAATATAATTGTTGTAAATGCATTTTGTTATAAACGAGGAAGAAAAGTAATAGGATAGCAAGCATTTACTATATTTCTAATTGAGACACTATTTGTGATAGAAATACTGAATTGTGTGTTTATGTGCCATTCTGAATGAAAAGTGAATAATGGTTTACTTTTTATTAATTTACTTTAGATGCATGCGTAATCCAAAACCATTTTTCGTGTTAGTCCACTTGCTTCTGACCTATATTGACATTTATAGCCATATTGGATATTATTTTATTGTTGTCAGTCATTTTAAAGAAGGGTGAGAAGACGTTGTCCTGGACGCCCCATAACATCAACATCCACCGTTAATGTCGAAAAAGTGTATACAAATTTTATTTATGTAATGATTCGCTAATAGATTTCTCAATCATTAATTCTTTGAATGTGTAGGTTGGACGGATGATTCAAATACCTATCTATAATACATTATTTAGTAATAACAATAAGTATGTATGTAACGACGTGGTATAAGCCATAGGTGGCCTTGTATCACTGAAATATAAGCAACCTGGAACGCGCACGGTGCATTTAACCTGTAGGAAATAAACCGAGCGTGCGATAGCAATAACGAAGGGTCATTTTGTCCTTGTTGTACTCATTCACAGTTAAGCTGTTGAAGCATTTTGATTGTTTTACGATGTCGGAAAATTACTTATACGATACAATAACATAATCAGCAAGACAGAGACCGAATGACCCTACATTAATTCCCTTTCTGTCGGCTCGGCTGTAAGTTAAGCGTAAGCGTTCCAGGTTGCTTATATTTCAGTGCCTTGTATAAGCCGAAAACTAGTGTTATCTTGACGGTTTGCGGAACCACGAAAGCATCAAATTTTTAATGTGTGTTTAATTAATTCTTGAGGTTAATATTTATTTAGATAAATGTAAATGTTATATAAAACTAAAGCGTTTCTTACTATTGTGAAATAAATGTTGTCTTTGCATTTTACTTATTGTTAAAAAGGTAATTGCTCGAAATGCATTTAACAAATAAATCCACAGATAATCATATTAATAAAATTTATAGAAAATTGGAAGAACACAACCGAATTTGAAAAAAACGCTACCGCTTCAAACTAAAGGTCGTTTAAGAAAGTCATTATTATTGGTAGTTCATTAGCGAAATTATTATTGAATAAGACAAAAGATAACAGAATATGCAAAAAATCAATTCGTTTTATAATAGCTAATATTAAATTCATACAACGCTAAAATCTTGGAAAAGTCTCTGACAAGATTCGTCTCTTTGTCCAATCTAAAGTCAAGTTGGATCGATGGGATGTGAAAACTGTAAAATTGAATGTGTGCAAGAAAAAAACAAAATGAAAATCTATAGCCAACAAAATTCTAGAATTTATTTGAAGATACATTTATCTAATAATACGTAGGTAAATAAAGATTTGGAATAGATTGTATGAGAAACACGTTCATGTTGCATTTTACACACAGCCGATTGTTTAGCAGTTTTAATTTAAGTGTATCTTCCAGTTGACATATAATAGAAATTTTCGTTTACAAAACATACGATATTAAAAATAAATGAAATAAGTTCCATCGTTGACGAGGGATCACAGAAACTCAAACCCAGCCGTATCGATTATTCTAAATATGAGCTTGAGGTTCATTAAAGTACTACTCTAAGTACCACTTTTAATAAATCTGGATGCGAACCAAAATCAAACACAGCTCAACGTTTAAATCTTATAAACCATACAAAGAAAGTAAAGCAGAAACCTAATTTTCCGCAGCACACAATGCAAATTAATATTTTGCTTGGATGTTCGCAAAGAGCAGATACAGCGACGCAAACCACCGCTTTTGTGATCGTTGAAGGCATACGAGAGCCATTTATCATAAGAAATTGAAAACTTGTCCTGAAAGAGTCTCATAGGTACTCAGAGTGTTGGTCCCTAAAGTATAAAACGAAATTGAAATTCGTCGCAAATGTTAAACGAGCCGTTAAGTTTAACTTCAAACACTGAGATTAAAGATATTAAGATTAAAGTTTCGATCGACGAGTACTTGCCGTTATGAAATCTGTAACTTTGGGTAACAATTAATTCAATAATTCAACGATTATATTCATAGTTTAAACTTTAAAGCAAATCGCATATTAATATTATAAATTGAATTAATTGCGCTATTACGCGACATATTTCAAACGCAAATGGAAGCTCTTAGAACTTTTCCTCCAACTTTGTATCTGCCGCAATCCCTTAATAATGTATGTAGGTACAGAAATTTTCATTTCACAAAGTTGAAAATACAATTTTATGAGTGAAGCGGAAAAAGTACTTACCGAACAAAAACTCCGGAAAAAACTAAACGTCTACAGAAACCCTCTTCAGAAATTTTCGTTCCTATTTCAAGTAGTCCTGGATAACGTCAAAGCACCACTACAATTTCAGCGATCTATACTGAATTTCAGCTTATATAGGATGCGATCGTGCGATATCGTTAAGGGTCGTGTGGAAAAGCGTCCTGGATCGTAGGCGTCCGGGTTACCCCAGGATAATTACAAAGTCCTGAGCAATCGTCTGTCCTCTGTCCTGTGCAATATTTATTGTATAAAGAACTATCTTAAACTAAAGTTAAGTTTCCGAAACTCGACTAGATTATGTTGTTTAACTACGAAGATATTGGATATTTAAAGGTAAAGCGATTTTAGCCGTCTTTCCTTTGAGAGAACAAAGGACTTGCTACGAATATTAATCAATGACTCCCTACCAGTTTATGAATTTATAGGATAAAGAATCTTTTACTAATTTTAATAATAGGATTAGGATTTAATCGTTATTAATGGGGATCCTCTAAAGTAATCGTTCATGTTGCAGTATTCATTTTAAAAATAATGGATCATTTTAAAAATCGCCGTATTTGCTGTTCAAAAGCACTCCATTTATTTAAAATTTTAAAATGTTCAAATATGACGTATGCTCAACTAAACGAGTCTTATATTATGAATCAGGCTGATTTAAGGAAACTTATTCGTCCAACAATATTATTATCTACCTTTTGTTAAGTTTATCGAAATGTTGAGCGTTCACTTTGTTTCTGAAACATGCCCTTCCAATATGCCAGATTTTTCGTGAATCTTGTGTGTTGGCTTAATAATTAGTATTACACGATATTGCTTCTTCTTCGCCCTTGCAAGTAGTTTTATAATAATTTAGTGGTTGATATCCTATCCTATCCTATAAGTTACTATGTTCGTCTGTATGTATGCATGTATGTCCGTGAACTCCTCATTCATTAATGAACCGATTTCCTTCAAACCTGTACCAAAATTTTTAAAATTTTTGGGATTGTGCTACTATCTACTAAAATCCTGGATATTGTAGGGGAGACCTATAGAGGTCATGGGGGTCGGGTCATGAGTTGTCGTCGCGCGTAGCGCGGGCATAAAACTAGTGTTATATAATGTACTTAGTCTTTAAACTATAAACTACGCACTTCTTAACTTATGCTCTAAATTTCGACGAAACTTTTAGCGAACAAGTAAGAAACTTTGTTAGGTGAATGATCGCAGAGATTTTAACTTTAAATGTCTTGGACTTATCGGCTTACATCTGAATTGCGTCTTTAAAGCTTATAGATTGATTCCAAACACGTACTACGCTAAATCCTATTTACATTTAATTAATAATAATTACTAGCAAACCGCTCCGGCTTCGCACGTATAGCATTCAAAGGCGGAGCGGGTTGCTAGTGTTTTATAAATCAAAGGCAAATAGCAGGGTACAGAGCTGACTTGGACCGTGCGTCTTACTAAATATGTAACACACATGCAATGACGAGACACAGTTTAACATTCCTAATTAATGTTCCCGAGCGAGACTGATTTTCTTTCATAGTGAACTGAAATCAACTCCAACAACTTTTATAGTGCCTTGTGCCTATATAGTCCTGTAAAATGAGACGAAATTTACGATTTTGATGAAATAATGCAGTGCAGTGTTCAAAAGTCCCCCAGCGTTTCTTTGCAAATAACTATGTTTTCACTACTTGTAGACAGTAAAGTGTCTTAGAGTTTTTTAAAGATAATTAATGTACCTGTAAAATGAGCGTCCGTCGGCAGAAATTCGTAGGACAAATAGTTCGCTAGTTACAGCTGTTTGAAGGTATACTCAAAAATTGACATTTTATTAAGAATCCCGATTTTCGCTAAAAAATGGCCGTTACATTTTTGTTAAAAATTGCAGGCGTTTCTTTCAAGAAATACATGGTTCAAGTTGATCAGTGTTCCGGTGTCAACAGCTCATAGTACACGATTCCAAATTCAGAGCGTTATCTCCTATCCCAAGCGATTTGACGGTGACGTCGATGTTGATGCTTCGATAAGTGAAAATTACGATTTTTTCCGTTGGAGATTCTCGAAATATATCCACTTGTCATCATCAGTAACAAGTCGATGCAGGAGATTCTTTTTTTCATGCAGTAAAAGTAAAGCTTTGTAAGTGGCTTTTCGTTTTTTCATCTGTAACTCAGCCAACTCATGCGGAACCCATTTTTATCATGGCATATAAACGTTTGTAAATACCTTGGCGGGTCATGTTTAATGTCACCGCAAGTTGATTTTGTGTTTCCGTATCATCTTCATGCAATAACGCTTTTTGGGGAGTAGTCCTTGATCGCAGTGTCGAAATCGCCTATTGTAAAGACTTTAAACCAATCTTCACGATAGCTGCCCATAGTATGTGTTTACTATCGGCCTCTTAAAGCAAGTAAGGTGCTTCAACTGCATTTTTGTCAAGTTAAAACAAAAAAGTAAAGCTTCACGCAAATACTGTTATTATACCTAAATACAGTGCACTTCGAAAGTACTTGGATTTTGGATTGAACACCATAAAGCTGTAGTTCTGGATTTTGGTTACATACATTATCGAAAATCTTGTTTGATGTAATTTAGATGTTTTAAGTTTTGAATGGGTAAGCAGCAGTTCGCATTTACAGTGCAATGTAATGTATTTACAGTCTTAGAAACATTATTCTGAATGACGCTGAATTGAATCTTACATGTGAATGTGCAATTTCAATTAAGCTCCTTATGCCACCAGATGTCGATGTGACTAATCGATCCATTCGCGAATTGAACTTCATATCCTTCCTCCAACTTGCCGTTATTCTGATTTCTACATTTAGATTGAAGGATGATGGACACGGTCACGTGCGAGTGTCTAGGTCATCATTAGAGTCGTCCGGATCCGTAAGTGAGGTAGATACAAGGTCTATTAAGTGATTTTAATAGACCTTGAGGTAGATACTCACGCGAAGTCACACGTGACGTATACACGTATATATTTGAAGATGCTATATTACTTGTTTTACATATCCTTGTTTCGAAGTGTCAAATGTACAAATCCTTTCTGAACTCATTTTCTTTAAATGTATGAAAAGCATAGTATTGTAAATATTGTGAAATATTATATTGTACTGCACCTCAAGTTTGCCAGAAATGTGGCCTTGTAGCACGGTTTTGAGAAATGTTCTTATTCTATATTTTCAAAATATTCATACGCTTTACGAATATAACAAAATTAGAAACAATTCGAAACGAAAATTAGCACCGTTAGTTTTTCATTTACTAGAATGAAATTGTGTTACATTTTTTTAGTATAGATATCGATTTGCGCGAAGATTGATATAGGTCAATATTATCAGGATTTCGCAAGCAAAGTTTGAAACGCAAAAAAGGTTAAGCTCAATCTGGTGATCATTAACTTGTGAGTGACAGTAAAGCTACATATAGCATTCAAAAATAGCAATCAATAACGTATACGCTGTCGGGAAAGGTAATCGGAACGCGAAGAGGAAATTCTATTTCTGTATAAAAGTTCACGAAAAGAAAAGGTAAAGATTTACTTATTTCCCACAAAACTTGGAAAATACAATTTGTCAGTCTCAATTAGAAAATGTGTGTAGCCTACCAGAGTTCCTTGTGTAAACTTTAAGTGAAAGTGTTTTTCAGATAATTTGTAAATAAATACATTATGTTGTGTATTTAGAATTAGTTTTTTTTGTTAATTTTAATTATTTCTTATTGTTTCAAAGAACTATTATTCTTGTGCACCTGCTCTAGCCCCTTATTTATAGCTAGGGTGGGATGTACTTGTAAACAGGTCACCTTTTGTAAAACTGCCCTTCAACGACTTGATTATTGGTGTTTGTAGGATACGGAATAGTTTTGCAGACCTCGCAGTCAAAATAGCAAAAGTCATAATGTTCATAAATTTTTAATTTTATTGTATGTATTGTATCCCTGACCTAATCGGTAGGCAATTTGAAGAAAACGTAATGAATTGCTTTCGTCATGGGAAACAATAACATATTCGGGAGATGTGAAAAAATGTTGAATAACCAATAAATCAACGTTTTAAATTGAAGAGTATTTGAAACAATGTTAGAACACTCTAAAATTTCACATACAACCACGAGTAGCAGAAAGCCAAAAGTTTGCAACATTTTCGTCATTTTTTCCCTAGATTTTTTTGCTAGTCAAAATTATACGACTATGAGACATTCTGGATTACGATGGGTGGGTGGTCAGAAGTCCACGCGCACGGAGGCCACCTATTCGGGTCCTTTGTGCTTGTGCTGCCTCCCTGTTGTTCCAGTATGCCCTTTAACCCATACGAGCTGAAGACTATTGCTGTTTGTGACTTGCTCTAGTACTTGGTGACACTCGGAAACCAGCCTAGAGGTGATTTTGTATTGACCTAGTGCCTGCAGAGCGGCTCTGCTGTCACTGGAAATTCTGATAATTTTATTATTTATGCTGTGCATAAGAATTGTTTTTGCACCAAGCGTTATTCTGCTCGAAATTTTGCCTAGTGGTTGGCTGATAAATCCCGTTGCCTGTTCCTTCCATTGTTTTAGATCCATGCGTGAAGATATCTCTGGTTGGGATGGCACTTCCGTATGCCAGATTTTTAACTAAATTTAGTAGGTAGTTGTGCACTAATATGAGGTAGATTATTCCATTGATTTCACAAATTACGTTTATAAGAAAAGTTTCAGCGTGATAATTAAACAAATTTAAATTATTAACCCGTATTTGTATGAACCACATTGTTCTCTATACAGGTATCTATAATTCCGTGAAAATGGATAGATGCTATCTCACTGACTTTTGTGTGTTTGGAAAATTGACGAATACAAAGAACTTTACTCCCATTATTCCTGTAATAATTCATTATAATATTTGACGTGAAATAATATAAAGGGTATAATAGTAAACAACGAATATCTTGCGTGATAGGTTAAAAGGGAAATACCGGAAATTATATTTATTTTGTATATTTCGAAGAACGAGATACAATAACTTTACTTATTACCTACATTAGGTATAGAAATTCGTTGAATGATAACATTGCAGAAAAAAAATTAATCCGGGCGTAGATTTCCCAAAAAATTAATGACTAACAGTTTTTACACCTACAAGTATACCAAGCAAGCTTTTGAAACAGGTTAACATCGTGTATTATAAATTTGATAGGTATAATCTTACCCTTACTCTCAATTGCTTAAACTTCGTGAATAATACCTTTACGTTTTTCCTTTGTTGACCTAATAAGTCCGCTATTTTTGACCAAAACATGCATTTATTCTGATATGAGTGAAATGCGTCTCGTCACTAAACAAAACATGTTCATCTTGAGGTAAGTTTCGCATGCCTGGAGTCGATTTAGCCAATCCATCTTATATGAATGAAAGTGAAGGTCTTCATGGAGCATTCGACAAACAGTACGGTTAGAAAGCGCTTTCGATCAGAACGCTTAGGAAACTGCAAAATTGATCTTTTACACGGTCAATGTTTTCTGTAGTTCGGACAGACCTCTCAGCCCCAACTTTCTTTTGTACAACGCTACCACATGTACCGAAGTTCTCCTCGCATAACAAAATGGATTTTCGGTCAGGAACAGTATTGCGAGGAGAAATTCAATATCGAGTACGCAACGTACGCTGCACTGCAAGAATAGACGTCTCGTCAGCAAACGCGCGTTGCTCGTTTGACCAAGCCATGATTACAACTAATGACTGCAACAACGGAAAGTTCCAAGACTACAGCGTCATTAGAGCTTACTTACCACTGCTCCAACATGTCCCCTTCAATAGGGATAATTCGCTGCCCCACCCTGTACAATGCTATATTTAAGGTATGGATGTTGAATATGTTTTGCTTACGGACGGAATTATGAAAAGTCATGCATACGACTTTACTTAAAGAGGGATAGAAATGAATAACAGATCAATCAGTTAGAGTACGCGTACATCATGTAGGTATGTAAAATATGTTTATATTTTTGCTTGGGTAATAAATTTGGAATAAGAAGTGTTGTTCATTGCGTTATTATTTCTATTTCTTACATATGTGTCTTTTGTAGGGAATTAAATGGTCTACAAGTTCAAAGAGAACAACAAAATATATACAACTCATGGTTCCATCGTAAAACGTGAAAAACCCAGGACATCGCACAAACAACCGCCAAAAAAATCGCAATGGCTTTCTTGGGGATTTGTGATATCATGAAGTGTACTACGAATAGAACTTAATTTGACAAATCAGCTTTACCGTAAATTGTTCAAGGTTTCGATTACTTTTTAGCAATTGCGCCTGGGCTAAATAGCCTTCATCATACGTACTGTAACAAAATAACTTTATTTAAAATAAGCTAAATATCAATAAGACAATAAATTAAAATTTACAAATACATACATAACAATAATTTACAACAAATTAAGTAATAGCTTATAACAAAATTAAAAGTCTTCAATCACATAGGCACTAAAAGTTTCGCTTTGTTAGAACACCACGGGTCAATGAACACCGGTCACAGATTCAATCCATGGTTTGTAATAAGCCGTTCTCATGTAGACCCCTGGTAAATAAGGTGCCGCACATTTAATACCATGAGACACTGTTCCAGCTAGTTGATACCTGCCATCCAGTCTTTGTAGTACTAGTGGACCACCAGAATCTCCCTGTAATGAAAGATAAATTAATTGCCAGTAAATTTAGAAAGAAGATGTCAATGAATGCAATACAATAAAAAGATGAATCAAACGACAAAGGGGGAGGAAGCAAATGAAAGGATTAATTTCATTTGGACCGATGACTGGGACTAAGGACTATTTGTCAATTTGATTAATAAACATTCCTATGCGTTCGTTCTGAAAAAGATTTAGATTAAAACATTAATGAAAACTCCAAAGAAAATAATTCAAACTAAGGTTATTATCTCGGAAATAGGACATATTTAACAAAAATCAAAGCTAACTTAAAAAGCAGTTCATTCACGAAAAATATACAGGGTGTTCTATTTAAAATAGTCGACTTTTGCCAGTTCTTTTTGTGGTCGTTAGAAAAAATTCAGTACTGCCCTTTTGCAATAAATTTCGTTCAAAATCAGCATATCGAGAAATAAAAAGTTCTATTGTTTATGATAATCTCCAATTTTGCTTCTCTGTTGATAATGATTGAATCGTTATGATTTTTTTAATGAATGTTGATTTCGGCGACAATTTTTTAAAAACATTTATTTTCTCGTAAATCAGTTGACGTAAGTAGGTGAAAGGGAAACCAAACTTGGTCTAGAATTGAATATGGATTTCAAAAATATAAAAATCTATAGGGTGTTCCATTTGAAATAATAGAGTACGATCCTGTACAGACAAACCGAGAGCGGTGCGGCCCTGAAAATATTTTTAGGTTGTAAACAAGGAACATCTGAATTTGAAATGTCTTATAATTAATATCAAAGGTACATACAATCGAAAAAAAGAGGGCAAGTGTCCTTATCGAACAGTATTCTCTCTCTCTTTTAGGAAACCCTTCAGTTGCGTTTCCCTCGTATTTAGCCGCCATAAACCTCTTCCACTACATATTTAATATTTACCCTACCTTTGAATTGTTTATGGTGTATATTATTACTTCATGGATAGCTTAACTTTGACTGTGAAAAATTCGTCTAATCTTCGAACTTTTAATGTTACTGTTCTTACTATCAACGTAAGTCGGAAACGATCTGTCTCAATCTTTATTGCATTGTATTTATTACCCTGAAATAGTGGAAAATTAAGCTCGACATGCTAATTATGTTGCGGTTGAAAGATAAACGGATAAGTTCTATACGTTCAGGGTAATTTATAATATGATACAGTAATTTCCTGTGATAAAAATTCATGGGCTCACAAAGCTGTTGTGAAAGAGCGTCATTTCAATGAAGTTTTTACGCTAAATTGCAAACAAAGATAAACATCACATATTTATAACTTTGTGATAATTAATTTTCGTTCCCTTAAGCGGTTTTTGGTTTATGTTATTATTAGACATGAACTAGATAAACCTAATACAGACGAAGTTTTAACGAGGTATATTTGCTTGTTTCCTAAGGGAAATCAAGGGACAGTTATTATCTTCCATATAAAGGTTAAGCAATTGAAGTAGGTCGTCTTCGAATGGGTACAAAAAGAAAACGCAATTACGTTACAAACTTACTTCACATGAATCCTTTTGTCCGTTTGCATATCCGGCACATAAAAACGATTCCAATATAACCTTAGTGTGCCCCGCAGTCCTGAACATTTCTTGACATACTTGATTTTCCATTATAGGAACTTGAACTTCTTGCAGTATTGACGGAACTCCACCACCGTATTTTAATCTACCCCAACCTGTAACCGTAGCCATGCGTCCAGTGAAGTCTTCACCATCCCGTGGTAAACAGATAGGAACTGAAATAAAAGAAGGCTTGTGAATAATGCAACGACTCGCCTTATTACTAAACGCGTTATAGGAATAAAATCGATACGGAGGATATGATTTAATGCAATATGGAAAGTGGCATCTTTAGGAAGGTTTAGATATATTTTTTTAATTTATCAAACCGTATACTCCATTTTTAAATCTCTTCACATTTCAACTTTATCTTAACACAATAAGAGAATAATTATTTTTATACTTAACTCAAAAGAAAAAGAAATCTCGTTGGCTGTTTCCATAGATATGCAAAACACCCTTGTATCTCCCGTTATAATGTCTTTTCTCTCGAGAACTCAGATGCATAGAACCTTTAAATTACTTGGGAAGTTGCACAAAATGTAAATCAAAAGTTGTGAGGAATGAATTTGAAAAATGTCTGGTTTAGGTTTAGTACAACAGGCGTTATAGTCAAATATAAAAGGGAGAAGAGTTAATGGGTTAGGTAAGACAAAACATGGTCCCTAAGAGCTAAGAAAGTGAGAATGTGAAGGTAGGGTAAAAATTTAATTAGGGTGCGACTTTCCTAAAAATTTCAATGCAATACAATGTAGTACATCGGTTGTTAATTGAAAACCAATCAGAAACTCAGAATCGAATTGCAAAATGAAAGGTTAGATACTTTTATTTGTTTGCGAAAATATAATAAAGACGAAAAAGAAGCACAATATCAATTATAATTGTGAAAGAAGAACGTTGAAAATGAAATACATCCAATTATTTCTATTCAGCGTTTCGCGATGATAAAAAGTGAACAATTTAGGACAATTCCTTTACGTTCAAAGCAAAATAACCTCTGAATATACGTGTACTTCTAGAGAACATAGAAAAGGAATAAGTTTAAAATTTAATTGAAATGGCAAGTTAAATTTACATTAAAGAAAAATAATGTAGTAATATTCCTAGACCTTAAAAAAATAATTATTTATAAGCATTTAAAGGGGTTAAAAGAAGGAACTAAATTGCATGTTCGAAAGTAAAACTGTTAAAATTAAATCCTACGTAACCTTATTTTCAGTTTTCCAACGGGAAAAGAAGGTTTCTGAAAAGACAAATTTGGATAGCTTCAAACCTAATTGATCCAGGGTAAAAAATTGGGTAAACTCGCAAATTTTTCCCTTCTTCACCGTTGGTATATAAGTATAATCAAATGGTTTTCCACACAACTAATTCTAAGCGAAAATTTCGTAGGTAGTTAAAATTCAAAATCGATCGAGCTGTTCGACAAATAATGAATTTTTTCTAAGAAAATCGCAATATAAAATGCGTACCTAGATTACGAGGGCAAAATGAACAATATATTAAAGTATCGCGTAGCATTCAATCTTGAAAGATATCCATAATGGATTTAGGTAATACAACAAGCATTAGAATGGAATACCACAGCGAACAACAACGCAATGCAATGTATTCTATCGTTTGTAAACTGAAAATCAATCCGAAGAATTAGGACTCATAGAGAAATATAAAAATCCTAAATACCCTAGAAAAGTTTTATATTCGAAGATATAATAAATGTGGAAACGGGAGAATAATTTGTAACTCAAAAATAAGGAATCGAACAACCAGCAATAATTAGCGTGAAATAAGTATGACGTTCAGAACGAAATACGCCTCCCGCTAATTCAATCGAAGAATGCAGAATGTAGAATTCATTTCTTCCCATATTAAGCGTTTTTTCTTCTTTTCGGAATGCTCTTTTCAGAATAGGCTGAATGCAGAATTATTTTCCAAATTTCTAAAAAAATAAGTCGCTTTTCTTGGAAGCGTACATAAAAAAATGAACTTGTACCCACAGGAGGGAGAGTTTCGTGAGAAACGTGAATTTTTCGAAACATTGAAAGTTTATTGTGGTTACTACCCTTGTCCATATTTTTTTGGTAAATATCCAATAGTTAAATTTAAGTAGTGTAATAAATAACAATAAACAATTCAGGGCAACTCCACAACTTTGTAAACTAATATAGGGATAATATTTCCTTGCTTTGTGAATTTACAATTTCGTTAAAACGAAGTTGTGTTTATATTTATGCCGACTTATATTCAGCTGTTCTTCCACAAATATAAAAGTTCTGTTGAAGGGCGACACATTAGTACACAAGCTGTATCCAAAGTTTTTTAACAAAATGAACGAAAACAACCCTTCCAAAAAATTAAATTTCAGAAATTCTTTTTCCTCAATTGAAGCAGCAGGTTCGTGACGATGGTAGTGTCAGAATACGTGGAACAAAAACTACAATAATACTTATACCTACTTACACAATTAATCCTTCATCTTTTGATTGATAGTATTGTGAATTTTACGGTAATATGGGAAGTTATTTGATGTTTCTAACCAAACTTTCAAAATCCTTAGTAGTCCATACCCTTGCATTAAGTTTACGGTGGAAATTGAAAAAGATAAAGCTCTAAACTTCCTAGATCTTACTATTCAGATATTGGACTTTCTCCTCGAGATTGCCATATATAGAAAGCCTACTGCCATCAAGCAGGTCATCCCCTTCAGTTGCTGCCTTTCGGTTCCTTTTTAACAGACTCTTTTCCTTGACGTTAAGCAGCTCCAATTTTAACAATGAATACCTTGTAATAATGAATTTACCCGCACGTAATGGTTATCCTACCCAGTTGATCTCTTTACAATGAAGACGATATTTTTTATAAGAGTACTTAAACTACTTCAATGCAAAAAAGTAGGTAATAAATTGTGACAGTTAAAATTAAGTCTGATTGCAATATTCTGAACATTATTATGATGATGTTAGTCTCAAGTTCAGAATATTGGAATGAGACTTAATTTTAACCGTCACAATTTATTACCTATACTTTTTTGCATTAAAGTAGTTTAAGTACTCTTATAAAAAATACCATCTTCATCATCGTTTGCATTAAATTTTGGTAAAAGGGGAGGTTGAGAGTTGTTTTACAATTTTTATTCCTGTTCCCCCTTTGTGAGTCGGAACCGTACATAATGAATTTAAAAAGTTATTGTAATCATCATCCATATTTTCATATTCTTTTGGTTATTATATCAAACGAGCAAACTATAAAGTATTGCAATAAAAGGACTTTAAAAAACATAAACCTTTAGATTTCAAGATAATGTCGGACAAAGGTATATATTTTTAAAGAAAATAGAGTTAACATTTGTTCGAAATATCATGCTTTGCGAAACGGCAAAAAATGTATCTGAGAAGTTAACTCAATTTCATATTTAAGACCATCATATTACGATTGTCATATACAGGGTTTTTCAACGAAAAGGAGCCACCCTTTATAACTTCTAACAGAATCAAAATTTGAAAAATCGGCGATACCCGTCTATAATAATATCGAGGGGGACACTTTTTGACATAAGTTTGAGATTTCATACCTTAACCCCCTGGGTCCCACAAACATACCCTTAATTTTTTTAAATGGCAACATGGGTCATGTGATACGTCATTTGAAAGGTCTTTTGATATCTTGCATTACTGCGTTTAAAATTTTAAAATCGTTCAATTCGTTTGTGAGATATTTTAATTTAAAGTTTTAGAGAACTGATATAATTTTCTTCAAAATGGTTGTTTTTTATTTATTTTTTTGCTTTTATAGTCAAGATAAATTGATACGAAATTCATTGTATTAAACTTTTTTTATTTACATGGAAATAAAACTTAAAATAAATTAAAAAGTCAGTAATACTTTTATATTGCATTATTATAACGACAAATTATATCAGTTCTCTAAAACTTTAAATTAAAATATCTCACAAACGAATTGAACGATTTTAAAATTTTAAACGCAGTAATGCAAGATATCAAAAGACCTTTCAAATGACGTATCACATGACCCATGTTGCCATTTAAAAAAATTAAGGGTATGTTTGTGGGACCCAGGGGGTTAAGGTATGAAATCTCAAACTTATGTCAAAAAGTGTCCCCCTCGATATTATTATAGACGGGTATCGCCGATTTTTCAAATTTTGATTCTGTTAGAAGTTATAAAGGGTGGCTCCTTTTCGTTGAAAAACCCTGTATATTCAGCAGTAAAATACACTAGGGCAGTCTTATATTAGCAGTAAAGAAGAATTTGATATTTATATGCCTTCAAACATTCAATTTGGTTCAAAGAAAGAACTAAATTGAAAGTAAACAAGTCCACTTTGGAACTAGCCACATTGTTTTATTTATAACTGATCATATACCTATCTATGATTTTTCAACGGAAACTCAGGTCTTTAGTGGAATAATATTATCACGAATTTAACAATGTGCATGAAATTTCAAACTTAATTGTTTTTTGCTCATAATCACAGGTTAAAACTAAATGAAATGGTAAATGAGCTCATGCTTCTTTATATATTAGCTTAAAGATGACTTTACGTCGAAACATCTCGCTATAATACGTAATTTTACAGTTGAGTCACTCTCTTAACCCTCACTACGTACTGATAATAAAACATTCCCCATAAATAACATTTATTAATGTAATAAATTTGACGATAGGCGAAGTTGAAATTTAACATTACGACATGTTTCGACAACGTGAAATTGTCATCATCAGGCTAAAATTAAAGAATTAATTTAATTTAATTTAATACATAAAACTTTAGTTAATAAAACTTACTCTAAATATAGTAATTAATTATTAAAGCGAAATTAATGGAGTAATGGTGGTGAATGATGTGTGTGAAAATTGCAAATTGATCATTGTTATTAAAGTCAAATCAAAACATCACTGAAAATTCAACGTGAAAAATTTAAAATTAAAAGAACCAACTTACAAGTTAAACAATAAAAGTGAAATACATAATGCGGGGACAGCACATGCTGAAAAAGAAAGGTTAGGAAAACCACGAGTTAGAATTAAATACTTACGGAAAAAATTTAACAAAATTAAACGGAGCAGAAGGCTCGTCGTGAAGGCAAGGAAGGCATTATAAAATAATGCGGCTAAACAATACCTATTAGGAACATATAATAAGCGAACCACTGATTATTATCATTTAATTACCCCATTTAGAGGAAATCATTCCTTACATCAAGATTATGGACCCAATCTACGTACTTCAAAAGTCATTGTTAAACATTAATTAATCTTATCAAAATTATTTATAAATGACAAATAAATACATACATACATGAATTAATAAACAAATCAAAGAGAAGATTTTGTATCTTATTCCGTCTGTTTTTCCTGCAACCCTCTTGTTGAGCTTAACACACATCTCACCTAAAAGTAAGGGTTATGTTGTTATAATTATTGAATAAGGACGTTATGAGGTATATCGAACATTCGTCATCTATATTTACGCTTAATAAATTTAAGAGTTGCCCTTTGCATAATGAACTATTGTTTCTATTTTGAGCATACATTTTCAATTGAAACTTTTAAATTTAACGAGTGCATTTTCCAGCTTTAGGCCAAATAAGTAATACCTACTTTCCTACTTAGTCACGAACCCATAATACTAGTTTTACTTATGCATCCGCTTATTGGCAATTTGGACGTCGGCTATATTCAGTGCAGCAAAGGACAATAATAAGGTCTATTGCGGAACTGATAGTTTTGAAAGTAGGCGAATCACTATTTTAATCTTCAAACGTATCTAATCGAAAAACTTTCTATCGATTACTAAATAATGTAATCGTAAACGATAACAATCACGTCACTTACCTATATGCTCATCGAATAGTACAGGATGTTCAAGTTCGAGGAGTGCCAAGTCGTTTTCGAATGTGACCGGATCATAGTTTCGATGTACAATAACTCTTTTCACATTTCTACTTAACGATCTTTTACTTTCACGTTCGCCGGAAATGTCGTGTTCGCCAAATACGGCAACCAGCGATGCCAAAAATCCCGGTTGACAATGTGCAGCGGTCATCACAAATCGATTACTAACTAAGACACCCCCGCATTTATTCTTCGTAAATAGTCCTAACCACGTCGATTCACGTACGAGAACCTGCCAAGGAAATTCACCAAACGACGCTCCTTTTCCACCCACTATCCTCGCTGTTTTTAATAAAGGCCTTATTCCGCAATCTGAAAGCAAATTGTATAGATTAATTAAAATTTCTAATTAACAAACAACTATTAAGCAATTCGTGTTTCGTTTCGAAGAGGATTACAAAAACAGAATTATCCTGTGAACAATAAGTCTTCATTTTGAATTCCTGCCTTTATTGTCAAATTACAAAGCTAATAGCATTAGAGTAGTAGTTTATTGCTAGGTAAGACGAATGACTTTCGTATAAAACTTTCTCAGTTCACCAACTACAAAATTTATCTTAAAAAAATTTTCTTACATACATAGAGTTTGTTTGCGCATTTATAGTTATGCAAACTAGAGAGGCACATTAATTATGGAGCAAAGTAATGCGCTCGTGAAGTAAAATCATGTTGTTAGGGTACTAAAGACGTGTTATTACACATGCTACAGAGATTTAATTTTGAAAATGACAAAATTATGTAACAAACTTTATTTCTGTCGAATTACTTTCGGTCGAATACAGTGGTTCGTTAGGATAAATAATAATTGCAAACCAAAAACAGTTGTCAATATATTTCAAATACGCCGATGAGCGGTGTGGATCTCTCTGTCCAATCCGCAAATGAAATTAGCAAAAGGTTCAGTAAAACGCGTCAGATTTCTCTAAAATGTGTTTCTGTACATCATCCAGAACGTGCAAAATTCTGGAAAACGTCAAATTCATTGACGGCAAGCAAATATTGGGTTGTAAAAGTGTCATGGTGAATGCAAGCGATGTCGTTGTGTACTTGGTAGAAAAAACATGACCGATAAGTTAAACGATACAGTTCAACCATTTAAAGCAAATAAATCAAAATCGGATCAACCTTGAAACAGGGGCGCAACTAAAAAAGCGAAAAAATGTTTGGAATGTGTTAAAACTTCTAATTTTCTGTTGAAAATCGCACACAAAGATTCAATACCCAACGAAAACCTTGCTTTATGGTGGTAACCATGGAAATATAAAGTCTTTCCGCGAAAATATTTTCCTCCTGGGCACGAGGAGAAATATTTCCGGAAAGAAAAATTAATAATAAAGACAAATTGATTTTTCGTGCGATTTTCTTACCGAATATCCCACTGTATGGATTCATATCCTGGAAATGTTATTTTCGTGCACGGATTGTGTACGACTCGTGCGATTTATACATGGCCATCGATGCACTCAAAAAAATTTCCGGATAGAATAAACGCCTCGTATAAGTGAAAATCGCACACAAATATTCAATAACCAATGAAAACCTTGCTTTATGGTGGTCACCATGGCAATATAAAGCCTTTCCGCGGAAATATCTTCATCCTGGGTACGAGGAGAAATACGAATTTCTTTGAACGTAATAACTTTTGACACAATTTTTTTCTAAACGCCACCTTTGTTTGTTTGGTTACTAGTTTCAATTGCTAGACAATCTTGATAGGCAATGAAATCGATATATACTTTGCCATCAATGCATTCAAACCAATTTCCGGGTAGAATAGACGCCTCGGCATATTATAAGTGAAAGTAATCATTCCCGTGTAGGGGCGGCGCGGCGTAAGAATAATGCTACCACAGGGACACTGAGTGTCGTATCATAAGAAGCGAAGTGAGTGGTGTGATTGACGAACGAATGAGGAAAGTGAGGACGATGATACCGATTGTGACTTCTTTAACCGAATTTAACTTTATGAGAGGTTGTCTTGTATTTGGAGATCGTAGGAGCTGTGAAGGTTTCAAGGTTGAGTGGCTTTGGAATCTGGAAAAATAAGGTGTGGGGAAGAAAATTAACATGATTTAGAAAATTCGTTTTCGCCTGTGGATTTTGGTACAGATCGCGCCGCTTCTTGGCAATCCGGTGTTAACCAAGAGGTCGATTAGCTGCCGTCCCTTGTTTCGAGTTTGTGGGGTGTGCGGTCAATTTATTGAATGACAATTGACCTAATGCAATTTATCCAAATAAATGCAATTTGTACCCTTTGTGAATGTCGCTAATGACTAGTGAGGAGTCTCATTATGGGCTACATAAACTAAACATTGTTGTTGGAATAATTGTATTATAATCTTGGAAAATTCGAAAGTTCTAAAGCTAATTCCTAATCGCTATTGGCTGCCTTATTATTGTTATGGGTATATTAAAGCCCTACACCTTACGAATTTTATTTACTGGCAATTATAATTTTGAGTGAAGCGCAACAAAACTATTAAAAATGCCGTTAGTGTATATAAATAGTGAAAAGGGCAAGAAAAAATTAAACATGGATGGTCAATTATATTATCAAGGTCGAAAAGTTGATATAATTTACTGGAGATGTGAAAATTACAAAAAAACAAAATGTGGTGAACGTGTTATCACTGTCGAAGATCAAGTTACTAAAAACAGTAATAATCATAATCATGCTGCCGATGCAGCACATGTAGAGGCAAGTAAAGTTATGAATAACATCCGTGACAGTGCTAGAAATACTCAAGACGCACTTCATTATATTGTGTCCAATGCTACTGCAACAGTTACTCTGCTCCTCTGCTGTTCCAAAAATACGTTCCGTTTTCAAATTCGGTGAATTGTCTATTCATTACGCTTGAAAACAAATTCAACGACACTAAGGATATGCAGTTTAAAGCTAATCGGTGGCCCAGAACCAAACGTTCCACAATTATAGCACTTCTCAACCATGCGAAAAGCTGCCCCTGTTGAATCTGCACGTGCAACGCAAATTGTCTATCCATCATACCCATCTTCACGGATGGCTCTAA
This sequence comes from Pyrocoelia pectoralis, assembly GCA_036250285.1. Classification (NCBI taxonomy): domain Eukaryota; kingdom Metazoa; phylum Arthropoda; class Insecta; order Coleoptera; family Lampyridae; genus Pyrocoelia; species Pyrocoelia pectoralis. Next base: position 122,198 of record CM070075.1, on the reverse strand, counting down.
CTGCGTAGAAAGTTTCGTCAAAATTTAACATGGATTCCTTTTGTTAGAAGTTTGGTTATAATGCGTTGCGGAACGTAGATAATAGATATGAACTGTTTTTTCGAATACGGAAAATCAGCCAAACATCGTAGGTAATTTTCGTACATATTAGATGAACCCTGGGGGTTACTTGGAGAGGCTTCAACGCAGCAACCGACACGTCAAGTAATTTGTCACACCTAAACCTAACAAAAGGGAACTGTACGCATGTGTCCGATGGTTCTCGGACTATTTTTTTCGGTTAACTCAACTGGCTTATTTTGCTGTGAAAATATTCGATGCAAAATGTCATATTATAATAGTGGTGTCTTTCAGGGCTCGAATATACAATTAATGGCAGAATTCTTCTTAAAATTAATTATTTACAGTACAATTAAAACTTTTGTTGCCTCCCGCGTTCTATTTGTATTCTGGTTTATTTTACTTCCTACGCCTTTTCATTGTTTGTGCTAGTCCGCCTATTCTAACGTTACCTAATATAATTGCCGTACCCTTAGGCCTTAAGCACATACAATATCTATTACATATACGTAGGAAAATCTGTAATAATGCATAATTACACTTTTCAAAGGTAATTAAAGACATTTCTTAAATAAACAGCAATAGCATCTATGAATCAAAACTGTACGCTGTCAAATTTAAACTTAAATTAGTTTTTCAATTCTCTGACAGTTAATTACATATAAGCAATACTCATGAAATGAGAGCGTATCACGTTGTCTACTGGTCAATCGTGAAACTTATAAATATCTTCAGCTGGCGAAGTCTTTCATGACCAGAGTCAGTAAAACCAAATCGACTTCCGTGGTTGAACCGTGCCAACGTTTCGCCCACTTTCGTAAGGCACTTCATCAGGACCAGAAAATAAATATTATTACTAAAGAATAGGTTTGTTTACAGCAATAAATTAAAAGTTGTCACGTGTTGCTCTTTGGGCTAAGTACAAATAAATGAAAAAAGAAATTATTGCTATTTTTATATCGTAATATTATTTATTGAGATACCTAATTAATGAGTTCTTTTAATTTCATATAAAATATTTATAGAAACCTAAAGTCAAGCGTGTTAAAGTCATACGCTTTATCGCACTTTTTTATAAAGAAAATTCAAAATGGAAATCGGGAAGAAACCCTCACAAATCCTATTCATTTTCTGTACGAGCTACCCATTAAAACGTAGAATCAGCTTCCTTGTCAACCCTTCTTTATTTTAAATTTTATTTACGTATTTTGTTATGGTTCAACCAAAATGTTTATTTAACTAATTTGGAGGGGGTGGAAGGAGAATTGGACTTCAAATTGTGAGACCAAAGCAAAGGTAGAGTTGGCAGTAGACCGATAACTGTATGTATCCGAATAATTAAATTCAAATAGAAATTTTTGAAAAACTAGTACACGGCAAACTGTACTCATTAAAAGAAGTAAATAATTTATACGATTCAGAGACAAGAGCTTGAGTCATATAATAATTCTTTATACTTTCCTAATTGGCCGATTATACATACAGCGAAAAATAAAAGATGTGATGTCACATTTCGACGTACAAGTTAATGAAATTCGAAAGAAGGAAGGAAAATATGCCTTCACTGTCTCCATTACACTTAGGAATAACTAAACAGTAAATATACAAAATAAACCAATTGTGCCGCCTTGGGTTGTTTAAAACAATTTTAAAACAGTTCCTTGGATGAGAAATCCCAAACTGTTCCCAAATGCGAACTTTATGTAGTAATGCATGAAAACACTTACATAAGAAACATGTTCGCAAATATTTGGAGCAATGAGACATAAATCAGTACCTAATCTAATCATTATTATCAACGTGTTAAGAGTTGATCATGATACTACTTTTTCAGTTTTCTATGTAGCCGTTAGTCCTATGTACAAATAAATAGATACCTTCATTTGTTAAAACGCAAAAGTGTATGTAAGTAATCTCTTTAACATTAGTCCAATGTACTTACGTTATTTCAATTCATATTCGCAAGTATAACCAAGAAAGCGCGCAATTTCTTAAAGTAATTGAGTTAATTACACAAATGTTCTACGCCTGTAGTTACTTGTAATAAATTACAATTTTAAAATTACTTGTGTCGGTAATGGAAATCAACTATATATTTGGAATACTAAAAGCATAAAACAAAGTGATCTATGTCGGGCAGAACTATAATAGAATTGACAACATACTTGCAAAGTATAAAATGTAGTAAGCTGATTCTGTCAGTAACGCACAAAAGCCGGATTAGGGGTTACAAACAATAATTTAATATCATTACGTCAGTTTCCCACCATCAATTTGGGATGAAGATGGATTTACGTTACTATTCATCACTTTATCTTATAAATAAGACATTTGCAAATGGATTTCGTATCGTTTTTTACATTAGTCGACATTTTATAAAAGAAACTAACATTTTCTTACCCTTTTTTTTCGAAAAGAGCCAATTTAATTTGTGTGACAAAATCGCAGTTCCTATAGATCTTCGGACGACGATTCTAAATAGGTACAACTCCCCTTATGTGAAGTTCTATCGTTCCCGAGACATCATATACGCTTTCGTAAAAAAAGTATTCCCACTTTTTCAAAGAAATATTCGTATCTTTGAATGTAAGAGAGTTAAAGACAAGAGCGTTTGACAATACAAAGTCAAATAACGTGTGTTTCTAAAAGTGCCATTGCCACGAGGGATACTTATACAGGATATTTAAAACATGGTCTCAAAGTTGATCTTCAAAAATTGGAAAAGAAGGCACTTCCCGAAAGATTTTCGTGGCTTTTTTTCTTTAAAAGATTCATATTTTAAAGGACTATGGTTTCTATAGCTTTTTGTTTGATCAAATTTGCGCTAAAGGCGTCAAAAATCTCACTTTCTACAACCGAAAATAGATTTATCGAATTACGCGTCACTTTCAATGAATTTTTTACGTAGAATTTGATTCTCGCCATTATTTAAAAAAATTAATATTTAGGCCCTCTGAATGGGGGAAAAATTCTTCCTGTGAACGAATGTGATGACGATGAGTTAAGATGGCGCGGTTTTTTGCACTTGAATAAAGTTACGATGCTTTAAGATGCAACTGCCAAAACATCCCCCCCCTAATGTACCCTCCTCCTTTCGCGTTATAGGTACAATATGTGAACCGTTTTCAGTAATTTTTTTAATGCAAATGAATATACCTATAAAGATTTTAGAAGCATCATTTACCCCAATACAACCCCCACACCCGTCTCGTCCCCCTTCGTATAACTGTCACGTGATATATCGCATGAAGATGACAATTAGAAGATGATATGTCGGTTTTTAAAACTACCCCGAGTACCTATCAACCCGCATAATGGATTCTGTGGGATATATGACATGTCGGATATTGTCTTATACTCATTACCGTCAACGTAAAGGAATTCAGTGTGTTTTTAGAACTACATATTCCAAAAAGACACAAGAACATTAGAACAAGAAATTCAAAGCAAAATCTCAACCTGAGTTCTTATTTTATAATAATTACAAGATAATAAGAGAAAGACAGATTAATAATCAAAACAAGAATGTGTAAAATCAAGCAGACTTTCCTTCAAAGCAAATCAAATAAGAATTATTTCGTGATAAATTAATTTAACAAAGGCAATAATAAATTCCCTTTACTTGACCTTAATTGTCTATTATAATTATGTTGAAGTGAGATAATTTTCGGTTGCCATTGATATACTAATTAGATGAATATTTATGATAGATTCAAGCTACCTTTCGCTATAATGGAGGTATTGTATTATTCCATAAAAATCTTAAAATGAAACACAATTTATATAAATTCGTATTGTTAACTTTCATTCCAATATTCTCATCTTATATTTAGTCATTGTTGCCTGCCAAATGAGATAATGTAATACAATCCACAATTAATTCGTGGTATGGGGTTAGCGTGATGACCTATTACGTGAAGTGTCATTTTGGTATGTTACTTTATTCAATCAATAATTAAGACTGCCTGCTATACCTAAATAAACCAAACGGCATTCTTTAAATAAATCAATATTCGCTAGTAGACTAGAGTGATATTATTACGTATGAATATCAACGAAAATTGATCAATTTATTACAGTACATTTTCGTTAATTGGTTTTTTCACTTCTTGTGGTGTCCTGTTGGTTACTTTGTATTGGTCAACTGTTTAAATTGATTCATTGAACATTATAACAGCAACAAGTAATAGACACTTTGCACGCAATTATAATTTAGTAAGTATGTACTGAATATCCACACTACAAGGTAACAGAAATGCTTGTTAAAAGTAAATCAAATATTTTTCGAAAAGTTTTTCTAATCATCCATCATTTACCGATGCATAAAAATACTGTCATTCACAAGTTTTACTTGAATGTAATTATGAATTTTCATTAGTAATAATTTTTGGGCTTGGGTTTTGTTTCGCTATTTACATCTGACAACAGTGTTGTGTTGTATTACCAGTTTTCAGGTGTCTTAATTATGACGGAAAAATATATAAAATTATAAAAAAATTATAACGCATGTATTCTTGGAACGTAATAGTTATTTAAACATTGAGGTTGGTAAATGCGTTATACAGACCACTTATCTGTGGTAATATGTTTGGAAATCGAGAACCCGAGATCCCATGTGGGATAAATTACATTAATATTAGAACAATATGTTAACAATCTTGGACAAATACCTATCATATATTAATATTGGCCCAATTTTACAATCTTAAGTCTTAACATTCTGCAATAATGGGTCCATACCGTATTTCAATATTGGTCAAATAACAGTTACTAACAAGGCAGTATTTGACCAATGTTGTTTCATGAAACTATACTGGTGCTGTGTAATACTGAAATATTAGGATTACATAAAATTCAAACATCACACCAATATAGATAATATAGTACACATATTGTTCGTTAAGGTTTGATAAATTAAAATTATTTTTCAATATTGGGTGGCCTAATTTGTCTAATGCTGTATGAAAATGAAACATAATAACCAAACAAACTTTTGGAAGTCTTATTTATAACAAATTGAACTTACAACTTTATTATTATTTTTGTGTGAATAACAGCGTGCATTTTTCACTTCTGTTGAAGTTGAAACAAATTACTTGAGCATAAAAAGGACGTTACAAGTGGTTTTTTTTAAAGACAAGTGTTTTACTAGTTAAGAACTCATTCCTATTATCGTTCTTTCGGATATCATAAATGAGCGTCAACGATTATTTGAGTAAACTCTAAACTTAATGTTAAACAAGGAACGTAGTTGACAATGTTTGGTTCGTTACCAACTAATTAAAGAAAAATGTTTTTATATCTGCACCGGGTGGTACGCAAATAAAATTTTAAGCTAATGATGGTGGGCTTCCCAACTTTAATTATATTTTCTGCGTCAATTAATTCTGGTTACAGTTATTATTATCATAATCACACTTTATTTACTTTATTGGGGTGTCTAAGGGGGGGGGGTTAGTTAGTAGATCTTTTAAGAGCTTTGAAGCAAAATACCCTTATTCCTGACTGGTAATTTATAGTAGCTTTTAGGAAAATTTTGTGCTGTTGTGTTAATCACTTGAATCAATTTTAGAAAATGGGAATTTTACATGGTGGTTAGAGAAGATAAGATCTTTTAAATTGGCGGAGGAAATCGCTATTAACCAAATGTGCTTTGTACAGTTGCAGCAAGGAAAACGTTACATTTACCTTGATGTTTGATATCATTTATTTCTGTTAGAAAGAAATACTTTTTATAGGTTGAGCGTGATAGTGGCATAGAGAAAAAAATAAAATTTTAATTCCCCTGATCGTAAGAAATAAATAATATACCACTTCACGAAAAATTAGTTGAGCCCATAGACTTACACATTGGAAGGTAAGTCTAAAAAACTGGCGACTGTTGAAAAACATAGAACAAAAGTGATTGAAACGCATAGATTAATATTTTGAACAAAATAAACATTTATAACCAAATTACTTGTACATTTTACATTTGTTATAAATGTGATCGAAATTTACTTACTGTTGAACAATAAACAATAACTGTTGTAATTGTTTAGATATAGTTAATTTTTTCTACTTAATCAACAGTGACAACAAGGAAATAAAGCCAAGTTTCCGAAACGTAGAGTAAGAACAATAAATCCTCTGTAAAACTGGAAAACGAGTAACTTATTTAATCAAAAATATTTCTGAAAAGCCTATATCGGCACATATTTTCCGAAATCGGTAGTTGTGTGCCATAATCATAAACCATCGATCATCATCAAAGGTTAAACCTGTTTGGTTGGCTCCGATCCCATCTTGGTCCTTGCAGCGTTTTTTCTTCATTTTTCCTCGTGGACGACAATATAAAAGGTTCTTAGGGTTACGGTTCTGTTTTTCTATTTTTGGTTCACTGGTTTATTTTTTCTATCCCCATTTCGTTCTAATTTCCAGCGTTTTGTGTGTTATTTTCCGTAGGATTTTCATTTCCACTGTTTCTGGTAATCTTTGATCTTTTTTTTGTGTCTGGCCTCGTTTCCGCTTTGTATGCCAATATCGACCTTATTGTAGTTTTATATATCCCCGTTGTTGTTTCCGTTGTACTGAAAGAGAGGATAGACAGTTTCGTCACAGAAAATAGTTTCATCAGGAATTATAATGACGTGAATACAAAACACTTTAGTTAGTAGAGTGTTATGTTATGTAACGGTAAGGATTGCTAATGTATCAATTAATTCATCTTGATCTTGCTTTGTATTATTTTGAGAGAAATACTCGTAAGAAATTATGATATTTGAATATCTCTGCGTAGTGTGTCCTAATGCATTTAAAACGAAGTTTCTCATTAATTAAAATCAAACTCAAGGAAATGAGAGCAACTCTCGACTATTAAATGAATAGAAATGTTGAAATTATACTTAGTTCGCACTCGTGCCCTTTATAGACGGTTGAAGTGTACTAGATTAAAGCAAGATTTCCATTACAAATGCAGTCAAGTAAATACATACGAAAATCAAATCAAATGTTAATTAACTACAAACAACTGAAAACGAAGCTGGAAATTAAATCTGCTTTTGAACAGGCAGAACGTAAATTAGACGGAACACACACAGGTATCATAATCATTATAAATTTTCGTAAATTACCGTTACGTTCGCGAAAACAATATTTAACTTCAAATAGTAATGAATACCACAACAGATTGTCGATTTTTTGTTACGCATTCCCATTGTTAAGGAATTTAAATTGGTTAAAACTTTTACATATGGTAAATTAAATTGGCTTAACGGTGTATGGACTCGTTTGTAAATATTTATTTCGATGGGCATCATAAAATTTATTACGTGCTTTACAAGAATAATTAACAATTGTTTGTTATGACTAGAGGGCGGATTATATGCAAAATGCATATTGTTGAATATTGATGCTGTAAACGTACCCTTCCGTATCTAGGTGAATCACATTAATGCGAGTTATATGACACCAATTTAATTTTGCATATTTTGCATATATTTGCAGCAATGTTCATATTTTTGTAAAATGTGTATATTATTGCATAATTTGTGCATTTCTAAATAAATTTGACATTTTACTTAAAAAAATTTCTCTCCTCAAACGAGCACAGTAAATGAAACTTTTTAAATAAAAGATTAAAATTTAAAAAAGAAAACCTTTAAAAATTCCTGTAGAAGGTAAGAGAAGCGTCACTGCTATAATTTCGCCGTAGCATTCGATCATATCGAGATTTAGATGGAGCTGCCTTGCATTTCTTACCGAGATTTCTCAATCGCGTCCCTACATCCACTTGATCGAACGGGGATATATTTATCTGATACGCGACAAGGATTTAATTTAAACAATTTGGAAAAACACCTTATTGTAAATTGTTTTAGGCAGAAAAGCGATGATCAGAATAATATGTTTAATTCTCCAACTGATCGTAAGATTATTTGTAGTTAATATTACACATATACATTATTATTATTTTAATTACTTAATTTTTTTAATTTCATTAAGAACCTTTTTCACATAACAGTTTTTGTTTAATACAGGTTGTTTATTATTTCTTGGTACGCATATTTTGCATATAATGTTGCATATTTTAACAAACTGACTGCATATCTTTAACATATTTGGTGCATATATATGCGCATATATGTGACTTTTTATGTGCATATTAATCCGCCCTCTAGTTATGACTGTTAGTTTTTAATTTGCAACCAATTTTCATACATTAACTTCAATCTAAGCACAGCATAATAATGGGCTTATTCTTTTGCTCAATTCAAAATGATTAGGTACCTAATCGATTTTTGTTCTTTGCTAATTGCACTGGTAATCGAAATGCCATTACGTTTACTTGAATATACAATGCAATGCCGTTCATTTTTTTGTTACTTACTGAATTATATTTTGAATGTCTGAATATATATCGGAGATGTTTCGGTCGACGATACTTCTTAGAGAAAGGAATCAACGTTCAAAATGTCGCGCACCATTATTTCATAAACAATTAAGGGTAAATCTATTTTCAAACTTTTCTTTTTATTATATTTTATTAATTATTACCCAAAGCACCGGCAATTACAGGGTAATTTACATAAATATGGTTAAAGATAAGAACATGTAAATATAGCAAAGTGTATATATGTTTAGTATATGTAATACTTATCTACTAATAGGTAATAATTAATTAAGTGTACAAATATAGGTAACTATGTGAACTTAATCAAAACATTTACACTAACAAAATTATTTATTTTGTTACTAATGCGAACTCTAGGTATATTTTTTTACTAACCGTTTTCAATGAAATTATTGTTATATTCGATTTTAATGAAATATGCAACGGATACCTAGTTGGACATTTCACCCAGTTGAATTTAAATAAGCTACAAATTTATAAGTTTTTCAATGTCATAGTTTTCCGAATGATTTGTATTTAGTTGGGTAGAATAAAATTTTATACCTACAATCAATTTAAAAACCGATTACAAAATTCCTAAGATATGGTGACTTTTAGTTATAATAGTTAGTGCCAAATTCATCTGTTGGCATTATTTGAGGTTCAGAACAAAAGTGTAAATTTTTACAGGGTAGGTTAATACAGCACTGCAATGTGCATATACACGGTTAAAAAAGTTGCACCAAATTGCTCCAAATTTATACCAAAAACAATACATCACAGTTTACACATTTTAGGCTTAGATAAGAACATGCTTATACCTACATACAAAAAAGGCAATCATCATCAACACTTGCCACATATAGTTAGAAAATTTCTAAACATAACGGAAGATACCGCACATCGCTCACTTTAAACTAATACCATTCAAACACAAAATGAAATACAACACTCATGACTCAATCCTCCCTTCACAAATTGAAACTCCGTTTCATACACAACATAGCTTTACAGAAAGTTCATTTCAAACACATAAAACAACCACTCATGTGACATCTCTAACTCGTTCACATACACTTACACGCAAACACACAATACACTCACAATATCAGAACTCACAGAAAGCTACAACCACAGTTTGTTTTCATTATCTACAGGGCCGGTCCCAGGAGTAGGCGAGCTGTGCCGCCGCGCCGCCTAGGGTGGCAGATTTCTGAGGGCGGCAAAATAATGTAAATTTATCAAATACTTTTGTGCTTACCTATTTACTTAAACTTACAATGCTAAGCGGCAAATTCCGTTAATAAATAGCCGAAAACAATCAATGTAATTTTTCTATAGTGTGTAAATATCAATGACTAAATAGTGTCAGGAAGAAGCATATGCAATATTATCGTGCGACCGGGATGGCCTGTGCATATGGCAGATGATTGTTTCCTGTTTGACAGTGGCGTGCTGTTGCAAAAAGATACTTACTTGAAAAATAATAATAAAATATAGATTTCTCCTTTTATACATTCGTATAGTACTAGTTTAGCTACAAACGGTTATTTAAAGGTAATTTATAGCAACAAAACACACTATATCAACGTGCAAAAAAAGTTTAAGCCCTTAGAAACAATATAGACGCCTATGTTTTAACCTCAAATTATTTATTAACAAATCATGAATTCTACATAAATTAAATGATCTGAACTACTTCCATATGAAATCAAGAAATGTGATTCCCACACTAATAGAATAAAAATCACCACTAATTTATCGTTAAAATGTAAATTTAAACAAAAACTAAGTATACGGCTACGCAACGACCATCAGCATAACATCAACAAAGTGAGTCAAACTTGGCCTTTCATGGCCGCATTTCCGTCTCGCATTGACATATACAGGCGTCTGCTATATGCTTCTTCCTGACACTATTTATTCATTGGTAAATATAAAATGTTATTAATATCTGTCGGCGTTTAGGTATTGTCATAATATAGTTCCATATAAATAGTTAAAATATACACGTAACGTAATGTAACAAACTGTGCTGATTTCGCCTAGAGCGGCTAAACCCCTGGGACCGGGCCTGATTATCTACATTTGTATCGTGCTACCAATTGTTATAACGGTCTTACTGCTTGTAGGATTGAACGTTAAATTATTTGAATTTTTCCCTTTGGCGAAGGTATCAAAATTCATATTTAACCTGCTTTCTTGATTATTTATATTGTGAATATGTACATCGTTGAACAAATGCACCTTTTAGGAAACGATAGAGGTCACAACGGATCAAGTATGTCCCTTTGTAAAACATCCCTGTTTACTGTAATTTGCGGTATTGATTTTAGTTGCCTTCTATCTATCCGACCAATAATTGTTCTTCTTTCACTTCTTTTTGAAACATTTTTTCTAGATCGTTTAGTAGTATCAAAGACTATGGATAGTCTTTGGTGGTATGTATCCTTAATAAAGGATGATAAAAATATCAAATATGCACAATTTAGCTGCTTTTCTATTAAACAGAAAAGTGAAATTATCAATATAAAGTCATCAAGTTTTTCTGTATGAAATCCGGAAAAAATATTAGAGACACAATATCCAAATTCACTTTATTCATAGCAATCTGATTGCTACTGCTCATCATTCAGTTGCATTGTGACCTTGTAACCACGTGGCTAGTGCACCAAGTTAGTCAACTGAACCGCAATGTTTTGCTGTATTAATTATTGTAATTACCCGTAGAATAATTATGCCATAAATTATTCAGCCCGAGGGCGTCTTTCAATGAATATTAAAACGATATTACACGTTAATCCGAGAGCATTTAGTGACTTAATTAAAGCTAATTCCTTTGAAAATATGATAGATATCATATACGATGCCAAGAAGAGATCGTTTATTTAACGTCTCTAACTATTATCTTAATCTAATTAGAGAAACGCGTTTTTATTGCGAAGGTTGATGCAAATGAAAAATTATAATTATTCTCGCCTTATTACTATAGCGGGTGTATTTTTGTAGTTAATCAAGTTAAATATTCTACTCTTTTCTACCCCCAACCGTTTTATAAATGCAATGCTGAAAACTAACACATGTCGCCGTTTGCATAAACACAATAAAATTTTCTTTTTTTTTGCAGTAGTGTTGGATACATTTACGTAGTTGCTTTAATTTATAAAAGCTTTACACTGAATTATAAGGTTTAAGTTAGCAATTTAAAATTGTTAATTACTTTTAATGTAATGAAGGAACTTTTTGCTTAATTCAATATTAACATACTTTGTGGAACACCATAATTAAAATTAACAGAGAATTATGTAATTAGCGTTATGGATACCGACCCATGAAGGAATAAACGTCACATTTTAGGTCAATCGGCGAAAGTTCACAAACCGCCTCGAAGACTACTTGTATTAGCGGCTTTAATTAAATTTTATTTCGTTTACATTATTTAGTTCCATTGGCATTGATTTCATGCTGTTTGTTTTTGGAACCATACAATTGCTTATTCTTCGTCAATGATAGCTTTAACGAATCAAAAACATACCAGTGGTTAAAGGGGTTTATTTTTCTTTCGTAGTCTGCAACTTGGATAGAAGCTTGTAGAGTTGCACCATATATCACTGCCATCAGTTTAGCACAGAAGCAATTTTTTTACCAAGTACTGTAACAGTTTGTGCGTGATACTCAACACAGTTTCCAACTGTCTGACATTTTCATTTGATGATACAATCTGGAAATATCTGTTCTATACGAAATTCAATTGGGAAAACGTCTGTTTTTCATATTGCACACAATAGTCGATCATATTTCAACAATTTCCCGAGTCTTTTATATTGAAATTTCAGTTTAAAATGGAAAATTTTACATAGGCATTGTAACATTTTCAATCGCAAAGTTTTTAGGGAATTCAATTTTCTACAAGAATTTTAATAGAATTTACTCGTTTCGCACCGTAAATTGAAATGAGACGCAAAAAGTTTGATGGTAGATGATTAGGTACTAATAAAGTTTGATTTTGAAAATTCATGGCGCGGTAATATTATATGCAACGCGGAAAATTAATAAAAACTTCAAGTTCGTAAATCTGAAAAATGCCGTCAAGTTCGTAGAACAAAAACAACAATTTAAGTGTAAAACACAAAAAAATTTCGTGCAAAATTACACAAACATGGTAATTCCTGAAAACGCTGTTTAAGTTTAGGAAATCAATTCAACTTTCACCTTGACAAAAACGAAAAAACAATTACCAATGTAGAATACTATAATATTGAAGATCTTTCAAAATATTATAAACAAAATATACGAAAATGAATCGATAATAATTTGAAATACACCCTTAACTATAAAGAAACTTTCGATGAACAAAAAAGAAACAACCTTTACGGGAAACTCTATGTAAAAATTCAATAATTTCTGATTTCTAATGAAGAAATCATTCTCACAAATGCAGACAAAGCACAAATCACTGTTACTAAATAAAGAAGAATGTCCGTATCAAAAAATTAACAGAAAGCCATTACCATAAGTTATTAAAGATTCAAATATTTTATTACAAAATTGGTATGATGAAGCAAACATCACAGAAACAGATGAAAGTCAAATATCCAACAATCCCGAAAATTTACTTTCCTCCAAAAATTCACAAAGTCAATAGGCCTCTTACAGTCTTATGATATACAGGGTTCGCCATTACTCCGGCCTCGGTTTCTAGTGCCTTTGTACAAATGTCAGCATAAAATGTTTAGTACTGTACTCATTTCTATTGAAAAGCTGCACGTTTCAAAAATATTTTTGTTTATACAGGGTGTTTAGTTTTCGCTGGGTAGTATAAAGTTACACTTTATTTTTTAGCCTGTTCGATGAAGGCTTAATTTGATGAAAAATACTTTTTAAATTGATCAGGTTAGAGCAATTTCATTAAAAATTCATAATCAGAAAGAAATGGTCACAAAACTGGTGTTTTTTGAAATTTTGGAAATTGTTTTTTTAAATTCGTAGATGAAAGTCAGAAGTACTTAGTAAATAGTGTAAAAGATTTTTTTAATTCGCCATACTCTTTTCTATGAGGGCGCTAATTTTCAAATTTTTCAAATTGCTGAAGCTCATTTTTTTTAAATGGCACCCTGCATTTCTCTCTGTTTCTAATGTAGTTCTTAATTCTCTTTCGATTGGTACGAGTACTTTTTTTTCTAACATATATAAATATTTCCATAATTGTAGATTAAAAACGTTTCTACAGTTCTGCGATAAATTTCAGATAAAACAATGGAACTGGTCTTATCCATTTTGTGCTTGAACCCTTTTTTTGAATTGCGAACAGGGATTGACGTCAATACGTAATAAAATGTGTTCTTTTTAATTTTTCATATTTTCCTTCAAATAGGTACAGTTTGCGATCCGTATTTAAAATTTGCTTTTAATATTAAATTAAAAATGAGTTTAATCACTTTTTATTCTTCACATTCGTACTACATTAGAAAACGGTTCAGGTAAGATCAAAGGAGAGAATTTCATTACGAAAATTGAAAACACCATGATACTGACAAAACGCTAATAATAAAATTGCTATTTGCTTCATTGCCATTTAATAATAGCATTCGAGTGAAACGCCACAACATACATTATTTGTAATCTAAGTTAGCGTGTAATTCATAAGGCAAAGCTCATCACAAAGCTAACGACGAGCTTTTCGCATAAGCGGATGAACCGAGGTGCAGGCATTTCTTATATTTAATTATTAAAAGGTGTGTCTGTGTATTCAAAGGGAACTATGACATGAGCTACTTACAAAATTTATTAGTAAATTCAATTAATTATCAGAATGTCGCAAAACAGCGATTAATTATTTTTGTGGTAATGTGTTAATTAATTATTATTAGTAGGGGCAATAAACAAAACTGTCTTCATTTAATTTTAAACGATCTTATACAGAGAAACCGGTTTCCATGACTAGCAGTAATAAGTTACTTTGCGTGAGAGTCTTACAAATTTTCGTTGAAAAATGGAAAACTCTGCACGCTCTAACAAAATCGATGACATTTCGTATAAAAATACAATAATTTTAATACTTACAGCGCTGGTAATCGTCGCTGGAAGTAGCCGGAAACTCCGTTTCATACGAACTTGGGGGCGTGGTCGTCACTCTTTTTGGTGGCACCGTTTTCTTGGTGGAAACCGACGGCTTTTTGGAGGTGGAACCGTTCGCCGGTCTTTTAGTTGATGGTTTTTTCGCTGTCGTCGGCTTCGAATTTGTACTTGCGCTCGGTTTTTTTGTAGGTCTTTTAGTTACCTCTGTAAAAATAGTCGTATTTTTGTTATAAACTACATCTTTCAATCCTTGAAATGGTTCCTGTAGACTCTGCACGATTTTGTTAACAAATGTATCCATTTTGATATTTAATGCCTCGTCTTCTAAAAATTGAGGAGTCGTAAATCCGTCATCGTAGATCGATGCCGATATGTTCAAGTTTGGATTTCTTACGGGAGGGAAGTTGATAAGGTCGTTGACGGAAGTTTCGACTTCAATTTGTGGCGTGTAAAATTCGGTTGTGGGGCTGTACGGTTTGATTGTTGAAAGATTTGGTTTTGGTGTGATTAGAATTGTGGGGTTTGCTCCTCCGGAAGTGCCGTATGAATTGTGTGTTACGTGATTGTTAATTGTAACTTGCGTTACCGGTTTCTTCTTTGTGGTCACTTCGGTTGTGATATAAGGCGAGGATAGTGGACTGCTAGTGGAGGGGCCCAAAATTATGATTGTGGGTGGAGAACTGCCAAAGCCACCGCTCGGTGTTAAAGGATACTGTGAAGTTGAATCTGATACAGTATAGGTGGAAGTTGCCGTGTTCGATGTTGTTGGTCGTTTAGAAATTGTTGAGCTGTAGACATAAGAAGTTGAGAGTGGTTTTTTGGTTGTTATGTAAGCGTTTGAAGAGCTTGCAAATGTGGAATGTGATGGTCTAGAAGAGGTTGTAGCATAATAAGTGGACGATGGTGACTGAGATGGCCTAGATGAAGCAGTAGATGATGGCCTATTTGATACCTTTCTGGTAGGTTTTGAAGAGGATTTTGGAGGTTTCGTTTTTGTTGTTGAAGGCTTAGAACCGGGCCGAGGTGGAGCTGGAGTAGAACTAAACACGTACGATGTTGATGGTGGTTTTTTCGTTGTTGATATTGTAGTTATTGGAGAAGTTGTTTGATAAGTAGGTCGTCTCGATGGTGTTAAGCTGAAGAGGTATGAAGTGGAAGGAGGTTTCTTGGTGCTAGAAAATGTGTAAGTGTACGAATTGGCGTAAGAATCGGTAGAGCTACTTGTATCATTTAACATTTGTATAATGTTAACGATCGAATCAAATTCTTGAGTTTTGTTAGGTTTTGAAGGTTGTGTTATTGTAGGAACGAGAACAAAATGATCATGATCGGGTTTTGAGAATTTATTACCAGGAGGTGGTCTCGGTGTGTAGTAATCGGGTGCGTTCGAAATTGATATGTGTATGTAAGGTGACGACGCTGTTGGTCTATAACTCACTGTCGTTGCTTCATTCCGAAAGGTTGTCCTTTTATTGTCAGAAGTAGACGATATTTTAATAGGTTGTTTAAATTCGTCAGGATTAATGTCGTTATTGTCAGATTGCAATAGATAAGTGTCAGCCGTAGAAGAATGTGTGAGACCAGGTGTGCTAAAATGCCCATAGTCTCCACTAACCTGAACAACTATGTTATCTTGAGCAGTCGGTAATAATCCGTCGCTAACTAAACTAGCCGCAATTTTTGACACCCCTTCGCTAATGGGGTTACTCGTAGTGGTAACTGTTCGACGTGTAGTTGGACTGTAGAATAGGCTATTATCGGGTTGCCTCACAGGAAATAAATCGCTTTCAATAAGTTCACCTACGACACCAGCCGGTAACTGACAACAAGCACCAAAAAGGAATCCGTCCATACACGCACCGACAACTTGGCCGTTCCTTTGCGTACATTCATGATTGAACATACAAATATTTGGACCAACTGAATGTGTCGACAATTTTCTTGTGGGCTTACATAGTCGTGGAGTTATTCTGTATCCGCCAAATAATTTTCTCGCATCTGAAAATAAAAGAGAAAAAATTAATTTAAAATACAGCAATAAAAATTTGTTTGGTTTAACCTTGATATTTCTTAAGGAAATGATTAGAGTCACGCACTTCATTAATGTATCGTGAAGTTAATGATTTCGTTCTAATTGTGTATTGTATTATTAATTCAGAAATTTTATAAATAGATTTTTACACTACGTTCTCATTGTTTATAGGCAAAGCAAACCTTGAAATGTACAGCTATTTAACGTTAACGAGTAGTCAACTCTAAGTCGAATTTATTACTTACAGTCTGTACAAACTGTATAGATTTACCATTTTCTTGTTGAAAGTTTATTTTGAAAATTACTACTAAAATGGGATCCATGTTCTAATGCACGTCGTTTTGCAACAAACGGTAGAGTATACATATACAGCTGCAGCCGCAAAAACCAAAAGATTCTGTATACAAAGTTCGCATTACTCCGGTCTCGGTTTCTAGTACCTTTGTATAAATGTCAGCATAAAATGTTTAGTACTGTACTCATTTCTATTGAAAAGCGACATATTTTAAAAATATTTTTGTTTATACAGGGTGTTTAGTTTTCGCCGGGCAGCATAAAGTTACACTTTTTTAAATAGCGACCCATCCAATTTTTTATGGTGTTGGATGAAAGCAATTTTTTTGATTGCGGCGTTGCCATTTTAGAGCAATTTCATTCAAAATGCAGCATCAGAAAGAAACTGTCACAAAACTGCCAAAACTGGTGTTTTTGAAATTTTGGAAATTCTTTTTGTAAATTCGTAGATAAAAGTCAGAAGTACTTAAAATCTAAAAGATTTTGTTAAATCGCCATACTTTTTTTTGTATGAGAGCGCTAATTTTCATATTTTTCAAATTGCTGAAACTCATTTTTTTTTAATGGTACCCTCGATTTCTTTCAACTAATGTAGTTTTTAATTTTCTATCGATTTGCACTAGTACTTTTTTTTCTTAACATCAATAGTAGCACAGATAATGTATTTTATCTGTGATAGTAATTAGGGAGATATTTATACAGTTAAAATCGTTACAATAACACCGCTATAATAATCATAACTGCTTTCTGATAAAATCCGGAAAGGAAATGGTTGCATAAACAAAGGACAAAAAGATAAAATAAATATTGAGATGTAATTATTTAATGTAGTATAAAATGACTATATAATTGTTATTATTGTCAAATACAATGATAAATGCAAGCCTTCATTATCAGTGATCATTACTGTTTTGAATTTGGAAACAATTGGGTACACCATTTTATAAGGCAAATGATTCAAATCCTAAAATTTGTTGGTTGCAGAGAAAAGACAGAAATATGCTAAAGTCGGTGAAGATCACGGTGAAGATAATGTTCTTAGTACTTATAGTACATGTTTATTTATCAGAGTCAATTGTAGTAAAATATTTCGTAGTGTTTCAAATTGTACCTTTTGTGTTTTAGCAAAACCTTTATTACACTGTACCTGAACATTGCGATGTTACCGAGATTAACAGCACTTTAGTGAGAAACTATACGTACAAGTGCGTTAAAGTCAATCGTACCACTTTATATATGAATCAGAGTTATTTTCAAAATTTCGACATTATAACAGACAGAGATGCACAGGTAAGTTTCTGCCTTATAACAAATATGTTTTGACAGCACTTTTTTAGTTTTATATCCGGGCTGCTCTTTTCAGAAATAATGAATATCATCACGCACCTATTGATTTTAAGATGGGTGTATGCGATGCTATAGGTCGAAAAGAGTTCAATATTCCTAACTTTATTAAACATTCCAATTATCAGTTTTGTCCATTAAAGAAGGTAGGTACGTAAATTATTGTTAATTATAATTTAGATCGCATTTATGTGTTTAAGGGACTATACTATATGAATTACATTCACATAAATGCTACAAACTATCCGCCGTTAATACCTGAAGGAAGGTGGAAGCTTTCTGTAAAAATAGTGACAGGTGGCGTAACAGCGTTTTGTGTTAATTGGTACGGGAAAGTAGTTTACCCTGTAAAACTCCTATGAGTTTTTTCATATTGATTTTATATTAGTTTGTACCCCAATTAATTATACATTACAGTCGTATGTGTATGTGTGAACGTAGATTAAATATACCTATGCTGCATGTAATGAATCGGTGATTATCACACGAAGTTTTATTCCGAATCCCCAAACTAACCGTTTTTCTAAAGCGAAGAAAAACTGAATCACTTTGCCAAAAGTAAAACCATAGAGCGGACTGTCGGGTTGTTGACGTTTACTGCCTCGAGAGATTATTATACTGCGATTTCTTGCTGTGTGTCCATTTTAAAATGACCTATATGGGAATAGTGGAAACAGTAACAGTGCGAAAACTAAAATGATGCATTTTCTAAAAACTTAAAAAATTGTAGAATTAATTCTTCCCAACCTTACTTTGTGGAACTCCATAATTAAAACTAATAATAAAAACAAGTAATTCCACTAATTTTTCATTTAAAAATTTAAAATTAAAAATTAGTCGAGCTATTGTTACAACAAAAAAGTTATATTATACCTTCTTGATTTCACGTACTCATATCCAACCTTTCATCTTTAATGGAACTGTAATGGATATTTTCATTATTCAAATCCTCATCCCACGAGAGCCCAGAGTCACATTACTTCCTTGATAAGTACGAGTATGGCGATGGATGGATAAATCCTACTATCTCATACAGTAAATACCGTAGTCTAAGGTGCAAACTATCGCGCCGAAGGATGAATAGCTGTAGGTAGTCAGTCACGAACGTTGTCCTCCAGACAACTGGCAACTTCCTAATTGTAATAGAAATCGCATTTTGCTGTTAAGGTAGCACTGGCGGTAGTAATTTAGTTTCGTCCAGTTTTCGCGGGAATTTTATGGTGGCAAACAGTAATAATGAAGAGCTCCTAATCACGCAACTAGGAGCGAGAGAACAATCACGTAAATCAAACCCCAATTTGAAATGAAACGGCGAGAAGAAGATTGTACTCCGGTTGCTCCTCGCAAAAAAGGTGGATGGAGTAGTGTTTCATTAGGTTAATGTCAGAGTTGGCAACAATGCAAGCCGAGACTTGAGAGTTAACGGTTAAGTTAGTTAAGAATGTTCCTATAAAAATAAATAAATCTTTTTTGAATTATTATTGTCTTCTAAAATAAGTCTAAGACACAACATGGCGCAGTCGAGGCAGTTAGTCTATTTATAAGTGTTTCACAAAGTTTTAACAAATATAAGTTAAGTTACATTTAAAAAAAGTTTAGTGTCGTTGTTCTTAACCTTAAAAAAGTTTTATACCTCGTGGCAATAAAAACCGCCAAAATGGAATTTAAACCGCCAGCGAATTTGTCACTGCAAGGAAATTTAAGTGAAAATTGGCGGAAATTTAAACAAAACTTTGAAATCTATCTTAAGGCATCCGATAAATGTGGGAAGGATGATGAAACGAAAATTGCAATTTTGTTAAATATAATTGGTGAAGAATCGGTGGAAATATATAATACGTTCACGTTATCCGAAACTGAAAGGGTGTCGTTTCAGAGTGTATTGAAAGCGTTTGAAGATCACTGCAGCCCCAAGAAAAATATTGTCTTTGAGCGTTTCAAATTTTACAGTCGAGTTCAACAAGAAGCTGAAGGTTTTGATCAGTTCTTAACGGATATCAAGAAATTGTCGAAGCCCTGCGAATTTGATACTTTGTGTGAGGAGATGATTCGTGATAGAATCGTTTTAGGAATTTATGACAAGGCCATACAGGAAAGATTGTTACGTGTAGAAGATCTTGACTTGTCTAAAGCTGTAAGTTTATGCCGAGCTGCTGAAATTTCGAAATCTCAGGCTAGAAATTTGCAAGGAATCCCAGCTGAAATTGAATTTATCAAGGAGAAGTCAGTTCCAAAATCTGGTGGTGCTGGTAAGAAGTTACTGAAAAATGACAGGCAATTTGGTGAAAAATTTCAATGCAGAAGATGTCAAACTTTGCATGGAGTTCGTGAATGTCCGGCCTTTGGAAAAAAGTGCCGTAAATGTGGACAATTAAATCATTTTGCAATTTCATGTAAAGTAAAGAATGTGAAAGTGTTACAAGAACAGGACCAGCCAATGGTAGAGAATTCTGACGAGTCTGAGTTTGCAATCAACATCATTGGAGTAAGTAATCAGAAAAATAAAGTACTATCGATTAACTCATGGTTTCAAACTGTAAATGTTGGTGATCATCGTGTGCCTATTAAATTTAAATTAGACACAGGTGCTGATGTAAACGTGTTATCACGTAAAATGCTGAATGAAGTTGGCGTTCCAGAGTCGAAACTACAAGATACACAAATAATGTTGGAAGCATTTGGTGGTAGTGTTTTAAAGCCCCTAGGTGTGGTTCCACTCAAAGTGCAGTGCAACAATCTTGAATTTATTGATAACTTTATAATTGTCTATAAACTTGTTTCTCCTTTATTAGGTCTTGAATCATGTTCAAAGTTAAGGCTCATTGTACGCAAGAAAAATGTTGATGACTTGGTTAAGTTTAGCACTAAGGATGAATTTATTAAGAAAAATTCAGAATTGTTTGAAGGTCTGGGTAAGTTTAAGGATAAGTGTGAAATTCAAGTAAATGATAAGGCCGTGCCGGTTGTTAATCCTCCAAGAAGGATACCTTTCGCCATTCGCGACAAATTAAAGGAAACCCTGATAAGTTTAGAAAAGAAAAAAATTATTTCAAAGGTTGAAAATCCTTCTAGTTGGGTTAATAACATTGTAATTGTTGAAAAGAAGGATGGATCATTAAGGTTATGCTTGGATCCACGTGATTTAAATTTAGAAATTAGAAGACCTGCATTTGTACTCATTCCTACTTTGGAAGATATAATTGAAAAACTTAAGGGAAAAAAATTTTTTACAGTCCTTGATTTAAAAGAAGGTTTCTGGCAGGTAGAGCTTACTGAAAAATCTAGTAATCTTTGTACATTTGCCACACACTTTGGTTGTTATAAATTTAATCGTATACCTTTTGGGCTAAATATGGCACCGGAATATTTTCAAGCAGTAAATCAAAAACATTTTGGAGACCTTAAAGGTGTGCAAGTGTACATTGATGACCTGTTAATAGCTGCAGATTCTTCTGAGAAACATGATCAAATTTTAAATGCTGTTGTGAAAAGAGCTATTGCAAATGGAGTTAAATTTAATCCTAACAAAGTTCAGTTTAAACAACCCTCTGTTAATTATTTTGGTCATGTCTTTTCAGCAGATGGAATGTTAATGAATAGACTAACTAGAACTAAACTCCCAATTCACACCGAATTGTTAAAACCGGTAATTCCTAAAAATGCTCATAATAAACTTGTAGCTAAACAGGAATATTTCAAACGTAATCACGACAAAAGTGCAAACAATTTCACTCAAAATTTAAAACCAGGCGATAATGTCCTGATTAAAGACAAATTTTGGGAGAGGGGGAAAGTAGTTGATAAACACTGTACTCCTAGATCTTTCAATGTCATGAACAATAAGGGTAATGTTATTAGAAGAAATTTTAGTCAGCTAAAACCGACCAATACAAAATTTGAAATTGATAACTCAGGTGATCCAGATGATCATGATCAAGCTCAGGTCAAAGATTGTTCTTCTGATGACACTACTGATAGTAATAGTAATTTGACTGAAAATAATCATAACAATGTTAATGATAGAATCACACACAGTAGTCGTGTTGTTAAATTACCAACTAGATTTAAGGATTATGTAATGTAAATGTTTGTAATAGTGTTTCATGTTCATTTCCAAGAAAGGGAGATGTCAGAGTTGGCAACAATGCAAGCCGAGACTTGAGAGTTAACGGTTAAGTTAGTTAAGAATGTTCCTATAAAAATAAATAAATCTTTTTTGAATTATTATTGTCTTCTAAAATAAGTCTAAGACACAACAGTTAATCTATTCTTAATTTCAAAGTGTTCCCTGTGGTTTCATAGGCGAAGCTATAGAATGTAAAAAAAAGTAAAAGAGTAGGTTATTGAAAGAGACATTTTCAAACGCTCAAGCAAAAGCAATAACAAAAATCACTCGAAGTGGCGAGTTTTTGGTGGAATTACTTCCACAGTCTGCAAAGGAATTATTTACTGTTTGGACCTTTTAAACTATACACAGGAAGAATTAGTAGAGGGTCTACATAATTTAGGGATAGTAGCAGTTTAAAGGATACAAAGCAGGGAAAAATTGATTATTTGTGGAATCCCCCCAACTACGTCCTAACGTTTAACTCTCCCATTGCGAGATATTCATTTATAAAAAAGGCCTCTGTTTATCATTTTATTAAAAATTGCACAAGAAATGAGTTTCATAAAGTATAGTGCTTAGAAAATACGTAAATTTGAAATTAAAAAAAAACACTCATTTTCAAATTACGTTTTTGCACCTCCTGTCTGGCCTACATAGCATGTGTAAATAGCATTTTAATGGAAAACAACTTTTATTTGAAACTTAGTTCCACTATTACGAGATTTTTCATGAAAATCAAATTTTAGAGGTTTAAAACTCCGAAGAGGGGTCTCCGGATGAAGTGGAAACCGTGGCCCACAAAATGCACAGTACCAGTCCTTAACCGCCGCACTATTATATTATTTATACACTCTCTATAGCCATAGTTAGCTCTTCTTTGCAACTTAAAAAGACGATGCCATCCCCATATCAAGATGGCATAGATATTAATGAATGGCATAAAGCGAAATAGGTAACAAATAGTACTTTAGAAAACCACGATCGTTGTAAGTTACGAATAACGAAAATGTTCGCTAAGAAGCAATATGTGCACGCAGTCCATGGTAATTTAGGGTCAAGTGTAACTCCTAAAAACTTGACCGAGTCCAGGTTATTATAATTTGGCGACATTTAGGGTATCGTCAATAAAAAAAGGATCCAACAATAAGTATTCATCATGTTGAAGTAGTCCAATTCTTACAAAGGGGTTTTTAGGTGAAATTATGATAAAAACTCACAACCTTCCCCTTAAATTTTCTTTATTGCTCGATGAAATGTATTTATTTTGATATGACGTTTTTAGGGCGACATGTTTCAGGATAAACTTATCCCATTATCAAGCCAGTGGCTAGTTCGAAGACATTTATATTAACATATTAATTATAACATTAAAAAAGTATTAAGTAAAAAAAAAAACTTTTTATTTAATACCATTGACTAAAGAATTTCAATCAACGTTAATACTTAGTGTTCTCCTAAGATTTTAATGTTATAGTTAATATAAATGTCTTCGAACTAGCCACTGGCTTGATAATGGGATAAGCTTATCCTGAAACATGTCCCCCTAAAATCAAAATAAATACATTTCATCGAGTAATAAAGAAAATTTAAGGGGAAGGTTATGAATTTTTATCATAATTTCAATAAATATTCATATTATGTAATTAAGCTTAGCCACAGATTCAGTTCAGTTTTAGGTTTATTGTGCGGGATTTAAAATATGCACATGTAATTTGTACGAGACTAAATGTAGGAATAAAATGCATTGTACGCTAAAAGTGGAAGATAGAAATAAATGGTTAAACCTGACATTTTGTGAGTTCACGTCTCCAATCAAGGTAAATGTAGCCTCGCGCGTGCATGTTATTTTTGTTAACATATAATTATTCTCGTTCTACATAATGAACATAGTTTCACAAACGCTTGTTCTTCTTTTCAGGCGCTCATCAAAGAACTGTTGGTGGTTTGGAAATTTATACAGCATCTATTTGAATTGCTTTAAAACATGATATTAAAATTCAGATCTTCCGTTTACTATGAAGGGACACGACAGAAGGAATACCTACGGATACAGAAGTGACACTTTCTCGGCAGATACCAATTTGCAATGCGAAAATACCTTCTTTTAAGATGACCGTAGACCTAAAATGAACTACTTATGTGTGAGATTGTAAACATCACTGAAAACCTCCGAGTCTGGCGCAAAAATTACTAAATATTACACATTTATAAAAAGCTAGTATATATTTAATATTAGGATATTTTTAATTTTAAGATGGCAGTCTAGCGCATCAATCATCAAAGAAACCGCCGTAAGTGTCGCTCTGCATCCGTAGGTATTTCTTCTCCATGCATTTTTAACTTAGTTTTGAAAAATTTTAATGCATGGAGTGTACTGCTGGGTATTTGGTTTCAAATAAATTATAGTTCTACAAATGCTTTCACACTGATACCAAATTAATATTTTCCTTTTGGAGTACATTATGACGGTTACTGTCGTGGAAATAGTTCATTACAATAATTTGACAGGTAGGTTAATTCATTTATTTGATTTATTTTTTATTTCATAATTAATGAGCACCATATCTCTGTCTTGCGTTATGCATTGAAGATTATAGTTAAAAGGTGGGCAACCCATTACGCATATAACGTATTGAGGACCTTATTTTCAAACTAGTACGCGTATTTTAAAAAGGAGAGCACTGTGTAATGACTGTATGATCCGATAGCAATCGTCTTCTTATAAGAATAAGATTATCTTCCGAACTGGTTTCTCAAAAAAGAAAATCGATTTCCCGATTCGGATTGTGTCAATTTTGAACAATTTAACTTTTCCTTCGGAATTTATTTAACTGACTCTCACCGTGGAAGTCACTGCCTTAGTTTCTCAAAGCCCGTCAACTGGTGTTTTTACACTGAGCAGATGGATACAATTTATAACTTTATAGTGCTAATAGAACAGAATAACGTATAAGCACATAAATTGCAGGACGCAGGAGTAAGATCTTTCCCTGTGAGATTTGAACACCTTCGATCGATGGCACGCAAACTGTAATTAAATAAATAAAAATCAATCAAAGTAACCGTGGAATAAATTGGATGTTTGAGTAATGAAAGCCTTTAAATACCATTAAAATCGATACAATAACATCTGAGTAGTGAGTATAACTAACAATCGTAACTATTTTCTGATAAAATCGGAAAAGGAAATGGTTACATAAAGAAAGGACAAAAGGATAAAACAAATGTTCTGATGTAATTATTTAATGTAGTATAAAATGACTATATAATTGTTATTATTTTCAAATACGCTGATAAACCCTAGCCTTTATTTTATCACTGATCATTACTGTTTTGAATTTGGAAACAATTGGCTTCGCTATTTTATAACGCAAATCATTCAAATCGTAAAATTTGTTTGTTGCAGGAAAAAGGCAGAAATATGCAAAAGTCAGTGAAAATAATGTTCTTAGTACTTATGGCACGTTTTTATTTATCCGAGTCAATTGTAATAAAATATTTCGTAGTGTTTCAAATTGTACCTTTTGTGTTTTAGCAAAACCTTTATTACACTATACCTGAACGTTGCGATGTTACCGAGATTAACAGCACTTTAGTGAAAAACTATACGTACAAGTGCGTTAAAGTCAATCGTACCACTTTATATATGAATCAGAGTTATTTTCAAAATTTCGACATAAGAACAGACAGCGATGCACACGTAAGTTTCCGCCTTATAACAAATATGTTTTGACACCACTTTTTTAGTTTCATATCCGGGCTGCTATTTTCAGAAATAATGAATATTCTCACGCACCTATTGATTTTAAGATGGGTGTATGCGATGCTGTAGGTCGAAAAGAGTTCGGTATTCCTAATGTTCTTAAACATTCCAATTATCCTTCTTGTCCAGTAAAGAAGGTATGTAAATTGTCAATCACAATTTAGATCATATTTGTGTGTTTAAGGGACAATTTTATATGAATTACATTCAGGTAAATGATACAACCTTTCCGCCGTTAATACCGGAAGGAAGGTGGAAGCTTTCTGTAAAAACAGTGACAGGTGGCGTAACAGCGTATTGTGTTAATTGGTACACGAAAGTAGTTTATCCGGCGAAATTCCTATGAGTTTCATTCACAGAGATTTTATGTTAGTTTGTACACCGATTAATTATATAGTCTATCCGAAGATTCTATAAATGATTGCCCAGAAGTTGCAAATGTAGTAATAAAATTTATGTGTGAACGTAGATTAAATATATGCTGCATATTATAGTGAATCGGTGATTTTATTATTAAAACACAAAAATTGTGTACCTTCTAGATTTCACTTACTCATATCCAACCTTTTATCCTTATTGGAGCTGTAATGGATATTTTTATTTGTTCTGTTGTGTTCTGTTGAGATTTATGTATATTGACAAAAATAAACAAATCAATATTTCTTTATACAGGGTGTTACAAAAAAAGGCATACCCGGATTCTACATATGAAAATAAGTGTAAAATGTTCAGTAACATTTTTATGATTTTGATATTCTTAATTATTTTTTTAATTCATTGTAATTCTGTGTGTGTGTGTGTGTATAGATACGCGGTGTTCTGCTTTTTTTATAACCTTTAAAATATTTGGCTTATATCTACTTATATTGGGAAAACTAAAACGTTTACCTACACTGAGACAATATAAAATTTCTTTACGAATATCCTTATCACTAAAATTTTTTATCCAGCCCTCATTGTACTTAAATTAAATTCTTTTGCAGTTTTTAAGGTAATTTCTTTAGATTTTCATCTTTTGCCAATTTTCCATAATTATGTGATAACATTTTCCACCATCTATATGTCCGGAAACCGTGACTTTTCGTCAAAATTTGATCAAGTATTTTACGTTCACGTAGAGTATTCTGTATGATTATTTTTCGAATAACAATAACAGTAGAATTATCTCGAAAACGCTGCATTTTTAAAAAGATCTTCAATCAAATTACGATTTATGCAAACTGTAAACGAAACGCCAAAATTTACTCGCGATTAAATTTTGACGTTCCATCGTTTACCCGCGGGTAAATTTTGACATATCCGTCTTGTAATATGTAATATGTAATAACCGAATTGTATAGGTTAATATTATATGAAATATGAGTAAAATAATCGCGATTAAATTTTCACGTTTCGTTTACCTGCGAGTAAATTTTGACATATTCGTGTTTTCACTCTAAATGTATGAAGCCAACACTGACGAGAGAGCGTAAATATTTAATACTCACACATCCCTTATGTTTTAGTTTATCATTTTCAATAACACATATTACAGATATTGGAATAAGTGGCACAATATGATGATTATGATTACTACTATAACACTTGAATTATATGAAGAAGACTCCAGTGCTTAACTCAAAGTGTGTTATATTTGCTACTCCTAGTAGCACCATTTCAAACAAATATTCCAGTTTTTCTAGTTACCCTGGTGTTAATAACTTAATACGCAGTAGTATGAGAGATGGTTACATACATTTATTATTTTATGGTGGGAATCGTTGCAAAAAGGCAGGTTGCACAGGTTCATAACAGTGGTGTATAAGAAAGAGAATATCTACTACCATTAGTAACAATTTCTTGTATGAAATAAAATTTATGGTTTCCAAAGTTGCTATGGCAACATTTGCATTCGGGTACACAATTTTAGTACGGTAAATACGATTTACCAGACTCGCATGAGTCTGGTGAAACAGAGATACGAAATAAATTAAATGATCAATATTGAACAAACATAATTGTGGCTTTCTCTCTAAGTTTACAATTTGCTCACAAGTTTCGCATTGTGACCGATCTAATTGGGCCAAATTAGTACGTACAGCAAGCTTAATGCTTTAAATACTTTAAAATTACGCATCTCAATTTAACCACATCATATAATTTTCTCAAGCAAAGATCGTATCAAATATCTTATTTATGAATCTTTTTTTTGTAAATACAATGGATAAAAGAAATGTAATTCTTTAATTTATTGTGATTTGAAATAATGAGTAGTATAACTTCTTAACAGCTTCATTTGTATCTATTGTTTTATTTGTCCAATTGTTATTAATTTTCCATTCATTTCTCTAAATTTCGTTATTCTTCAAAATAGAAATGTGCAGTGCATAGTTACTTTCACATAAGTTGTAGTTAACATATCGGTTTAAATTATTCCATTGCAGCTATCTCTCACCTTATTTATTCCAATATCAAATCAATGTACATACTTCCTTTTAACGTTATCTCCTTTGATTCAATTATTTTAGATTGTTCTCCTTAATAAAGGAGCCTTCTAGAGGAGTTTCTGTGAGATATGGAGTAGCAGAGCTAGCAATAAATATTCTAAATTCAATGAAAACGTGAAAATGTTATTAGTGAAAACTATAAACTTATTGAATTGTCAAAATTAATATATCGTCTAGTCTAGACTTCTGGATCCACAATGATGTGACTCGTTATATAATCTCATATTCTAACAGTTTCTAGTTATACCGGTTAAAAAGACGCTGTGTACTTCGTAAACGGCCGACGTTTCGGCTAGTTGAGCGTAGCCTTCTTCGGGGCAACTTTATTAAACAAATTACATAATTAGTTAAGGCAGTTTACATGTGGTTCTTAAGTATTAATATTTAAGGTTACAATTTAACTGTCATCATTTAAAACATGAACAAAAGCTCTAAATGTACAAATTTAGTACACCCACCCACCGCTCATTAGTAGGTACATTTATCTACTTAAAATGTGCACATTGCGTCGAAAACAATCAGAATACAAAAATTAGTAGATCAGCTTACAAATTTGTACATTTCATTCAATTAACTGTTTTTATTATTAAGTTTGACAGATTGTGGCAATGTAATTATATTGATTGGTGAAAATTCACAGCATTCAATACAACGTTAATCCGAAATACGTGGATTTAATGGGATTAAAAGTTCAATTTAGTGTAGATCGCAGAACTAGCATTAATATTTAGGTTTTTTTATAACCTGTTTCTTGATTCCATTGAGTACTTTTAACTAATTAATTTAATTATAATAAATACTAAAATGTAGCGCACTCGTATCATAATTGGCTTGCCTTAATCTGAGTAAACGCAAACAAACGTAAATCTCTAAATAGAATTGACTGCAGAATATTTGAGGTAAAACATTTCTGCGTGGAAAAAATGTAAATTTGAACATCTGCACAGGCATTTGGAACTGGAACGTAATTTTAATTAAACTTTAGTATAATTATATAGAAAGATCAAAAAAAAAAATTCCTTGTTTTGTATCCAATTACGTTTTTTGGACAACTGAAAGGTTCTTGAAAAGAATATTTAAAGTGTCACCATAAAAGACGGCAGAAATAGCTATTACACATCTCTTTAATTAAAATTATTTAAGCAAATTAAATTGCATTTCGCGTTGCACGATGTTATTAGCAGGAGCGCTATACGACATGCAGGAGTAATACAAATATGTACAATTACATTTGGTATAATTTAATATTAATAGATTCGAGAATTAATAAAGCACGAGCGTGCAGTGGTGTTTATTTTCTAAAAAAAGGGTACATAGTAAATATGGATTGCATGTTTGCGTTAATTTATGTCAGATACCTTAAGGCATAATTAGGGTTAATTAAAATGTCACATTCTTGCATGAAACGATCTATAACTGTAAATACTGTGTCGGCAATTTCCTTCGGCAAATGCCCTTTACTACCTTATAGATTTTATAGATTGTAACACGTTGCGTTAAATGAATATATTGTAGGGAATAGAATAATTTTTCTTTTACACGAACGTAGCTCATATCACGTCTCAAGCTTATGTAAATCAATTGCATTAAAAACGTTCGTATCGATATTACTCCTCGATACGATTTTTCCTATCGACACATCTTGTTCGGTAAAATTGGTTTGGGTTACATTACTTATCTCTCCGGGAATTGCCAAAAAAATGCTGTATTTAAGAAGAAATTGTACATAAAGATGGGAAATGTATAAATATTTCATTATGTACCTATGTAAGTTATTAAATTATTAGTTTACCTCTAATCTCCCTAACCTCTAAATTAAATTAAAGCTTTACTTGTCTACCAAGACGAACACACATAAAAACCTCAGCGTTCAGGAATTCGAAGATCACAAAGGGGTGAAACGTATATTTGTAATAAAATACTCAACCTTCCCTTTGACTATTAATATAATTCCATTAGTGTACTTATAGGTTATGGTTATGACTTATGACATGGCGACATGTTTCGGGAATAGGAACTTCCCATTTTCAAGCCTTATTCGAAAGTTATAAATTAATTAAAGTAAACAATCTTCCATTTGTTTATAGCACTTGCAGTCACTTAAATTTTTTCCATATTTTACTAAATTTTCATTCCTCATTATGGCTCTTCTAGCGAACTACGGGTTTCTCATTTAGAGAACCCTTTTAATTTTATCAATATTTGTGCGATGCTGTAACCTTTGTTTATTCCTCTCACCTTCACTTATCATATAATACTTTAATTATTAATTTATAACTTTCGAATAAGGCTTTAAAATGGGAAGTTCCTATTCCCGAAACATGTCGCCATGTCATAACCTATAAGTACACTAATCGAATTATATTAATAACAAGGGGAAGGTTGAGTGTTTTATTACAATACAACTATAAAATCCTCGGTTTGAAAATCAATTCGTTATCTTTTAATAAAAAAATTATCATTCTCAATGTGTTTAATCCCCTAAATCATCCAAATACAACTGGAATGTGTTCTAATATGACGGGGGAGGGGGGGGGGGGGCAAAATCAAAAACAGAAGGGCGGCGCTTAAAAGAACTGGTTTGCTCCACAGGATGAAAAAACACGAACTAACCGAACAAATGAAAGTCCAAATTAGAAGACAAATTCATTCCCTTTATTTCATTAAAGAGATTCCTACTTTTGATGAAATAGTAGAGGCACCGAATGAACACGTCCCACAATTAGGTCAGGGCATTGCAGTAACTAAACATTTCGTGGGAAAAATTAAATAGAAAATCGATATTAAATGATAAATTTAGAAATCGTTTCTTGGAGGCACAAATATCTTCGAGATATAAATAAGTTTCGATCCCAAGGGCAGGAAATCTTCTATCTGGATGAAACTTAGTTGAATGAAGGATACACTGTAAAGAATAAGTGGCAAGATAAAAATGTTGAAAGTCCGTTCAAGAAGGTTGGTCAAGGGCCAGAGTTGACGCTTAATTATTACTCATATAGGCAGCATTTATAATGGTTTTCTTAAAAATGTCTTGATTGCGTTTAAATCTGCAAAAGATATATGTACATTGTAAGTAATAATATATACGTAAGTAATTCCAGTAATTGTATTTATTACTAGCTGTTGCCAGCGTCTTTCTTAACTTCTAACCGAAAATCCAAATACCAATTTTAATGGATTTAACTTAGAAAATTACGGATTTCCATACAAACTTTCATCCCCTATTTTACCCCCTTAGGAATAGAATTTCGGAAAATCCGGCCTTTTCTCTCTTGTCCACATCATAAAAGGAACCTCAGCTATCTAGGTCCAAGGGTATGGGCTGGGCGTTGATGAGTCAGTGAGTCAGGACTTTTCTTTTTATATACACTCACCGGCAAAATAATAATCCAAAAAATGGATGAAGTTTGCTCATTAATAAATTTGATATTTTAAATTCGATTTGATTTTTTTTTCATATTGTAAGTAAATTTAAATGAAATCTAGCACATGTTTTAAAATTTAAGAAAATTTTATACAGGGTGGGCCATTGAAAAGGTAACACGCCTGTTTTGGGACACTTAGACAAGTTTCTTAAAAAAACGCTCGGACACGTCGATTTTCTATTTTTGGGGGACAACTTTTTATGTCAAATTTGACTTTGTCAGGTTAGCCCCCTAGCCCCAGTTTGAAGCGTCTTTTAATTCTCTATTCGGCAGTATGACCGAAATTAGTTTTATTCAATTTTTTTCCACCCCCATGAAAAGCACCCTCTAGAGTCTAGATTAACTAAGGTGGGGGTGTTGTTTGGGAAACATCCTGAAATGTTCCGTTCAAAAGGTCAAAGGTGGCGTGTTTCCGGATTTTTCCTAAGCAGCACCTCCACCTTAGTTAATCTAGAGGGTGCTTTTCATGGGGGTGAAAAAAAATTGAAAAAAACTAATTTTTATTCATGCTGTCGAATAGAGAATTAAAAGACGCTTCAAATGAGGGGTCGCTCGACCACCTTACCGTAATTTTTGTTTTTGTTGGGGGTTGTTGGGGCTAGGGGGTTGACCTGACAGAGTCAAATTTGACATCAAAATGTGCCGTTCAAAAGGTCTAAGGTGGTGTGTTTTAGGATTTTTCCTAAGCAACACCCCTACCTTAGTTAATCTAGATTCTAGAGCGTGCTTTTCATGGGGGTGAAAAAAAATTGAATAAAACTAATTTTCATTCATACTATCGAATAGAGAATTAAAAGACGTTTCAAATGAGGGGTCGCTCGACTCCTTTTCCCTATTTAAATTCTTGAGTTAGGTTAGGGGATGCTGGGGCTAGGGGGTTGACCTGACAAAGTTAAATTTGACATCAAAAGTTGTCCCCCAAAAATAGAAAATCGATGTGTCCGAGCGTTTTTATAAGAAACTTGTCTAAGTGTCCCAAAACAGGCGTGTTACCTTTTCAATGGCCCACCCTGTATAGGGTTTTTTTTACTCTAACTTTAAAACCACGTGTGGAGTGTCAGAGTTGTTGGGAGTTTCAAGATGTAAAGTTCAAAGAGCTGTAAAACGGTTTCGTGAATTTGGTGTATTCACAAGAAGAAATCATTGTGGTCGAACAAAAATGTACTAGTGAGCGAGATAATCGCTTTAACAACGCTAAATGTTTTGAGGGACAGAAAAGTGCAAATGAAAAACAGATTAGACGACGTAAGGCAAGTTCAAGTAGGTGAACAATAAGACGGCGGCTTTTTGATATTGGATTGCGTGCCAGAGGAGTAAGTTTTGAAGCTCGGACGGACTTAGTTATGTTATAATGAACAGGGGGCGATGACAACCGATAGGTACATAAGAGAAATTTTAGAGTCACATTTGTTCCTTTTGCACCGTTCATCGGACACGATTTCATGCTGCTGCATGATAATGCCCGACCGCATGTTGCGAGAATTGTACGTGAGTATTTAGCCGAGGTTGAAATCCCAGTAGTAAATTGGCCTACTCTAAGCAATCATATGCAAGGAATATGGTTACTATTTCTCTAAAACATATGCCACCAAAAACATTTTCATGTAAAATGTTGCCAAGACGAGACTTGGCTCGCACTGTCAAAAAGTTATCAGATCTCATGTAGAGCCAAGCTTAACTCGATTTCGGCTGTATTAGAGCCATCATCAGGCCGTGCGTCGTTGTATAAAAATCGTGATTATAATGGTGTGGTGTATGAATGGACGTGGACGTTGAATATCTGAGGTTAACGAAGGAAAGGAGTGTAAAATGGTGCAAACAGCTGTATAAAGCAATTACAATCACGATTTTTATACAATGACGCTCGGCCTGATGATGGCTAATACAGCCGAAATCGATTGCCTTTAGAAAATAATAAAAATTTTAGCTTGCTTAACATACTTAGGTATAATTCAAACTTTATATGTTTAATAAGTCTCCACTATTGACATATCCCGAGAATTTTGTTTATCTGGTTTAATCAAAACCTAAGTTCTGAGGGTTCAAAAAAACAACGAAGCGCTTCAAGAAAAAGTAGGTAGTGCCCTTGCGCTTCGCTTGGCTCGTCTTGGGGGGAGCAGGACCGTGCCACCGGATTTTTTAAGAGGTGCAAACGTCAAATTACAAAATGTATAAGTTATAGGGACATCAACGATTTGTCGCGGTCAACGTAATTTTCTACTCCTCCTCATTCTGGGACATTGAGTGTCCTCTTCTCTCATTACAAAGTTTCTTCAATTTAGTGAAACATAAAGAGAAATATCTCACATTTAAATTTCCAAAACAATTTCTAGCACAATAAGATGGTAGCACACGTAGCACCGCAACGTACGCAAATAGGATTATAGTAATAACGGCGGACAGTGAACAGGAAATGAGTTTCCACCTGTAGAGAAGATACGAATCCACAAAACCTATCTATAGTACATACGGGATGCTGCGGCGACCAAAATTATTCCTAATCCTAAAGGAATGCGGTAATTAAATTAAGGAAATCGGTATCACGTATATGTAATAAAATTTCTCTTTGTGTGCGACCAATTATGTAAATTTAAGCTTTGGGCTGAAATATGGAAATAAAATTAATAGCTATTCCGCGTACAAATGCCCATCCTATTATTTGACTGCCATTAATTTTAAATAACGCAATTAAAAAATAATACTAAACACGTCAAAAACAAACAAGGTATAAAGTTAATTAACGCCACTCACACGCCAACCACTTAAATTGGTCATATTTTAAACTATCGTTTTGAGGATCTTTTTGCGCAAAAGTAAAATTATAAATTGCTGAAGCATCACACTATTCACAGATCGCTTCCATTCTAACCCACATTAGTTAGACAAACTACTTTTATCACTAAAACACGTGAAGTTTGACATTAGAAGAAGATATTACACACATCGTCGAACCCAGTTATCCTTTGATGTGCGGAAAATTTAATTTTCGCTCTTTAAAATAACAGTTACCATAAAAGCCCGTAAATAATGTAATTAACAAACGAATCTACTGCATTGCAAATGGGATAAATTAACCGTGTTAAAAATTTGAGGATCGAGACAATTACTTTAAATAATAGAATTGTTAATAAAGAAATTAATAACGTCAGTTGGTTAATGGAAATGGGAACGTGGCATAAAAATCGTGTAAAAAAATAATGTAACATCAAAACACAACCTCAATTTTTAGATTACATATAAAAGAGAAATTTCCGTTTATAAGTTAACTGTTAATTCACTGTGAAATGAATTATTAATAATAATTTGCTTGTCGCGCGATTGTTGGTTTTAATGTTCTTTTTAAGAAGTGGATTTTTGGGCGAATTAATGCAGTTTTTCAACCGCTTAGTTTTGATATCTATGTTTTAATTTTGGATGAAACATTGCAATTTTAGACGTGATTTTAACTACAGTGAATGTTACGTGTATTGTACAGGGTGCGAGGCTGCGAGGAAATAACGCAGTTAAAGTTTAGTGCATAGGTATGCAGAAAAATGTGAACCCAGACAAATAATTTTTGATTTTTTGAGTTCTACAAATTTTTTTGATCCGGAAAATTTAAAATCCAATGTGAAATTGTTCGAAAGCGCACTGTCAATAGAATGGAGAACGGGCAGATCATTCGGAATCACGTTCGGCGAAACCCGAGGATTTTCAGAAGATAAGTCTCTCGCGAGTTTGGTATTAGTGATTTCGCTTTGCGATAAATTTCTAAAAACGAGCTTTCGCTCATACTTTACAAACGTCAAAAAGTACAGCTCCTCACGGACGATAACAAGCGCGTACGATTTTAACTTCAAATATTGGCCGAAAATTAGCAATGGCAACGAGAAGCTGTTCACTGTATGTAAGTGGTTGATTTTGGAGGCGAGGGCTTGTGCTAAGATCTACAAGAGTTTGGGGTCGCGCCGTGAGTGGGATCGATTGTCGCCCAAGGAGCTGCGGCCCATCTCTCTGTATTGATGCTGACTTCGAAACTAACTAGTATTTTGCGGCAAAATAATTGCGTTATTGTTGATGTTGTTTTGTTAAATTTCTTTTATTCAATACAATTTACATTAGAAAATCTTCAACTCCGTTATTTCCTCGCACTCCGCATTTCCAAAAGATTAGCTTTCAACCTCTTTTACCACGTGCAGTACCATTATCAGCAATGCATTGATATTTGTACAATTTATTCTTACAATTTTACCATTTAGATCTTTACCACTCACCAAGAATTTGGTTAGTAAAGATTTAGGTGTTCCTATTATTATTTGGTATCAAAATATAAGTCTACATAAAACTAACTATAATATGGAATTAATTGGTCCATTTTGAAGGTTTAATTTAACATTTAACCACCCGAAACCGCAGTGTTTAATTAAACTTCCTTTAAAATTACATTTTAGGCGTACAATCGAGGGCTAGCAAGAGTTAAACGTCATGTCATTATAATAATTTCTTTGTTAAACATTTAATAATATTATTTTTCCAGTTCTGACAATCACACATAACTGTTAATTTAGAGTATTCGTTCAAAAAAGTTTCTTTCTAAGTACTTTAAGTTTGATGAAATTTACGGTTTTAGTAATTTTCTTGTTTGCCTCATTTTTAGTTAATGAAGTTTCTTTATTTAACTCAGTTTTTCTGCATTGTTTTTTACTTTCATTTTAAAATGAATACATTATTATGGAGACGTAAAAGCAAAGAATGAATCTCAATGAATGAGACACTAACCATATACGCGCATGAAAAGAAAGACAAGAGGATATTCAATTGTTTATCCGCAAATTAAAAATATTTAAATGAGAAAACAGACATTTTCGTTTATATCTTTTTTTCACGAGAATAATGCCATTGTATATACCTAATATTCGAGCACAAGGACTAAATATGTATTCTATTTTACATTACTGAGAAATGACTCTCACAAATGTACCTAATAAATTTTGAAAATGTTAATTCAGTTGAACTCATGGTAATACTTCATTATTCATTTTTCATTAAGTTTGTCGTGAAGTTTCAAGCGATGTAACGACGAAACCAGGTATCTTCTAATAGGAGATTTTCACATTACCACGCACTTGTCTGTAAAAGCAATCTGCACTTTAAAAGTTACATCAAAGAGATGGGAATAAATTTCAATTTAAAATACAAAACTCAACCGTGCGACTAGTAAGCCGAAGCTTAATTTGAAATTTACTATTAAAATTTTCGTAATCTCAAAACTGTTACCTTATATATGAATATTTACTCTCAAGAGATTCGGATTTAACCGTTCGCTCATTAAAACTGAAACTGCCTGTTCCTATCTTATCTATCTATAGGCACATAATCCGTCGCTAAACGCAATACTCAATCGTGCCGTGCTCAATGCTTTGCAAGGTTTTATGGTGTGTTTGTTCGCTGATTCAGTTTTTGAAATGTTATCTATATACTATTTCTTTCAATAAATCTATAGGTTTATCTATTTTTTTATCATTAATTCCACTACAGTTCGCTATCGTTGGCCGTAAAAACTTTAGTGGGACACCAAAATAACGGGTACACTACAAATGCAAGGAAATAATCGAAAGTCCACAAAGGGTGACATAATGGAGATGTTAAATGCCTTCCTACCCACTTATTTCTCAACCCCTAATTTGCAAATATAAGTAATAGAAATAAATAAGAAATTTATAAACCCCCTCACTGCTCAATCTAAAAGGAAAGATAAAGGACAAGTTGAGGGTTGGTCTCTCGAAACGTGAGGTTAAGTTAAGTGTTGTGCGGCGCTTAAAATTATTTGTCATTTTAAAGGTTAAAACAGTGTTTAGAACTTTATTTTTTCTTCCCAAGTGCGGACAGGGTGTATTACACGCGAAGTATGTGTATAGAATGATACAAGGAAATTAAAGAAGGAACTTTAACTTTTTAACTTATGTTCGCGAGCGAGGATACACTATAAATACACAGGTTTTCCCAATCAAGCGGTGACCTTTCTTGACTTTAGTGATAGAGATTAACGTTGTAAACGGACTTTCGGACCACGTTTACTCTTAATGATAATGTACATCCCGTGAGACGCCGAACAGTGCACACTGAAGAAGTTGTGGCCGCTGTACAGGAAAGCATTGAGGAAGATCCAAATCAATCAATTCGTCGCCGTTCTCAGTAGCTGGGGTTGTGTCCTTCCACTTTACGAAAGGATCTTGGCTTAAAAACTTTCAATATTCAACTTGTGCAGAAAGCGCCGCCAAAATGCGCTGAAGCACAAATTGATATTGATATTGAATTTCCATTCAAAATTTTGTTCTCCGATGAAGCCTATTTCTGAGATTTACTCAAAGAAACTTTGATGAAAGAATTATTTCACGTAATGGTTCAATTAATTGACCACCAAGATCGTGTGATTTAACCCCATTGGATTATTTTCTTTGGAGTTATGTAAAGTCACTTGTCTACATCGATAAACTAGAGACAATTGAACATCTGGAAATCAACATTCGAAGAGTTATTGGCGAAACACGGCCGCAAGTGCTGCGAAAAGTTGGTGTCTCAGATTGTGCCTTGTACGCGCCAGCCGTGGCGACCACATGGCCGAAATCATATTTAAACATTAATGTCATAAAATTTTCTATCCAATAAAGCCCGTTTCATTGATATTAAAAATATATTTCTTTGTTTTATTATGATTTAAGCTTGTGAAAATCTAAAAAAACACCCATTATATTCTGTGTTAAGATATGTTAATTATTATACATAGGTACTGTTTGCTTTAGAGGGTTTCTTTTGTAAAAAATTCTTAATTTTTAAACAAAATAAATTTATTCATTGATTGTATTGCTATCCCTTAAAATGACTGTGTAGGGTTCATCTGGAGCGAAATCTCATAAAAATGAACAGCTCTCCATTGACGTGCTGCTTCACATCTTTCTTTTTACTAAGGATCGATATTGCATACCGGATACGAGAATAAAGCGCCAGTGGACTCACAAAATTCGAATGGGTTGCATTGTACTTTGTTTGTTCTTGAATGTTCACAACAGGTTGTTCTTTATGTACTTATACATTATTAAGAGTTGAAGATGTGAGTGGGAGAGGGTGGGGAACGAATATTTGACAAATCGGACCCAATTTGTTTTACACTTCCTCATTTCTATTTTTAAACACTTCATCCGCTATATCTTATTTTGTCTGTTTATCAAAAATTAATCAACAATTTTAAGCGAAGATCGGTTCAGTTAAAATAAAATTCAATCAATTTGTCGAATTCTATCTGTTCTGATCTTGGTTTTGAGTGAAAAAAGAGCTCAAAATTGGAGAATTGTTACAAAATTATACAAAAATCGAGTACTAAAAATGAAAATCACTGTATAGGTAAATTACTCCTGCTGTTTTACAAGATACACATGCTCGGCAACCTGGCGAAAGCGTAAATAATATGTTGTAATACAACAATAATTATAGTTCTGCAGTAAAATGGTTAGTTGAGTAACAACCATATTAATTAATTATGAGTCGTTATTCTTGCGAACACAATTTTAGTAAGTACCTCACAATTGCTTTATTAGTTCTGTTAACAAATACTCGTCTTCAGATTTTTTTAATATTTTATGCCATACTCGCTTATTATTTCACCATAACAACAACTAAAACAAGAGACATTAATGAGTAAATAACGCCCCTTTACATGACAACCGGATTTTACATAGCAACGGGCGTTATTTTTTATAAAGCTAGCTTATAACGCCCGCAAATGTAAAATATTATATATTGGTTTCTCCCGATGGGAGACCTTCTTAGGGAGTTTGTTAGGTAGGCTGGGTTAATGAGAACTCATGTACCTACTTCATTATTTAATCGACGTGTCGACTGGTCCAGGTCCAGTCATCTTCAGGACCTGCTC
Source organism: Pyrocoelia pectoralis (assembly GCA_036250285.1). Taxonomy (NCBI): domain Eukaryota; kingdom Metazoa; phylum Arthropoda; class Insecta; order Coleoptera; family Lampyridae; genus Pyrocoelia; species Pyrocoelia pectoralis. The sequence goes on along the minus strand of CM070075.1, from coordinate 82,328 downwards.
CAGTCATCTTCAGGACCTGGACCAGTCGAAACGTCGGTTAAATAACTCCCTAAGAAGGTCTCCCATCGGGAGAAACCAATATATTGCCATTTCAAGGAGTACACTAACGTAATATTATGCCTCATTATATTACATATTATTATTATTATTTATTATGTGAAATGTCAGTCTGTACTGATTTTATTGTTATCATCTGTTTTAATCATCTTAATCAACTTCTTGCAAGTATGACATAAAGTTATGAAGGCACCACGGGCGTTATAAACATAACGCCCTAGTTACCTTAATTACTATTATCGTTTTAATCATTACAATTTTTCATGGAAAATTGAACTCTGCCTGCTTGTTGCAAATTTTCACAACCTCTGCATTTGATGTTTACATTACAAATAAACATAAAGTTATTCATACTGAACTGGCAACATTATTGATTATAAAATCCCGCTCAGCAACCGATAATTTAAGAAGAGAAATTGTGGCGAATAAAACGTAACGCAAAATTACATTCCGGAAATTGAATTGAATCACCGTACCTACTGAATAAGAAATAAGACTGCATCCATTCCTCAAATTGAATTTTATAGCGTGTTGTAATTGTAATTCAAGAAGTTAAGGAAAATCTTTACAAGCAGCTATCTGGTGACATTTATTTTTACACTCGAATTTGTATCTTTTCTTTTTATTTATAGTCCGTTAGTTTCTAAATTTTCCTCGTTTAAATCTTTTAAATTGAATGTGTCACCTCACGGCATGTGATTTATTTAGATTAATCTTACAAGAACGTGAGTATAATGCAAATAAAGGAAAGGTGGTAATTATGTTCTTCGCGCATTAATTCAATGACCTGGAAATATTTATTCAACGTATGTGAAATTGAAATTGTAATTTGTATAATTAGACTGTGTTTGTGTGGATATTGGAAAAAGTAGGAAGGCTGCGTTAGCTGCCAGAATTTTTATGGATGTTGCATGTGTATCGTCTATAACAAAACAGCTCAATACATTTATATCTTTAATGAAAACATTTATATCTTTAATGAAAATATTTAATACATTCTACAAAAAACTACCTACTATTGTTTATTTCTCGACATATTGTCCATAAAGATTGAGACATTTATCCCAGCGTGACTACAGTAGTTTAATCATCCCTTGGGATTCACAGGCTTGGCTTGAATTTTTAAAGCTTGACATAAAATCAAGTCAAGCCTACAAAAAACAAAGCCAAGCTTAAGTTATTATACAAGCCAAGCTTATCTGTGGAAAAGCTTGAGTTACCAAGCTTTTCCAAGTCAACCTTTCAAGCTTTTCCCAAGCTTTCAAACTTATACTTCTAAGCATTTTTTTGCTATTCCATGGAACATAATTCTTAGAAGACCCAGCTGATGATTTTGCATTCTACCACAAAATATATTCATTCGGTATAAAGGAAGTACCTACCTACATGTAATTCAGGATATATTTGAGATAGTGTGTGCTCTACTGAAACAAAATATCTTATTATTCCAGAAACAGTACCACAAGTAATTTGGTATTAGTTTCACGTGAAGAATTTCATTATGTATCTGACATTGAGACCCAAATAGTATTGATAGAATTATTTGAGCCCACGAAATAGGTAAGGCTTTGTTAACGCTTAAAGAACACGAACACGGTACGGTCGTATACATAAAGTCTACAAAGGGAGCGTTAGATCGCATCCACATTGATACAAATTTGACTTAGAACGTGAAGTCCATATTATTAGTTTGCTGTTTTAATGAGAAAGATTATCAATGACCAAGAACATAAGGTAGTCGATTTTAACAGTAGCTTTACGGAAAAGTACAGATTAGATTAGAAGAATAGCTAAATTCGTTCAAACAGTTTAGAACGTAGACATTGTCCAAAACAAACTGAATATTGAAGAATTCGTGCTAAAGAAATGCCTACATTGATAATATTTCAAAATATTAGAATTAAACATTATGATCTATCAAATTATCCTTTAATAGTGTACATGAAACAGGAGGAGATTCAGTCTTAAACCAAAATAGTAGGAATTTTTCCTGGATATGTTTTACGGGGATACATAAATGGGTGTTGATACACCAAAACTCCGTGGATATCCAGAATTTCTGAAGTGTATTGAGCAAACTATAGATGAGCAGTCATAAAACCATGTTGAGTTAAAGATATGTATTAGCTAAAGATCACTGCTATTTCAAGAACCTTAGAAAAATTTGTTATGGTACCAATGGTTCTATAATTTGCGTTGCTTTACCTCAGCTTATAATTGGGCATATGGGAACTTGTTTCCACACATTAGAAGAAGTAGTAGGTTGTCGTTAAGGAGAAAGTAAATAATATCACCTTTAACAAAACCTTAACCAAAAAGCTTGTAGTTAAGTTTATTAATCTTTGTTTTGGGTTATTGCATTTTCGATGGTTTTCGGACGTGAAAATTCCACACAGACATTATTAATGAAGAAATGACCAATCGATGTTATTTATTGCACAATTGATATTTGTACAATCATCTTTCAGACAATTATATACGTTTTGTTAAATACGACATTCGTTTTTGGCGCACAATTCATCTGCAACATGGTAAAATAATATCTAAGATGCTTCCATTTGCATTTAAAATTTTGTTGTGCTGATGAAATAATGTATTAAATCTTGAATTATTCTAGATTTTTGGGCTAGGAAGATTAAAATTATGAAAACGGAGCACGTAAAATTGACCACGATAGCGATATTTTTTTCGTAGATAGGTTTAATACTACAATATCTAATGACGTCTAATTTGAAGGTTTAAAATTTGATTTTTTTTGACGCTCGAAAATGAAATGCTACTGATAATAAAGTTTGTAATAAAAGGTTGAAACTTAGGTTATCAACACTTACAATGTAAAACAAAGTTGTGCTTTGGAGAAAATCTTTAAATAAAGTTAAATAAGACTAAAATTCTTGAAAATTGAAAAGGTTAATCGTAGGTTGTTCATAAACCAAACTACACGAGTACACGCAACAACTTGAAGAAGTTTAAAACACCTTTCTGCGTTTGAACTGGGAAATTTCAAGTTGAAAATGGTAGTTTTTGTTACCATTAGACAATTGCACACTGTATTACGACGGCAGATTCCATCATTTAAACTGTTTAATAGTTTTAATCTTTTCTCAAAAATTTGGCTGGTTCATCCGATGATCACAATATGCTTTTAATTTCTTACTGTTAAACTGATTTGATACAGTTGCATTTGCACGGACAACCGTCGAATATTTTCAAGAGAACAAAAATACTAGAAAAAGCTCTGTAAATCGACGAGCTTTGCCCAAAATATAACACAATATTTAACGATAACATCCGAGATTTCCTGCGAAACCAGTTAGTGTGAAATTGCCTTCTTTTGTAAGCTTCAAAATTGTACAGATAACTCCAGATAGAAAAGCTTACACGTGACCTTTCTTATAACGTTACAATACACTTCGTTAGTTTTCCAGTGGGAAGGGTGAATGAAATTTAATCGAGAAGTCCCCATGCGTTTACAAGTTTTAACATCTAAAGCTCAACATGTTTATTATCTACCCTTAACATTTAAGGCCACTTACTCAATTTACAAATTTGAGTGGGCGGTAAAGCGAAAATTCCCAAAGCTCTTGTACTAAATTAGTACGGCATTGTTCAATTTGTGTTACATAATGTTCAGATCGAAGGATATGAAATGAATGTCATTTTTAAACGCGCCGATGTAAACGATAAATTTATGATCGCGAACAGAATTCATACTAACAAATTTTATTCAAGCATAATATCCACGTTTTATTGCTACTAAAAAGTTATACTATAGCAAACAGCATTGTTAGACGAATCGTGTTACGAACGACATACTTATTTAAATTAATCACGAATCTTTGAATGGGTCACCTGTGCTCACTTTCTTGAAGAGAGGTACTTGTGTGACGTAGTAGGCCACGATGAAGTCACGACTTTAGGAATCTAGCACAGGAAAGGGAAGTTAAGAGGTTTTGATTTTTATTATTATTTGTATTGGTTTCTTGACCTAAAGAGTTGTTTTATTGCCGCTGTGGTTACGGGTAAAGGATTTATTGACGATAAGTAATTTATTCGAGATCTAGCTTACTCCGCTTAATTTTTATACAAGTCATTCAATTATTTATTGAGAATGAAAGCGTGAAATTGTCTTAAAATTATTTAGAAAGCGTTTTGAAACGTTGAAGTGTAAAATATGAATTTGTTATGCGCTTTTCATACTTCATGCACGATTTGTTAATTTGTTAAGTCGTAGTCATTTACGTGATGTGTTTCATTTATCTATTTATGTTGATACAATTTATAGCGAACATTTGCAAATTGTACACGTTTCATTTAATTTATTTTGTAGGTCAAATCTGCAATATATAACACGTTAACCTCATGTATTTCGGTAAACAGCATAGAATTTTCATTTTTTTGGGTATGTTTCAAATTTTAATTCTTTCAAATGAATCTCGTTACGTAGGAATCTCCTTCACTCCCAACTATAATAATACTTTGAAGCTCTAAAATTTTATATATGTAATTCGAAAGAGAAATAACCATCACCTAAGTTTTGCAAATTATTCCCAGATTCTGATGAAATTGATATTTAGAGTCGACTCTATACCGTTTTTATGGTTCAGAGGAGAATTAATGTGCGTAATATTACAATCCAATAGATCAGAATGATTTATATTCGCATTTTCGAAATGAATACATTGGATTTCTTGCCTCATAAAAGACAGACTTGAATCGAAGACTTATAATCTCGACGCGAACACAGGTTTTATAATGGAGATTTTGGCGTGGCTCACCTACATTAAGCATTTTATCGATTTTTATGGAATATGTTCCATAATTAAAAGATGGAGATGGAATACAAAGAAATGTCTTGTAGAATGTTTCGTACCTGCCATTGAAGCAAAGTGTATGTGTAGCCTACCTACCAAACTTAGCACACTTCAGTTTGAATTACCGGAAGTAAAACAATCTTATAGTCCGGGAGCCGGCCACCTTTTTTGCAATCAATTAATACACTTTTTATACTTCGTGAGCGGCTTTATTGTAACGAGACGGTAAACTTTTCCCTCTGCGACAATGTTCGCAAATGGGTCTTACGGGGGTGCGCAGGGGAAAAACACGTTAATTTTGGAAATGACAAAAAATGGATGAATATCATGGGAAAACGGCCCAATTAATTTGTGGGACAAAGTGGGCTTTTAATTATGCAAATATTTACTAAGCTACAGAAAAAAAATCGGCTTGTAGTAATACCTACATGTCTTCAGATGGGGAGACTCTTGATGGACTCATTTTTGTTGTAGGACAAATGTTATTTTGAATTACTTACAAAAAAACTTCACAGTTAGCTAAAAAAATAAGTGATACCCACCCCGTGGGACCCATTTGCGAAAATTTTCCCAGAGGAAAAAGTTTGGCGTCTCGTTAAAATAAAGCCACTCACGAAGTATAAAAAGTATATTAATTGATTGCAAAAAAGGTGGCCGGCTCCCGGACCATTACTGAAACGTTCCCGTTTCAACGCTGGTTTCCTTAGGAGTCAACCCGAACTAGAATTAACTCGGAACCAAACCGGATAGAATTTCAACTTTATAATATTACTCTTCGGGGGATTGCCCCCCCCCCCCCCCCAATATCTACACCATTGGCATGTAAGCCAGAATACAACTAAATCACTATAAAACAGAAGTAACAAGGCGGTTAAAGTTGGTTATTTTCTCCAATTCTCCACAGTTCAATTACGGGTCTCTTTTACTGAACCGTTTTTTATAATGCTCCATGATGATTTGGAGTTGATTTAAATTCTTATTTTCACAGCGTCTTTCTATTATTTCCAATTTTTTGCTAATATAGGTAATCTGGAGCTCCAAAAATTAATCCAACATTAATATGGTTTCCCAAAGTATTGTCAATTATTATTATTATTATTATTATTCTGGGGGTGGTCCCAATAGGTTCCCGCACTGCGACCTTTTGGTCTATTGTGCTCCCCGGTGTTGTCTACCCTTCAAGAATACCTGTATCTTTTACAAAGTCCAGGATTTTAGTAGGGTGAATCTTCGTTACTTCCTCTTGTGTAATTTTTTCATTTCCAAGAAGGAGTTCCCTTGCCTTTATGAATGCCTCACATTGGCAAATGACGTGATAGGGCGTTTCATCTGCCTCACCACAACCCCTGCATGTCGGGCTTTCAGTCAGTCCCATGTTGTGCAGGTGTTTGTTCATGCGACAGTGGCCCGTGACCATTTCTGTCGCAAGTTTTATCTTCGTCCTGCTTAACTTTAAGATGGACGTAGCTAGGTCCCCGTTTGGGGTTTCCAGGAAGATCTTGGAATGACTCTGTCCTGGGATTTTCGACCAATGTCTGCAATGCTCTTTCGTGAGTATTGCTTGAATCTCCTTTTTGACTGTGTTATAAGTAGAGGGCGGATTATATGCAAAATGCATATTGTTGAATATTGATGCTGTAAAAGTACCCTTCCGTATCTAGGTGAATCACATTAATGCGAGTTATATGACACCAATTTAATTTTGCATATTTTGCATATATTTGCAGCAATGTTCATATTTTTGTAAAATGTGTATATTATTGCATAATTTGTGCATTTCTAAATAAATCTGACATTTTACTTAAAAAAATTTCTCTCATCTCCTCAAACGAGCACAGTAAATGAAACTTTTTAAATAAAAGATTAAAATCTAAAAAAAAACCTTTAAAACCTTTAAAAATTCCTGTAGAAGGTAAGAGAAGCGTCACTGCTATAATTTCGCCGTAGCATTCGATCATATCGAGATTTAGATGGAGCTGCCTTGCATTTCTTACAGAGATTTCTCAGTCGCGTCCCTACATCCACTTGATCGAACGGGGATATATTTTATCTGATACGCGACAAGGATTTAATTTAAACAATTTGGAAAAACACCTTATTGTAAATTATTATTATAGGCAGAAAAGCGATGATTAGAATAATATGTTTAATTCTCCAACTGATCGTAAGATTATTTGTACTTAATATTACACATATACATTATTATTATTTTAATTACTTAATTTTTTTAATTTAATTAAGAACCTTTTTCACATAATAACAGTTTTTGTTTAATACAGGTTGTTTATTATTTCTTGGTACGCATATTTTGCATATAATGATGCATATTTTAACAAACTGACTGCATATCTTTAACATATTTGGTGCATATATATGCGCATATATGTGACTTTTTATGTGCATATTAATCCGCCCTCTAGTTATAAGTAATCCCACAAGCCGGTTCGGGTCCTATAAATGGTTTTGCGCTTGCCATTCTCGCAAGCTCGTCAGCAACCTGGTTACCTGCGATTCCCGCATGCCCAGGTGCCCACACTAGTGTGACTGAGTTGCACTTACCTAGTGCGTTTAGCATTTGTGTGCTAAAGTATTGTCAAAGGGTTCCCGCTTTGTGTCCATTTCACCAAATTTCTAAAGGGGTTTTCATGTTCAGCACTACTGACTACAGAAGAGGGCTGCATTTTCGAACAAAGCTGTGATTAGTGGCAAATTTTGTTGCTCTTAGATAAATGGAAAGCTAACGAAGACGGAAATCCACCGGTAATGCACGAAAAGCTGACAATCTCAAAACATGAGTGCATTTTTCAATAAGAAAATGTAAAAAATCAAGCAAGGTATAACACTATTGCATACAATGGAATTTAATAGGACCATAAAGTCAGGAATTTGTCATTTTCCCTCACTTTCACTGTTGGAGTGAGTTAATAAGCATTTATTGAAACCTTTAGTTCTTTGGAATCAATCAAGTGTAGCCTGTAGGTACTATGATCTCATAAATGAAAAGTAGACAGTGTTTTATTTATAGTTAGGGAGCTGGTGGAAATTTAGGTATATGATTTCATCGTCGTTGATACTAGAACGTAATGTAATCTGCAACTATGTGAAGTCGAAAAAATAAGTGCCGAGCTTAGGGAGCTCTGATTTTTTTGTATAAATAATTTCGAAATTATAAAAAAAAAAAACTGTCAAAAATTATAGTATCGTTTCTGTCATCAATTATATTTTATTAAATACATTTGATAGATAGTGAAATTAAAGCTGGCAGAAGTCAGGATTGTGGGAGTTGTTATAAAAATAATTAATAAACTGTAAAAAAAATAATGAGTACTACATCATTCCATCGTCTTTTGAATAATTATTTGTATGTTTTATCGAGTATTTGTAAATATAAAAAAAATATGGCAGACATCTACAACTCTGATCTTAGATGTAATATAAAAAACAAATATTGCATTTATTTTAATTTCTTTTATTAAAATAGATATTTATAACATGCAGTAGTCATTGCTTTCTTCGTCACTTTCATCCAGAATTCTGTTAGTAGCGAAATATGCACTTTCACCCATTATCTCTCCTTCATCTGAGGATAAACATACATTCAAATCTAAATCTTTATTTATTATTCTCTCTTTCGCTGTGTAATTATTTATCTCTATACCCTTCATTTCCTGTTTTAAACCACCTACTTCTTCTAACTTTCATTTCCATGCGAACAAATATAATATACACAACTAATATTAGTGAGTGTGTATTTCTACTCCCTTGCAGCTGTCCTCTGTAGTAAAATACTTCTGTCTTCGAAAAGACAGTATCGATTTTTTCTGCCTTTTTCATTTTTATGCTTCCCATAACTAATAGAAATATTAGACTTAAAAGACAGAAACGATGTTATAATTTTTTTAATTTTTTTTTAAGCATTTTTGCCGTAATACAGATTATTAATGCAACATCATCATAGTGGCAGAAGTAATTTTTTTAATCTCTTATAATATAACTTCAATAATTATTCTAATCTGCCTGCCGATGAAGTAATTTATTTTTTATATATCATAATAATTAGAAAACAAATTAATTACTCTAAAACACAGCAGGACAAACTTCTGCCACTAGCATTAATCTTTTTTTTATATTAAATACAAGTTATTAAAACTGCCAACAGAAGCGATAATATCGTTTATGACACTTATTTTTACTAACATTTTTTGCAAGCTCCTATTTGATATTGCAACAATTAGTGAATGGCAGAAATTGTTTAAAATGATTATTTTACTTAGTACTCTAATATTATCTACCTCTGTCAGACGATGAAATCATATAAAAATTACTGCCACCAGCTCCCTAACTATTAGTAATTATTGTATTTTCTCTTCTTAATGCCAAAAAATCTACTCAAAAATGAATTACAATGAAGTCAATTGAAGTGTAGGGTTAATTGAGAAAATGAAAAATGTGTATTGAAACATGCAGAAAGAAAGATTTTTACAAACTAATGATATTAAAATCTTTATTTTATCGCACAAATGATAGGGTGAGTTACTTATTTTATTTCTGACAGTGATATTATAAGCTTATATTGTCATAGTTACGATACCAATAAAGAGTGTCATAACTCCCTTGGGATATAAAGACGCTATAATTCCCTCTACGGTTCTTTTATGAACCAGTAACCTAGCAACAACCAAAACTGCAATCGACGATACCTGAATCAAATATACCGGAAATGAACAAATTTTATTAAACTCGGTCAGAAATAAAATTATCTATGTATCACGGGAATTAATAGGTCTCAATTACCTCGGGTAATTGCTGTCCCTCGGGCGCAAGGCCCTCGGGACGCAAACTTTACCCTCGGTAATTAAGACCCTTATAATTCCCTTGATACATAAATAACTATATCATTCTGTGAATCTCATCAAGCAACTACCTATTTCTATATTGCTTCAATTTCCTTGGTTGTGGTTATAGTGTACATTTCACAGATGTGCAACCACGCCTTTAGATGTCGTCGATGTCGACAGTTTCGGAACCGTCATGGTTTACTGTGAGTGCATTGTCATTTAGGTTTTGTACGTACTTGTTAACTGAAGATCTTTGCTGGACCACGTTTGGGGTGCCCAAACCCTAAATTTAACTTACTTGAAAAAATGTTACTGTAGCATATTCGTGTACACCTTATATTAGACACAACTCTCAGGATAGACTTTCTTGAATAATAATATTCTTGCACAGTAAACACATTAATGTGGCTAACAATGCACACAACTATATCATCATTAAGTTTATAGGGGTCTATTTGAATGACGACCCCTTCTATTTACAGTTGGGCACATTCGTAATTTCCTTTGGAGGTTTACAATTTTCTTTCAGTTGCCTGTTACATTGATCAAGATGGCAATAGTTTCTACAGTCATGAATCACTTTTTGATTATATGTTATAATAATAATAATAATATCTTTATTCCCCAAATAAAACCATCGAATACTTAAAGGTAAATTTCTTAGGATCTGTTGCATATGCCTTTGAACATTTTCAACGGCAGTGCTTTTAAAACAATAGGGCGTTCTTTGCATTGACATTCAAACTATAGTACTCCTTTTGCCGTTTACCCTACACTTACCTCTGAATAAAGTCTATTTAATTTGCGTTGTGATGTTTGCCGTATTATGATAAACAACATTCACCCTATTCCCTAATAATGGCAGTTTTATTTATTTTTCGATTTATCAGTTGCCCTTGTTATCTTATTAGGAATTTTGTCGTAGAGCTAAAATATTGTTGCCCTTTCAACTGGATCCTTTTGTTGTGAGTTTTCCTCTTATCTAGAGTCACTTCGAGGTTTACTAACGTTAGATTCACTTTTACAACTGCAGTCTGTATCGCTAGCTTCATTTTCTTTCTCGTAATATATTCATTACATTACATTATCTTTTAGGGAATGCCAACGTAGTGGTAGGTCACCATAATTCGTGTCTTTTGCATCAGGATCAAACGGAGACGGACTGAAAATCATCAGTATTTAATTCAATGCCCCCCCCCCCGCCCTCTAAGAAATGAAAAATACAGTAAGAAAACTAATAAATAGGTATGTTCAGTGAAATTTTGTAAACGAGGTCAGTACACCACGATACGTACCTTTATTAGAATCATTTTCATTTTCCTCATTTCTTTCCGTTACAAGTTTGAATGTTGATCTACCTTTGGTCCCCATTTTATAATAAAACACCTTAATAGGTTTCCGTAACAAAGCTTCTAATGCTGTACAGCACACACAAAACAAGATGCATTGAGTAGAAAAATCAAAATACAGTAAATACTTGTATAAACGTAGTATTTCAGTGAAATAAGTGCCATGTTGCCCGTTAGCAAAGAAACACATTATATATTTAAGTGGATAAAAGTATCATGTTGCCTTCACACCTTTATCTACTCTCTTGTATAAAATATGTTTTTACATAACGCCTTTATCAACATTTATTTCAATTATTTAGGGTTAAAGAGCTTCCGAAGAAAATTTCTGTTATTATTATTAGTGTTTCTCCTCCTTGGTAATGTTGGCGCAATTAGTGTTCACTGGAAATTACAGCTATTTAAATTTTATCAATGAGGGCTACGTCTGTGCTTTAACCAACTTTGATGAATAATTTTACTAGACGTCAACTCTAACATGTGTTTAATAATCAGGACCTTAATTCCTTCTCAACATATTAAAAAGGTGTCGGCTATAAAGCGTAGAACCGTAGATACAAGAGCTTAGCATGAAATAGAGCCCAGATGCCTTAAAGGTGGAATGATGAACGAGAACTACACACGTAACGGGAGGGGCAAATAAAATGCAAAGCTCTTAATTTGGTTACTTCGTACGACAGTTAAGATAAATTAAATTCCATTCAAATCAATTTTTTTGCATTAGCTTATGTAGTCGTCGGATGAGATAACAAATTGTGTAAACGATCTTATACAGGATGTCCCGAAAATATTGGTCACAAATTATACCACATATTCTGGAGTCAAAAATAGGTTGATTGAACCTCGCTTATCTATATTCAAAAGTGCACACAAAACAGTTACTGGATGATTTAGTTAAAAATTTAAATAAATTTTTTTAACATTGCTATAAAACGGTTTAACGTTAATTTATGAAAATTTATACGAAACACTAGTAGACGATAACCAATAAATTGGAAACAGTCGCATTCAATTATTTTTATTTATTATGGATTTTCAGAGGAGATCAACAGCTCTTTTGCTCCCTAAATTTTTTTAGGGTTATACTTTAACAAAATACGCCACTGGAATCAAACGTTTATTCTTAAACTTTTGTGCCTCTTTGTCTTTCTTTGTAAACATTTTAGTTTGGAAGATACAGCTACCCTGTAAAATGTCAATTTCAAAATATTGAATATTTAACTCTACATTTTCACAAATATTAAAAACTTCTTGATTATTTACCTACAATTTATAAGCCAAGAAGATATTTACCTTACCTCAACAATTGTTCAATATAACCTTCCCCTTCCTGTATACAAGTTCTACATAACTTTTTTGTGTGCACTTTTGTATATAGGAAAGCGAGGTTCAATCAACCTATTGTTGACCCCAGAATATGTGGTATAATTTATGACCAATCTTTTCGGGACACTCTGTATAATTGATTATCATTTGTATTATGATCATTAGTGGTTTCTACATTACTAAATTTACAGAATTTCTTCGACATCGTTTGAAATCCTTCGTTCTTCTACTCCTATTTCCCACCGTGACGACATATTTCGTTTGGCGCTTTGGCTATAATTAGGATATTGAATTGCACCGTTTAGGTTTAATAAGGCACTATTCAATTCAAAAGCAGCACTAACCGAATATTGTAAAAGGCAGTAAATGTGGGCACTGTGTGAAGTAGAAAGTCATTGTAGCCATGCTCTCGTTATGTAGCTTTGAGACCGTCACACAATAATACTCAAAAATATCAATTTTAGAGATTATTCAAAACGGAAACGAAAAGTAAGAAGTGGATTACCACTTTTGACAACAACATGAATTACGTTCTGAATGCATTAAGAGAAGACGTTTCTTATTCAAACAGGGCTCTTGTTAAAATGTATTCCAATCAACAAGGGATCTTTAACGAGCGGAACATGAGGCCTACGATTTTACTACTATTCGTGCCTTAATTCTTTTTAGTAACGAAACGTGGGCGCATCCTCTCTTTACATCACAATTCGTTAAATCTGGAGATCGTTTTCTCTTTTCAGAGGAGAAGTCGAGTATTGCTTCTAAGTTATTAAGCTGATGTGACGTTTACAGACATAAGCAGAATCTTATAGTGCTCACAGAAAATTTTTGAAAACTATATTTTCACCCTTCTCATGGCGCGTTAGATTCATAACAATCATAACATTTCGACACCTTGCTTGAGACGCTTGAGTTCGAGTTTAATCAAAAATTAATTCCCCTTGCTGAAATCTTTAGTAATTAAAACAAGAACGTATAAGTAAGCATTGAACTAATTATCAGGCATTTAAGGTTGCGTAATTTAAATTTTTCTTAATAAGGAAGTCCGGAATACACTAAGGGGGATCGAATTAAATGGTGGTAGGTAATAATACACACAACCTTCCCCTTCAACGATGAATGTAATTAAGCGATGAGAAGTGGTTAATTGATTTTATAAAACAAGGCGACATCTGTTCACTTGCGTCGTTTTAATTTTGAATAATTTCCCCATTTCATCCCCCTAACCGTGGCTCTTTAAGTAAAACTCGGGATTCTCACTTCGAGAACCCTTTCACCTCTAACATTTAACATTGCGATTTATAACTTTTTGTCGGGTGTTTGACAAAAGTTTTCATTATGATTCTCATGCAATTTTTTATGTGAATAGTTTTAATTTTCTTCAATTGTTATTACTTAAGATAATGTTGTAACCTTGGCTTGAAAATGGGATTGGATTATCCCGAAACATGTCGCCTTTTTTTTATAATCAATTAACCACTTCTCATCCCTTAATTACATTCATCGTTGTGTGTATTATTACCACCATTAAATTTTTCTTATAGGTATTTAAATGGCAAGAATGTAGAACGTTTACTTGCAAGCAAAGTATGTTCTTGTTAACGGATGTAGTTCATTTTTAAAATGTCTAGAGTCTAGACTAACTCCACACATACCTACACATCGTACTTGTTTAATTACGCAAATTAACAAAATTGGCCGTACCTACCTAAAATGAGCTGTGGATACGTTAAAAAGGTAACTGTTATTGACGTTCCTAGAATCGAATGCAGAAAGTGTCATTACAAAATGTAGTCCAAAGTGCCGTTAAAAATTATGTATCCACAAATAGCTGCGGTTTATAAATTTGCGTTGAGTGCTAAAAGTAAAAGCGACAGCTGGATTTAAGGCTATTCGAAATGGAAAAAATTTGAAATACCTTTAATTCCGCTCTACTTATAACAAAACTTATTATATTATGCACCCACTTGCGCTAAATTGGAACCGTATACCTACCTACTACGAATTTTATATTATAAGGTTCAGTTTAATGAAAGCATTAAACATTAATTTTGCCCTAGCAACGGATGGTATAAACGTACGGTTTTACATAATAGAGTTATCGCTAAATTAGTAGTCTTATCGTTTGACTTTCAAGCAAATATTTAACCAATATGATGAATATCAGGAAAAGCATACATCGTTGTGTTAATATTAAGCAACTTAACGATTAAGTGAGAAATTCTAGCTTGACCCTCAAATTCCAGTTATCAAATAATATAATTTGCGAAAGGTGCACGTGCAGATTTTCTGAACAACTTGTAGAAGGTACCGTTAATTATCTACCCATTGCCATTTCACATAAAACTAATAGTTAGCGATAATAAAAACAGCACCAGCGTGAAGCATAACGTAAACCTATAATATTACCTCGTAGTTCATGGTGATTTAGGTTGGATCAATGGGAATTTCATAAATGTAAACTCACATCAATATCTCGTTGATAAATCATCTTCCTGGGAAATAAAGATTCATTTCCCGGCACATTTCTGTTTTTGTTTTTTGTTTCGAAAGAGTGAAAAAAGTTTTATGGTTCCTTGGAGTCCAAATTGAAGTATTTCAGATTAAAGCAATAGTTACCTACCCTGGCGCATCGAAATTCGAGGGTTGGAATCAAAATTTTTTAGATTTATATAAATGACTGGGGCTGGGGAGTTGTTCTTGTTAATTTCATTAATAATAAAGTGATATATAAACAAGTTAAATTTATCTCCGGAAGGAGAATAGCAGTTCAAGTTAAATTTAGTATCTACATGAACAAAAACTGCAAAATGCTAATCACTATCACTGCTGCAACTGTCTCCTAAATTAAAGATCAGCTTTTCTCAAGACACTTGACTCACTATCTTCTATAGCAATTACGTGTTGAATACATTTTTTCCACCTCTCTTTGCTAATTTCTTGTACCTATTTCATTTTTAATAAATTCGATGAAGCTATCGTTTTGTGTTCGATTTACGTTTCTCCTTCGTAAATTTCCCCTTAATTCATTTTCTACACTTTCTTCGTAATAATCACCGCTTCATACAATATGATAATTTGCCAATGAAGTTAATAGTAGTGCGAAGTGGGTAAAATTGTCGTAAAACAATTAAATAGTCCTTCGTTAACCTCAGAAATAGATAAATTGACAAAGTATGAGTCTCGTAGACACTTACTTTCAAGTATCATTTAGTAGAGAAGAACTGTAAGAACGGTTTAATTGAAATTTACGACGTTATCTACTAGCAACCAATAGATTACTGGGGGAAGACCTGGGCTATCGTGTTGAGATCAATAACATTATATCATGGAGAAAGAAATTAGAGCTTGTAGGGTAATATCATTAGTGTAGATGTATTGTTTTTCACTAAAATTTCAACAAAGTGGCTCATTGCCACAACTATTAACTGTGGACAAGATACGAATTTCCACACGATTTTTCATATTTGTTTGTGTGTAAGACGCTTTGATAGTGAACTATACTTGACAATTAACTTTGATGACGATTTACCAATAAAGGACCAGGAAAAGCAATCAAACTTCGATCGCTAATACCATATAGGTTATAATAAAATTTCGTATACGTATAACGAGACAAGATACTGGAAAGAATCCAGAATTGAATTTTCCCAGTAAAGTTTAAAACCTCCAACAGAGTAGCAAAATTAATATTTCCAAGTAAGTGTCATCTAAGTGAAAATTGAGAACCACTTAAACACGTTACTTTAAAAAAAGGGAATGAGAAATTTACATAATATGGAAATCTATATAAAGAGCGATTTTAATTAAAAACGTAAAACTTTCATAAATACATTACCATTGTTATCTACATAATATAATATTAAAGTATATGTATTTGCCTTTCTTTAGTCCTTTGAAAGACAGCAGGACGTTAAAAATAAGAATTTCTTAAGGTGTTTTAATTAATATTAAGAACAAGAGGTCTACTACAAAGAGTAGTATATTTGGATATTTGGAAAATTTCTGTTTTACCACTCAAAACGCTTTTCTCACTTTCAATGAAAACACAGTTTGGTGTAGGTACTACATGTTAATTGTATACTTCGAACCGATTCGTTGACATTTTGTAACAATCATTCATTTTTTACTCGTCCCTGCTGTTAGTTAATGACAGCCATTTGTGTCATTCTGTGATTCTGATTCGAGTGGGGTAATTGGCACTCTATGTAAATTCTACCAGAATGAAAGTAATAATCCTGTTAGTTCGCTGTATTACGTTTTCGGAATTTATTCATTTGTCTGACTCCATCCTGCAAAGGTCATCGTCGGGCTATAGTTTTGTTATAATAAGTCTAGAACTATTTGCCTTCTAGTTAAAATAATGGTTTACGATTACAATTAATTGTGGAACATTTGGGCTGAAAATTGTAAAGTCAGTTGTGTGCACACGTCTAGGTTTCTATGGCTAACAACAGACGGCAGCACGGTTACAACGACAATTTCTTACTTATCTTGAAATTTGTATTAGCTCCAAATATTTTTAATTTGAAATAACAATCCATAAAATGCAATATTGCAAATAATATTTAACATAAATATAACAAGTGATACATCAAAATTTAGGAAATTTTACACTCTTTTCAAAAACCCCAAAATAGGGTCGTACACAAGAAACAAAACACCCTGTACAAAAACTGTCTATCGCGATGAATTCTACGTAAAAAAGTACTCTAAGAAAGATTTTGCCACAATCAATTATCTTTAATAATAATTAGAAAGTGCGGGAACCAAATTCGAGAAACGGCCCCTAACGCCCAAACGATTAGTAATGGCTGAATTCTGTTTGCACCAGTGATTTTCTCATTAACATTGAGCTCCAGACACCTAGGTCCATTTTTTTTCAATCCCTTAAAATAAAGGGTCTTTCCGGTACATCTAGAATGATTTTTATAAAAACACTTACTTACTGATATTAAATAATAAACACAAAGAAGATTATACAGGGTGTTTAGAAAAGATGCGGCAAAATTAAACGGGGTGATTGCGCAGGTCATTTTATACAAAAAAGTTCCTATAAACGCTTTCCGAAAACGCTTCGTTACCGATCTACAGCGTGTTGAAGTTTAATTAAAAAAAAGAGTAAAAATTAGATTTTTCCAAAACGGCTCGAGATATCATAATAAAATTTTAGGCGTGTTAATAGCTGTGGGAGACACACATTTTGCAATACAACACGATGTTTCAGTCGTACCGGTTGCACGCGTATTGGCACGTCCCGGTCCCAGGCGCCTATTTTTCAAGAAAAATATGTTTGTACGCATGATAAATGGATATGCACTAAAATGTTTTTTTTACTAAAAAACGGTACGTCGTACGATAAAAAGTTAACACAGCTTTTTTCTTCACAATTGAACAAAGAATAAAAACATATTTTTATTTTTAGAGAAATCAGCGGCGTCTTATTTTTTTCTTGAAAAATAGCCTGTGACGTAGCAATACGCGCGCAACTGGTACGACTGAAACATCGTGTTGTATTGCAAAGTATCTGTCTTCCACAGCTATTAACACGCCTAAAATTTCATTATGATATCTCAAGCCGTTTTGGAAAAATCTAATTTTTACTCTTTTTCAACACGCTGTAGATCGGTAACGAAGCATTTTCGGAAAGCGTTTATAGGAACTTTTTTGTATAAAATGACCTGGGCAATCACCCCGTTTAATATTGCCGCATCTTTTCTAAACACCCTGTATAAATACTTAATTGAAATTGAAATAAAATCGCACGATTATGTTTTTAAATGAGGTGTTAAATGGGTCAGTTGCTTAAATTATTTGTGGGAATTTTGAAATATACGTACCTATACTGCAAGGGAAATAAGATGTAGACAATAATTATTGATTGAAGGGTTAAATATGATGTAGTTGGCAAAAATATAAGTTGGTGGTCAGAAGTGGAGTAACAAAAGGGGTGTTACATATTAATTATAATACATATGTAACTAGTTGGTTATCTAATATTAAATTGATCGAACAAGCATCCCCAGTAGAAAAGGAAGAGGCAGAGGGCGCAGTGACGAAGAAATGAAATGAATTAAATCGCTGTGAACGTGGGGATCAATGGGGAGGTGAAATAAATTAAGTTATACTTTCAAAAGCGATAAAATTGATTTAATTTATCGGAAGAAACAAATTACAAACGTCAATGTAATTATATAGTTATGTGTCTACCATGTTTGCACAACACTGTTGTGTAGTTATCTTTCTGTTCATTGCTGTAAGTGATAAGGATAACTATCGTGGAAATTGTTAAATAAACATTTTCTACCCTTAATTTGATTATACTTTACGTGAATGCCATTGTGTAGAGTTTGATCCATAACACGCAGTGTCCACTAATATTTTTTAAATAACAAAAAATACAAACGAAAATGGAAAAAATTACCCTTTCAACATTTAAAACAAAAAGGTTTTCTCCAATTTAAACTTTTCCTCTAAAATTTAGAACTTTCAAAACTTTCAATGCTTCTACGACGACTAAAGGCACTTCGTATTTCAGCCTAATTCTACTGTTAGTGTTTGCAGTTCTTAATTGTGCGTTATTATTAAATACGTATTTATTAGTCTAATAAAACTAAATTATTATTCTTATCCTTTCCAATCATGTTGTCTTCCAATGTAGTTTAGTTGTGATGTTATGTTATTATAATTATTATAAGTATTATCTACTTAGTGAAAGGTGCGCTTGTCTGTATTTTGGCACTTAGTCTGGTTTCTGTGTAGTTATCACTTATAATCTCATAAGAGCATTAATTCCTATAATTGGATTGTAATCTGTTGGGCAATTAAATGTATATTATTATTATTATTATTATTATTAATTCTTTCCGGTAATTTCTTTATTAATCGGCTCGAAAATAAAATAAAATAAAATATCAAGTGATATCAAAAATGTATCGATAGTAATTTGTAAGTAAATATTGTGACAGCCAAAAAATAACGCGCTTTGGTACGGAATCTTTAGCAAATATTAATGTGGAAATAGAGGCTACAGTGCCTAAAAACAACAAAAAGAAGTAATCTTTCTGTATGGTGCCAGTTTTTGACCTTTTGTGAGGCAAGAAATAATACGCTGGATTTATTTATTTTATTTTTGACGTTCACCATGACAGTAAATGTCAAAAAATTATCGGCTACTAATTTCAGTCAAGTACCTAGGTTAGTCAACTTAAAGATGATTATCAAGAAATGTTTTTATTGCCTCTGAAACCATATCAAAATTTATTTTCCTATTAGTTGTAGCGTACCCAGATGCAATCGAACACGACTGCGCAACTCGACACCCCAAAACAAACTTTTCCCGCCAACTAACTGAAACCCCCAGGCACGTGATCGTCAATAACAAACCTCTCAAAATGGTAGGACTCTACGTTGTGAACGAATTGCTCGTGATGTGTGCTCTAGTCTTATAAGGATCGAATCGGTAAACACAAATAAAACACAAGAAATGGGGAGAACGAATAAACTTTAATAAACGCAAGGGTTGCCCTCTCAAACCAGTTGAGATTAGCTCCGGGTCTTCGCTGATTACAAGGAGGGAAAAGAGCTACAGAAAAACCCTCCAGGATAATTACCTCACCTTCAACCTTCAAATCTAACAAATTACATTCAATTTTACTCTAAGTTTGCGTTCAGCTTGTGCAATTCTCGTCAGGTATTTCATTTCATTTCCCTTCTTTTGATATTTTATATTAGAATATTTTAAATAGCTTCTGCCATCACCTTTCAAGGTGGAAAATTAAGAAACGCTGTTAGGCAACAGATCCTACAACTCGCCACAGGGTCAAGGGCTCACGGGCGAAGCTTTTGTATTTGTATTTGGCTTAGGGCGCTAGCCTGTGGCTGAGCGATCACCCTGCCTATACATAAGGTTAGAGAGAGAGACCTGTAGCATTGTTTTAGGATCCACCCCATAAACAGTATTTATATAGTATAAAATCAAAGGATGCAAAATTTAATCACATTAACGACGCGTCAAAATAAGATGTTGGCAGGTGCTAGCAACTCACGTAAAAGATCATGTTACGCCCCCACATAAAATACCACCTGACGATCATCGCGTACTTAAAAACGTAACTACATGGTCATAATTATACATCAATTAAATATGAAACCGCACATGACATCGCATCGCATTAAATATCACGTAATGTCCAAAAGCGTACTTCAAATTCTACTAAAGCATCCCCTAACAACACAATGAACAAAAATAATAAAGCATCCCCACTAGCGTGATACCTAATTACGCAGCTCAGTAACTTTCATGGCATAAGTAAATTTCACTTGCGCAATGGTATTTAACTTTCCAAATTCTAAAGTTTATGATGGCAGTTACATTTTAAATAAAGCTGAAAATCATACAGTCTACTAATTTTAAAATACACCCTGTCTATTAATAGAATAATTCATATAAAACAATAAACAAAAATATACCTGACTTCTGACGTCATAAACACCAAAACTACTGACTAAACAGATCACATAGAGACAAATTAACACAACCCCTAAATATTACATCGAACAATTAAGTAAAGTAAAGAAATTATACCTAATTATCGGGAACTTCGCAACACCAAAAAACTAACCACTCTTCATGTCGATACCCTGAAAACTGTTCCTTAACTGTCCCCCTAATTTTTTTACTTCACGCGCTAGTTCCTTCTGCACCCCGCTTTTCAGCTATTCAAATGCCCGACCAATATTTATACATTCCATCACGTACATGAGTTTTTAATTAACAAAAATCAGTGGCGTAACTTTTCAATACCATCCACAAAACGGACTAAAGTTTTAGCGGGAATCCTTTAAAATCGAGCTGCCAAAAGCGGTTACATCACATAGTTCTAGACTAGTATCGTGCGATTTTCTATACAATTATCGTTTTTCCTTTATTTAATCTGCCACTGTTTCGAAATATTCTGCTTTTTCATATTTAATAACCTTAGCACCTCTTCTTTCGAACAACATCATAAAGGTCATCTAAGAGAGCCAATTTAATGCGTACAGCTCTGGAAATGACCGGTTTTTGTTGCAATAAGTGCATAGTAAAATTATAAATTGTTTCGTCAGCCCTTTAACAGCGTCTTTCATTTCATCATCGCAAGTAAATCTTCTTCCTCTGGTATTTTTTGACGTTTGAACCGAAAGAAGTCCGACGGAGCCAAGTAAGAGCTATAAACTCTGAATAGTCACACTCAGGAAGTGCTGCACTCTGAGCGCTTTATGCATTTCCAATTATCATGCAGCAGTAACGTTTTCCCCTTCCACTAATCCCGTCAATTACAGCCATCTTTAAATTTATAATGTTGTTTCCGCTTCCATTTATTGTTATGCCCTTTTCCATATATTCAATCAACATAATGCCGGCAGCGTCCCAAAATTGGTCGCTATCAGTTTCCCCGACAAGGATTGCGTTCTTGCCTTTTCGGTGCAGGGGAGCCCTTATGAACCCATTGCATGGATTCCTGCTTTATGAGAGAATCCCAATGGTTTACTGAAGCTTCAGTAACAATGAACGACAGAAAGCCTTCAATTTCAATTTGTTTTATGTTCAATAAATATCTACTATTATAATTATTATAATTTGCGGGCAAATGTTCTGCACAAACTTCTCGTCTGAATAGTTTCTGTTCAGACGTCAGTAGTCTGGGAATTCATCCTGCACACACCTCTTTCATGCCTAAATTATAATGAAAATTCTTAAGACTATTGTGTCGGATGTCTTCGCCCCATATGTAATGTAATGACTTCATCACAGTTTCTTCTATTCTTGTTCCTACGAGTCGACCACACTTCGTATCAACCCCATAGAAATTATTTACACCAAAATTTGATTGGAAGATTTAACGGGCCAGTTCTTTATACACCGCTGTTATTCTATCGTGAAAAATTTTGGGTCCATGATCTTCTTTCGTCAAAAATTTTATGCTCTTATTTCGTAGGACCCATTAACTCATTACGAAAAATGCTCTACAATATTTTTAAATTGTGGAATTAACACACGACTTGACAAAAAATTATATATGTACAATCTCTATTGTTTCTTGACCATCTGAATTTGCCCTCCTAATAGCTTTACGAGAAACTGCCAAAATGTCATTTGGTTGCAGGATGTTGCGCCGACAGTTTGGTGGTGAGACAATTTGGCGCAGGAATTTAAAGTGGAGATATAGTATGTCGCATATCGATAGAACATCCAATAGTTTGCTGAGAATTGCTATTAGGATCGTCAACCTAATGCTTCGTTCATGGTGCAAGATAAAATTGTAATTACAAAATTATAAAACGTTTCGGGTTTAAGGGTTCTATGTTGTGAGTAGTCTCGGCGCCAAACTATCTCAAAATGGCCGTCCATATATAATGCTGAATAAACTCCACATATTTAGAATACATTCGCCACCTCTAGCAAGAGTTTTGAATATATGCAAAATATTGCCATAACTTTTTAAAGTCACATTATTATCAGTTAGAAAATATAATATCCGTTTTAATGTTTCAATAAGCTTGCAGTTTTTCCAGAAATTTCTTTAGAATTAAATTTACTCGAAATGGGTATCACATAATCGTCCATTTAGATCCAATAACGACTGTTTTCCTAAAACAGCATACAACTGTAATTTGATATTCAAGCAAAGCAAATAGGAAGCATAAGCTTAGTGGTATTCTAATCCTCGTTTGTGCAGATTTCGAATTGAATTGTAATAAAGGCAACACTAAATCCACGAACGTCATAGTAATTGTAAGCTAACATTATTATAACAAGGTTTCCATGTTGTGACAAATGGTATGAATTTCTTTCATAATATACTCTGAAAATGTGGACAGGGGCATTTCAAATTGAAACACAGGAGATATTGATGTTTTCGATCAAAGTGAAAAATGATGTGTCGAATACCCATATTCGATTTTCTTACCCTCTTTCATAATAATAAGTACCACCTTCGTCATTCTCAGTTCGTATTGTTCCACCCTCATTCATCATGTTTTTCTTCCAATGTCAAACGTATGTCAAAGTGTGGCGATTTCCAATGCAACTTGGAACATAATAAAATTTATGAACACGAACCTTTATTTTTCTTGCTATAGAAACGTATTTCAGTTTCTATTGAAACTGTGGACAAGGGAAACATTATTTTTTAATACTCTTTTTACATAATGTGTACATGTAAATTTTTTATTCTCTGCACGAAGGGAATTTCAATTTTTTATTAAAATAATTTATTGAAGAACGCCAAAAAATATTGATACCTACTCAGAAAATCCGTTGCCATAACGGAAAATTAAGAGCTTTATACTGAAAGGAATAATGTATTCCGGTTACAAAAGTCCCATCTAAATAGAATCTTCAGTGCTCGCTTGATCGACTTATATTGGAAAGGAAAGCCATTAGGTATATCTCAAGTTTTAATCGTGATAAAAACGTGGAAACTGGATTTTTCTGAATAAATAAATTGTTTTCGTGTGATAGGGGTAAAACGGGTGTTTCAGTTAATTGATCTTAAAGGTTAAAGCTCGTAATCCTCTTAACATCGGTCTTACAATAATAGTAATTCTCATTGGGAATGTTGACTAAGCATAATCTACTTGTAACATAAAGCAATTACCTTTAGGGCAGATTAACTTTGAAGACTAATTTCCCTACATTTCCCTACATTGTCTATTGTCCTAGCAAAGCAAGGGATAGCCTGATTACTTTTCGAAAAGATTCATTCATCAACACTGTGCGTGAATAAATGGCCATTCAAAGAAAACGAATGCAAAACTGGACAGATATAATATATACTATATCCTCGGGAATAAGTGCATTTGGTATGCTAACCGGTAAGTATGTTTATCATACGTTTTGGGAAAGCTGTCCATTCGGTATTCCATATATTCAATTCTGTGTAATTATGTAATGTGCCGAAGCAGATATTTGGACGACTTTTAAACAAATTCTTCGCTATTACTGACGATCATTAGTGTTACAGCAAGGGCGAAGAGAGCTGCAGCGACAAAATGAATTACAACAAAAATATTCCTAATTTTATGCTTAAAATTTTATACCTATAAACGCGTTAAGTTAGGAATTGCAAAAATTATCTAAAAAGGAAAAAGCTCTAAATAGATATTAGATACATCAATAAGCCAATAAAATTGGCACCGATATTTGTAATCATCAGTCACATAAAAAGTACATTCCTCTTTTCTTTCATACAAAAAAAAATTGGGTGTAAATTAACTTTTAATTATGAAAATATTACTTAGGTATTGTTTAGCTTATCCGACGTTTTACTTAACTTTCGTATTTTAAATTATTATTCCATATTTTGCATCGTGTAACAAAAATAATGAAAGCTCAAATCGTTTTCGGTCCTTTAAAGGTACAAATGCTTGTACAAATAATGTTGCCTAAAGGTATAAATTAAAGTTTTCTCTTATAGTTACGTTTTAGAAAGGTTTCGAAAGTTTTATTATTCCTTGTTTGTTTACTTTTTATTGAAATTTAATTAGTAGTACCTAAATAATGGTATATGTGTATATTCCCTTTATGTTGCATAAAATTATATTTCTTACAAAAGATTCTTATTCTTGCCCTAACGTAAATTCAACGTAATTAAACTCCCCCTTACTCCCCCTGAACTTTAATTCATTAAAATCGCTCTGATAGCATTAGCTAGTTGAGTAGTAATCACCATGTACAAACGGCTGCTAAAGAGCCACCATCGTGTATTGTAATTAGTACATTAAGCACAAAAGAAAAGTTTTTCATGAAAATTTAAACTCTGTAGGAAAGTGAATTAAATTTATTTTTAATTTCCAACAAAATTCCTTACCTGCTTTAACTTCTGATGAGGGGATTAGGATAAAACACTCTTAATGATCAATGATGAGATTATTCACAATGGTTCAGATTAGGTATTTAAACATACTGAACCACACAGAGGAAGATACTTATTTATCGTTTACATTGTTATAAGATATCACTTAATAGACACAAACTTTAACAAATGTTTTTCGGTCAAACGTGATGAGTATGATCGCCTAAAAAGTGGGTAAACAACTAAGAACCTTTATAAACGAAATGTACCCAGACTCAATTGCAGTTCAGACTATACACTAATTCGTTCTTAAATTACTTTTTTGGTGCATTTATATACTTTTTACAATTAGGTAATGTATTACATAAACAGTTCAAAAAGAAGAGTGACATTAAAATTAATTGCGTTATAATAATACATTTATAAACTTACTTTTACGTGACTTCTAACAGTTAAAATTCAAATAAATGTTGATATTTGAGGTCCATATATTAAAGAAGTTTATATTCTTATAAACATGAAACTGAACAGGAAATAAATGCAAATTGAACGATCTAATGTCACTGAACGTTGAATATTTTCAGCCGATTTACACAATAAGATTTATTTATTCATGATATTCGGAATAAGGTCAATCGATTCCGTTGGCAGAAGTATCGGAAGTAGAATTGCAAAAGCACAAAAAGTATACAAAATTCGAAATTGGGTACGCGCTATTCTTCATAATGTGAAAATTTACACTTAAATTGTACTGTGGGGAATCTCTCTAAGAAAGAATATTTACAGGGGATCCTATCAAGTTCTTTATATAACTGAATATTAGTTAATCGTGTCAGTCAAATTAATTTGATGGTATAACAATATTGTCAAAACGTCAACTTCCATTCAATCAAAAATATTTAATGTCATGTTAAAAACTTTATAGGAACGTGATCTGTAATGTGAAATTTCGTCATTGTGAGAAAAATGCCCAGAACTTTTTACAAGGGGCAAATTTTAGTACCGATTGATGCATAAAACAGTTTATTACTTCTGCTTGATCTGGAGTTGAGCAACCAAATCTTTCTACCGTTAACAGAATAAGTATGAATAACCTTTCGATATGTTATTACAATTTACCGTAAGAGATGTTACACTATCTTGTCAAGTTTATTTTCGTAAAAATAATTTCCTTTGCAATAACAAAACCGTGTAGTGCACAATACAGAGTTTTCTTACAAAATTTAATAATGTATTGTCTTACAAAGGCAAAACAATCTAAGCAATTTAATTGTCATAAAAGTACAGATTTGGGTCTGAAGACTCTGAAGTAACCCTACATCAACCCTTGCAGGTAGATAATTCTACGCAAATTTGACTTTAATTCACACAAAAGCCTTTATTTGGCAACTGTTTAATTTTCAAATGTGATTATCTCACAGAATGGTTTTTTTTATATTATACATTGCTGATGGTGACAGCTTTGCGTTCGATTTGATAATGTTTATTATGGTTTTTGGTGCTTTCAGTGTTGTGTAATTCAAGGGCCACAAGGGTTCCAGTCTAACACGAACAGCTGCAGTCATTCTTTTCAAGTATTCATTCCATTCTTCGTTTTCCCCATTTATCTACTTTCTGAATTGTTCATTTTCGGGTAATCCTTAGATCCAGTACACACTATACTTTTTTTTTATAATCAGCTTAAGGTGCTTCAATATCTATGCGTTAATTTACTGTGGCCTATCCTCACTCGTGTCATTATTATTTCTTCTCTTCTTGTTAATGGAGAACATTCCATCGTGTTGTCTTTGATTCTTCTAAGTTTATTAGTTGTGGTTGATAGCCATTCTTGATCCCACTGATCCCGCACCCGTTTTTGGTTTAATTGTTTGATATCATCTTTTGTATTTTTGCTTACATCGATGTTTTGCTTTGTGGTGGCCAGCCTAGCATTACGATCAGCTTCTTCATTTCACTTAAACGATATTGGTCGTTATAGTCTTTTATGGTGAAAGCACAACCGGTACCGTTATCATTTTTTGAACCGTCTGTAAAAATTTTATCGAAGCCGGGGAACTGTGCTAGGATTTCATATAGGCGATATTTGTAGTGTTTTGGTGTAGTTACTGATTTGGGCATGCTGTACCGAGGCAGGATAAGATGAGGGACTACATTATTCCAGGGTAGAAGGGTTCTTTAAGAGGTCTAGTTTCATTTCTTTAATATCTTCATTGACTCTTATGCAGTCAGGTTTATTATATCTTTTCTTTTTGTTGTATAGGTTGGTTGTTTGATAAATTAATGATTGGGATGATTTTCATTATCTAGTATATTAATGGCATAGTTTACTCGTTTTAATTTTATACGATACCATTTTATACCATTGCTACATACGGCTATTAAGATTTTAAGACTGTTTTTGTTAGCTGTGCCATATAACATTAGAGAGTAACTTACCTATTTTGGATTTTATCAATGTTGTATACATTTGTTTTAATACTTGCTTGTCTGCTCCCCAATCACTCTGGGCGACTACTTTCATTAGATCCAAAGATTTTTTGCAACAGTTTTTAATGTAGCTTATGTGTTTCACCCAACAACAAAATATTGTTGATAGCTACCATGAATAAAGTAACACTGAGTACGGATTCTTGCAGTACGCCGTTTTCTTGGTTAACGAGTTGGGATGTAGCCATTTCCGTTTCCACTTGAAAAAAAACGATTGCATATAAAATGTATAATGTTACCCTGCAGTCCTGTTTCCAATAGCATTTTGATTATTCCGTATTTCCATATTTTGTCGTACGCTTTTTCAAAATCAAACATTATGGCTAAAGTATGTTCTTTGTTCAAGAATCCGTTTTTAATATGTTTCCAGTTTGAGGATGTTGTCGATAGTACTATGTCTTTTCCTGAATCCAATCTGTCTTGCGTCTTAACTCATTATGTTTACGTATGCATTTGTTATACATTTAGGTATTGCTGCACTAGATAGTTTTTTCTACTTATTGTCGTTGTCATTGTTTTCCTTCTTGTTATTTTAATATTCTATTTTTTTAGCTGATGAGGTTATCGCAGCTTAGAGAAAATCAGAGCAACTTCGTTAAAATGAGAATTTCCTTTTTAAAATAGGAACCATAGTTGCTTCTCTTCAACTAGTAGGTACCTACTGCATTTTCCATTTCTAAAGATTGAAATTTTCTATTATGGTCTCCATTACACAGTTTTTTTATTAATTAGAGAGCGTTTTCAGTATTTGTTGTGTTACATTTTTTTAAATGTTTGGTATTTTTTCAGTAAAACATCCATAAAGCATTTAATACACTAAACTAAACATTTTTATATTACACATAAACACTACTTGATATGAAATTTTAAAGTATTTTTGCCCATGTTAGCATGTTAGCAACACATTGAGGTGGTGTCATCATACGCAATTTTGATGATTCTATTACATAAACTGTAAATAAAAATTAAAAAAATGTGGCATAACATAAAATTTTAATTTATTTTGAACAAAATACATCTGCTATAAAGTAGCTTATCAGCTTTACAAAATAAAAATGTAGTGACTAAATTTAACTTTTGGCTTGGAAATGAAGAAATTCTCTTAGTACGAAGGTGAAATTTTCATTGAAATATTATCCAACACGCACGCTTTTCTTTTCGTATGAAAATGTCGTTTTTTCGTGTATGTCAAATTAGATTCATTTTTTTCTTTTAAATTACGTTCCAAGCAAATCTCCAAACATGTCGTAAACAATGCTAGGTAGTACTGCATATCCTTTTTTAAGCCGCGGATCAATATAGAAATGTTCACACAACGTATAGCCGGGGATTGCATGTGTCAATCTTCACGTATGTAGAGCTTAGGTAATTCCCTCACGTTTTCGTTCCATAAATGCGGGGAAGTTTTCAGACAATTTGAAATACAGTTAGAAAGCATCCCCAAAAATTCTATAATTGTTCCCTAACCGAATTCGGGGAAAATTATTATTACGTAAACCCAAATATTTGTATAATTCTGCTTAAATTGTGTTTGGGTAAACACTCGGGTAAACACAAAATAAATATCTGAACAAGATGAATTTTTTTTACAAAGGAGTTGTATGAAATGGTTCCTTCGCCGTATCCTTTTGATGTTTTAATTTTTACTTAATATACTGTTTATTTTACATAAAATTTCAAACGCAAATTGTCTAAATGTTAGATTGAAAATTCTAAAAGATGCTAAGAATTATGTTTCCTTGGATGATTTTTATTTATTTTCTTTGCATCTCTCAACTAAAGAGAAATTAACAAAGAATTTCTACCTCCAAATTGTAACCACATAAATAAATATTGAACACGCGTAGGTTGTAGTATATCTACCAAATTGTTTGGACATAATTTAAAATCTCCCCTAATGATTTAAAGTAAATAGTGCTAAAATTAGTTAAATCATCTGAAATGGACTGAATTTGGAAGTTTGGTAGTGGTCTGATAGGTTACGCAACAATCGTGTATGAAGAAAGGAGGGTGTTGCGATTTGAAAGCTTTGTTTATTAGCTAAAGCTCAAAATCGAATTTATCTACGTCATGCTACGTCACCCCTTTTTCTAAATATTACATGCTGTATCTAATATCAATTAGGGAAACACAGTCACCTTTAAATTAATTTATTGTCTCACGCTTCCTCACGAGCTTATGACTAAATAATTTCACTCAATATGTCTTTCGTTCTTATTTTTTCAACAAAAATAGCGTGTCGTATATCAGCAGACACAGCTGTGAAAACTTTTAAGGTAAATTTTAAGGTAACCTCAATTTTCTACTCCTAGCTGGTGTTCTTAAAAACAGCACGCTGTTCTTTCTAACTCAAACGTACTTAAATTAAAAAAATCTGTAGAGGAGAATTATTTGATTTTCATTGGTCAAATTCGAAAATTTTACCAACCTCTACTAATTTGTGATGGATTTAATTTAAAACGGGTGGAGCACAACAAAGCAAACAATTTCACATTATACATACTTGTCATGAGTCAGTGAAAAAACCGAAATAAATGATGATGTAGATATGCCGACAAATTAGTCAATCCAATTAATTGAATAAACCCAAAAATAGAGAAACAGAACTTTACTTTAACTGCCCAACCTTTACTAATATAGAAATGGAATAATTTGTAAAAAGCTTCAATAAATGTTCTGATCATTAAAGAAATTGACATTGATCAAAGTGGAAGTATTTCACAAAAAATGTTCGTTAATTCATGTATATTATAATAATATTAATAATATTATAATACATATATATTAATTAAAATTACTGAACCCATCGATTAAAATGCGAATATCGCTGTGTTTTTTAATGTTCCGTTAGTCGTATTGACTAATTATTATTAAACCTGTATACAATGCTTTTTACGCGACGACCGGCCATTAGGCGTTTCTCAAAAATTACAAAAGATAGAATTATGAAATTTTCCAATTGGGGTTTTTTCGACATTACGAAGCGACATAAAATATTATTATTTTGATAGCACTTCCGGTTATACCGGAAGTTGATATTAAATTTGTTATTTTAAATAGAACACCCTGTATATTTTCACGCTTAATTTTAGGTCCCTACCTCAACATTTTGTCGTTTTCGAGATATTTAGCATTTTATGATAATTGTTTAAAAAGCAACCTTACATTCGCGAGAGAATTAGGCACAGTAAAAGTTATAATTAAAAAACAATTGATATCTAATTTGTTCAACAGATGTAGGACAATTCATAAAAAGTAGGTATGTATTTTGATTAAACTTGTAATGATGTGAAATTTTATGTAATATTATTTTTTTGAGAACTTCTGGAGACCTTCCACAAATAATGGAAATTTCCACACAGAAAAACCAATTAATTTGTTTAAAATCAGATAACTTAAAAACGATAAGATATTGAGATAGGAAGAAAATGGGTCTAAAATTATCTGCAAAATCCAAAAATGTCAAAATATACAGGGTGTTTTATTTGAAAAAATTGAGCTTTACGACATTTTTTCTAACAAAATTGAAATATAAATTTAGAACACGCTGTATGAGGCTTAATCAAAATAAATACTTTTTATGAATTTTCCTACATCTGTTCAATAAATTAGATATCAATTGATTTTTAATTATTACTTTTACTGTACACTCGCAAATGTAAGGGTGTTTTTTCAAAAATTATCAAAATGCCAAATATCTCGAAAACGACAAAATATTGAGATAGGACGTATTAAACAAAAATGTGAAAATATACAGGATGTTTCATTTAAAATAACAAATTTAATATCAACTTCCGGTATAACCCTAAGTGCTATCAAAATAATAATATTTTAGATGGCTTCGTAATGTTGAATTTATGAAATTCCCCTCGTATTTTTTAAAACACTCAAGAGGTCGAACTGTACGTGCATGTGTCGTGTAGGATATAGGAAATAATTCCAAAATGCCGTCGTTGTACTTTGATGAAGTGTCCAACAAAAATCGTATATAGCACAACTCTCTTTGGCAAGAAATACACTTTTGACTCAACTACACGCCACTAAGCCTTTTAGGACACGATTCGAACTGATTTCGATGACTTTACCCTTCAATAAAAATGAGAAAAGCAAAATAAATGGTTCATACATTTGTGAATTTTAGTGAATATTGCCATTCAGTAAAGGTGCAACTTAAGAATTGTATCAAGTGCTGGTACACCATTGAAGGAGCTTAACTTAGTATTTTAAATTGAGCATCAAAAAGCAGAAAAGTTGCCTTATGGTTCTCTCTTTACACACCTGTTGGTTAAAGGTTTGTAGACGTTCAAGGCTGCGTTAATGTGGAGGTTTAGAACAAAACAGCACATTTTTTGTATCTATGACATAGAATTAGATTCATTGGCTCGGTGACCTTCGACACATACAAAAAATTCTTTCCATACCAAGAAACATGATTGGCGATCTTAGTGTTTTTTTGATAAACAAACAAATGAAAGTATATTTAATTAATAATTTATTCTACTTCTTCAAAACAGCCAAAAATAGAACAAAGAAATACGATGCACGATTTCACATTTTAGGCTCTTTTACATTTTTCAAATAATCACTTGATACAATAAAAACTTACTCTTCCAAAAAAATAAAGAAATTTAATTCTACAAGTTGTATACTATTTTTCGTTACTTTTTATATATTTTCAGTGTTTAAGCGACAAATGATTTAAAGGTAGATAATAACTCAATTTTTTTAATTTTGCGCAACTTTCCATCAATACTAATACTGAAATGGACAAATCTAAGCACACGACGATTTTATAATTCCACTGATTTCCATAAAACTAATTCAGTCAATCGCTTTGTAATATATAAAGGTATTTTTGGTATTGATTGAACGGCATAATTACGGTAGTTTTCATACAGGTTTCAGGGTTATTAATTGCCACTTTATTGTTTACAAATACATAAATTGGACGACGTTTCGCCAAATCTGGCTTTTTCAAGTCTACAAAAAGAAGGAAATTTTAGTTGCTTATACTTTACATACTATTATTTTACTTTTTTTTTTTTGGTTTTATTCATCTAACATGTATTAAGTTATATGTAGATAAGAGAAAGGACTTTTACTTACCAATTTTTGAAAAAATGTTAACACTAAAATAGGTACATGTGTAAAATTATACAATTAAATTGTGAGGTTAGAAAAATTTTAAGGAAGTAAAGTTTGATGTTGCTTTATAATAAGTTTTGATATTGTAGGTTGAGATTCTCTATATCTGTTTTGAAGTTTATAGCATTCTTGTCTCGTTTAATTTGTATGGATTCTAATAGTAATCTTTTTTGTAGTGTGTTTCTTTATGTGTGATCTTTACATTGTCATAATCGAAATTATGGTTCTTGCTTGTTGCATGATATGCGAGTGCAGTGTTTGGTTGATCTGGTCTACTTTTTTTAATTTGTATCGAGTTTTGGTGTTGTTTTATTCTTTTGTGTAAGTACTGTCTAGTTTGTCCAATATATGTGGCTGTACAATCTAAGCAATTTAATTGATACACTAAGCTGGAGTTGTCTGTGATTTTAGGTTTAGTTTTTAATTTGGAATATATTTTTCGTTCTAGTGTATTTTGATTTTTGTAGATGGTCTTTACTTTTATTTTTTTTTAGCTCTCTTTCTATATTGTGTGTGAGTGGTTTCATGTATGGTAGTGTCACTATATTTTGCATTTCGTTATCTGTTGTCCTGTCATTTATTTGATTCTTTGTTTCGATGTTATTTATATTAGTAGATGTATTGTGTGTATGTGTTAGTTTCTTAGTGTGTTTTAAATATTTTATTCTTTTATATATATTTTTTTGTATAAAGTCAATGGGATAGTTGTTGTCTATAAGAATCTGTATGA
This sequence comes from Pyrocoelia pectoralis, assembly GCA_036250285.1. NCBI lineage: Eukaryota > Metazoa > Arthropoda > Insecta > Coleoptera > Lampyridae > Pyrocoelia > Pyrocoelia pectoralis. The sequence goes on along the minus strand of CM070075.1, from coordinate 48,743 downwards.
TCTTATTTATATTATTGTTGTGGAAAGAGAAGTGTGATAGGATCATTGCTCTATCGATCAGACTGTAGATGACACTTTTTTTATATTGAAGAGACGTATGTGAGAGGAAATTAATATATCTATTACTTTTAATTGGTTTTTGGTACCAGTTGGTTTTGATATTATGTTCTTTTCTTATTAAAGTGATATCAAGGAAGTTAAGTTCTTTGTTTCTTTCCCATTCTATTGTGAATTGAAGTCTTTCATGATATTTGTTTAGAGTCTGTTGTGTGTTTTGTATGTGTTTCTCTTCAGCTATTATGATAATGTCGTCTATGTATCGGTTATAGAAAATTATTTCTTTATCGTTCTTTATTAATTTGTTAACAATCACTTTAATAAGAAAAGAACATAATATCAAAACCAACTGGTACCAAAAACCAATTAAAAGTAATAGATATATTAATTTCCTCTCACATACGTCTCTTCAATATAAAAAAAGTGTCATCTACAGTCTGATCGATAGAGCAATGATCCTATCACACTTCTCTTTCCACAACAATAATATAAATAAGATCATACAGATTCTTATAGACAACAACTATCCCATTGACTTTATACAAAAAAATATATATAAAAGAATAAAATATTTAAAACACACTAAGAAACTAACACATACACACAATACATCTACTAATATAAATAACATCGAAACAAAGAATCAAATAAATGACAGGACAACAGATAACGAAATGCAAAATATAGTGACACTACCATACATGAAACCACTCACACACAATATAGAAAGAGAGCTAAAAAAAATAAAAGTAAAGACCATCTACAAAAATCAAAATACACTAGAACGAAAAATATATTCCAAATTAAAAACTAAACCTAAAATCACAGACAACTCCAGCTTAGTGTATCAATTAAATTGCTTAGATTGTACACGTACACTCATGTACAGCCACATATATTGGACAAACTAGACAGTACTTACACAAAAGAATAAAACAACACCAAAACTCGATACAAATTAAAAAAAGTAGACCAGATCAACCAAACACTGCACTCGCATATCATGCAACAAGCAAGAACCATAATTTCGATTATGACAATGTAAAGATCACACATAAAGAAACACACTACAAAAAAAGATTACTATTAGAATCCATACAAATTAAACGAGACAAGAATGCTATAAACTTCAAAACAGATATAGAGAATCTCAACCTACAATATCAAAACTTATTATAAAGCAACATCAAACTTTACTTCCTTAAAATTTTTCTAACCTCACAATTTAATTGTATAATTTTACACATGTACCTATTTTAGTGTTAACATTTTTTCAAAAATTGGTAAGTAAAAGTCCTTTCTCTTATCTACATATAACTTAACACATTCACTGCCAAATACACACCGTGTGTGTGAGGTTAACTTTTGTCGGGAGGCCGATCACACATATGTTGCGTGATGGGTACGTGTGTGTTTAAGGCAGAATATTCGCTTCGGCTTGGCTCGCAAATAGTTGTTCTCGCATCGGCCTGTGACTCCTTTAGAAAAAAAAAGTCGACAAGTTGAGGGCCGATCACGCAGATGCTGCGTGATGCTAACATTTGTCGTTCTCGTGTCGGCCTCCTGAGAAGAACCTTAATGAACAAAAAATTGACCGGCGTCTGATGAATGTTACAAACATGACGTTGGCAGTGAATGTGTTAATACATGTCAGATGAATAAAACCAAAAAAAAAAAGTAAAATAATAGTATGTAAAGTATAAGCAACTAAAATTTCCTTCTTTTTGTAGACTTGAAAAAGCCAGATTTGGCGAAACGTCGTCCAATTTATGTATTTGTAAACAATAAAGTGGCAATTAATAACCCTGAAACCTGTATGAAAAATATAAAGGTATGTTTCGTATATATAGTCTAAAAATTGGGTCACAGTACCTATTTTTCCTTTAAATTAGGTTGTTGATCCGAGTTTCTACTTTATAATGATAAAATTATGCACGTGTAAAAAATCTCAAATAAAATTCTACGAATGAAATGAAATTAATTTTTTTAATGAAAAATCAACAATTAGTTGCACGCTCTTACTCGTCTTTAGGCTTTACAATTCGTTAATCTCTAAAAGCTTTGATGAAATCTTAATTTGACCAATTAATTTTTATAAAGACGTTATTAAATAAGTTTTGATTTTTATGGAAAAGTGGATTAAGTTACGTAACAATTAACGGTCTTAATGAGCTGCCAAATTTGCATTTGATTATAAAAGCCTTAATTTTAGGTACGAATGGGCATAAAATGCTAATAAAATGATTAGTCGTAATTAGATGATTGCGCGCTATTAATGCAGTAATTTTTGTAATTTTCAACGGAAGCATTAAGGCCTTCGAAGGCCAGTACGCCAGTTGACCCCATGGCACACATACATCCCCATGACGAATGTTAACGGTGTACAACCACATTCGCTACTTGTTTTTGCAGTATAACCAGTTATCATTCGTATTATACTACCATCAGACTCTAGTACTGCATTATTATTACTATTTTAATATTTTTTACATCATAATTGCACGCTAGAATAAAACAACCGGTACGTTGTAATTGAGTAATTTCATACGAACTATTAATTACACTTAGAACAAATCGCTTGTTAACACTTTTTGTGTCGAACATTTTTGTAATCTCATTTTTCGTATCATTTTCTAACGCACAATACGAAATTTTGTAATTCGACAGATAAGATCGATGATTAATTAGCAATGTAAAAAGAGACATCAAAAGAAATTGATTAAAGCGTAATTAGAAATTGTGATTAGATTTGAAACTGAAATTGGTGAATATTAAAGCGAGTCAGATAATCTTCTGTAATTAATTTAATCATCTAATTTGATTTATATCTACCACATTCGCACGAAAACTTTTTTTCGCAAATTTAATTTATTGTTAGTTCAAACGCGGACGTTTCAATTACGGTTTAATAGAGATACTAGGTCAAATTTTAGTGTAATTCCATAAAAAGTCACATACACTATAAGTACACTATAACATGATCGGATAATTACTTTTTTTGCAGCTAATTTCCACTTATTGCATGTCTAAATTCTTGGGCTGATTGATTTATACTACAGTGATTTAGGGTTACCTTTTAAAACTGATGTAATATTTTAGAGGTACATAAGAAATACATTCACTTCGACATTGGACGATTTTTCTTATCTGCTATTTTTTACATTACAGAGTTGTTTATTTTACAAAATTCGTTTCAAATTTACCCTACACAGTGCACGAGCACAATGGTTTAGGATGTTAATGCAGTTTTATTACGTATCGGTTCGTCTGTTCTTGAATTTATTCCATGTTTTTAACAATATTCAAAGCCAAACTCTTTAAAAAATGAAAGTAATTGTTGCTGAATATAGTTTTTATCAATTATTGTTGGGTGTTATAAATCTAATCTTAAAAACCCAATGGGACGACTTCATTTTTTTACTCAGCCAACTAAGAAATTACAATGCAACCTACAAATCCCGGATTTAGCGACTTTTTCTAATGTAAGTACAAGCTTGCAAAAGAAATTGGATAATTAAGGGGTTTTTTTGCTTTTGAAAGTAAGTAACATTATTTGACAATTTATGTGAAATCAACACATTCATGTCTACTTTCTCTAAATCACACCTTTGCTCAATTCCAAAGTTTTTTTCATTTTCAGTCTGAGTCTATTATTAACAGATCATCCTGTCCCTAAATTTATTCCTTAAAAACAAAATTTATTCAATGTTTTCCTATGAAACACTGCACTCTAGATAAGAAAGTGCTGGAAAACTGGCTTATGTAAAGAGTGGAGTGATGCACCATTATGCAATTATTTCAAGACACTACTACAATTACTATTGCAACCGAATAAAACTATTTAAACAAAATTCACTCATATCTTCTAAGACAACCACCTTTAATTAAACATCCGGTCAGTTCAAGCTACCCCGTTTGCACAAATGAAGGTTTTGTTGACTATACGCAATCTTTGCTACAAGGGAAGGTAACAGCATGAGATATTTTAAAATCATCTCCTATAAGATTAATAATTGCACCCTTATTTTTAAAAACTTTACGTGCTCTAGCAATGTTTGGATGTTCTATAAAAAACCTGTTACAGCATTACCCTAATTTTGCATAAACTATATAAATTATGAATTTGAGAAATACCTTTTCTGCACTAATACTGAATTCGAAAACGTCAATGCAAATAACTTAATTTCCATTTCTATTTTAGATTTGTTGCGTGAATGTAAAATCTACGTAATTGTGCAGTGATATTAGGGGGTTGTAGTTAATTTGGTTGAAAGAGTTACATTTTCACTTTCTGAATATTAAAATACCAATACTTTTGTATCACCCTAATAAAAATGTAACTAAATTCTACAAACTGCCTACCGCAGGCGTATAATTAATAACAATATTGTTGTTAGCGCGATTCTTGTAGAATAAACGATGATAATGATTAAAAAGTGGTGGATGTTGATGGATTCGTAAAACTGAAAACAAAACGAAATTGTGCAAAACTTTAAATATTGATTTGAAACAATTTGGTAGCAATGAATCAAGAAAACCTTACTAGACCCGGCTCACGACGTATTTGAGTACGTCAAGTAAAAACTCGATTTTAATGGCTTCTTTCTCATCATATTTTTCGTACCTGTTGTTCAAAGTGGAACAGGTTGCCAAAATGTAACCTTTGACACCATTCGAAGATGTCGTATACTTCCAATTCTTTTTCAAAAAAGTTGGCCTCATTCTTCGGAGGCGTTTTAATGAAATTATTTAAGACGCGTTGCCTGAGTTTATGAAAAAATAGCACACTTCTTATAATCGGTGAAATGATTTCACCTACATCGCTACACGTATAACCTTGAGGTTAGATTTAAGAATCGTGCCCGTTTAATTTAGAATTAATGTAATTTACGACTACAGCTTTTATATTTCCAATACTTTTTTTACCGTTTTTGGCTATTCGCTAACTGTAATTTGTGAATAGTAATAATATACGCGGTTTTGCGAACAATTTCGATAATTCACTTGATCTTCTAAAGCTAAAGGAAAAGTGACATGAACACGTAACTGTACATGTCGCATTGCATTGTAAGATTCACTGCAACCAAATTTCATTTTACTCTCCATAAGTAAAAGCAAGTGTAAAACAAAATATTTTTATCATCAACATTGGCATTGTCCTTTACCGATATTATAGTATGGTATGATTAACAAAATTGTTATAATTATCTAGATTAAGTACACTCAAGTTTCGGCACCATTAAGCGCTATTATTAGGTAATTATTTAACTGTTAACACTAAAAATTAATGGTCGAGGAAAGACATACCTCTATGATTACCCGTTCTTCTACTGTTATGATTTATTTCCAATCCAAAGATTGTCTGTATTACGCAAAAACTCACTAAATATTTCAAGTTCATTTTATATAGTCTCTATGTCGTAAATATTTTTAAAAATATTCACACATAATCACAGGTCATTATACTTGTCGAAAAATTGACGAATTAGAGCATTAGCACTTGGGACGATTTTCGAATTAGGGGAGAATTTCGCTTACGTGATGGTAAACAAGTTATCGGTTTAGTGCCGGTAGGTAACTGAAGAAGACATGCTGGTCTATCGGCCACCAGAGCATTCCAAGTGGGTTACGAGGACAGTGTAGCGGTGTTCATATAATCACCTCTTACCCCTCGTACTACCTGTTTCTTATTCATGTACTTACAGATACATATACACATACATATAGAAAAATTATCATCCTCGTTTTGAATAATTAGGTAAGACGTCTTCGATTGATGCTCAAATGCTAAAAGGAGGTTCTTTTGCTTTCGCTAGAGTTTAAGGTTAGTAGGAGGTTTGCGGTTTAAAAATTAACCATCTTTGCAGTTGGTAAACGTATGATAACTAATTGAAATTTTCACTCATTTCGTCTGCATTTTTTACTTTTAATTACTTTTAATGGATAATTATAATATAAGCTTCATCTGTCAATTCGGTCTAAAAACGAGGACTAAATGTGGAATGTCGTAGAAAATGAACCTAATTTAAATTCTTATATTGGATATTAACATCCGCATGTATATATTAGCGAATACTTATTTTTATTTGTGATAAGTTATTATCATTACCTACTGACGCAGCTATGCAGAATGTACATGTTTGTAAACTGTTAACATAATGAAGGGCTTTTTCTCTAACTAAATTCCTGAAAGTTCATCATTTGTCAAGCCTTTTTGTCGATCTACTACAAGGTAATTCACAATCTGAAAATTTCAATATCCTTAAAAAAATATGAATTGCATGGCCCATTGTGAACCACCTTTCTGCAACCGAAAGTGATAAATGTATGGGTTTCGTCTGTTTACTTCGTTTACGTTCAAAAAGGCGACTAGTAAAGATTACAAAAGTACCTATTTTAGAAACATCAAGATTATAAGGTCAGATTAACGTTACGGTTGATAAACAAATTTGTTAGCTAAGTAGATTATTGTCGATCAAAATTGAAGCTATCCGATCGGAAATTGGCTAATGATTAATAAATATTACCTTACTAATTGATAATTAAGCGCCATTTAATAAATTAAATTAAATCTGGTGTGCTACATTGATCTTCTGTTACAATTTGTGTCAATCGTTAGTATAAGTAATAATTTATTTAAACCACACATCGTGGTATCTCATGCCATGTTTACTGAACTCCTCTCTCGGAGATCATGAATGTGATTTAGGGAATTTTTTAGGAAACCCAGTCACATCCCACTTATGCTTGTTCAAGCGTATAAAAAGAATTAATAAATAAAAATCGTATCAACTGTTACATACGATAGTAATGTTAATGACATAAAGTGTTTGTGCACTGGTGTGACTTAACGGCTTCTTAAATGGGACTGGTTTTTGTACTCGGTTAAGTCAAACCCTAAAACTGTTTTTGGATGTTGCCATCCCTCAATATGAAGGGCTGAACCGTTCAGCGAAATTTAGATTAAAATCTACATAAGTATTACGTTAAAACATTAAATAAACGGCAGTAGGTAGGTATGTGGTTACCATGCGAATACATAAACCTTCCTATACTCGTACTAGGTAGTGGTGTAGTTACACCCACGCAAGGGGACCCTAGACACAAGGGGCCCAAAGGGTCTTCTGGTCCAGATCCTTCTATGTTTTAAAATCGAATAGCAAAAAATTTAATTAGTAAAAAATAAGAATTAAAAATAGCCCAACTGGGGTCAAACCTTTATTTTAATTTGCATCGTAACATTTATTTTGAACTCTACTTTTTGGATTACGAATTTACGATAGGAGGGTGGTCAGAAGTCCACCCGCACATGGGCCAATTATTCTGGTCCTTCGTGCTACCTCCATGATTAAAGTAGTCCGACCCCGCAACGTCACTCAAGCCATCCCACACGTGAGATAAATCTGAGGATACTGGACAGGGAAGCGGCTCTAATCGTAGCCATGAGACAAATATAAATGAAGGGGAGGGGGGCTTTTAAAGATGTTGCGAGGAGGCCCAAATTTTGTAGTTACTATCATTGATTAGGAAGTTTACATAATTTCACAACTGAACGTTTGTACACGCCGCGATATTTGTCACCAGTTACCCACTTGTTCAGCGGTTCAGAAGCAACAGAAAGTCCCCAGTATAAAGACTTGTGTTTAACCTTCACTTGGAGATTCGGATTCCTCAAATAATCTTTTGACCATCGCTTCCAGAAACTCTGAGTTGTTCGCTGTACTAGCTGGTATCGTGACAATCTATTGATTGGTAAACGTACCTAGTACACTTGAATAAGGAGGCATAATCAACAGTCTTCCATTTAAAAAGTGAGGTGGGGTTAAAAGAGTCGTGTGGTTTGAATAATTGCGAAAGCAGTCGCGAATTCATGACTTTTTTGACCGTTTCCCTTTCGATCTTTAATTTAACAGGAACCATATAATCAACTTCAGTATAATAAAATATGGAAAGCTGAGTTAACTCTATCGGTTGGTAAATTTCCCATAATTGTATTTACAGACGTCTGATTCTGCCAAGGACAGCTTTTAATGATTCGTTTAGCAATAATGTTGACGCACCGTCTTACCCTCTACCCTATTAATACCATCTACATCTGTAGTGGGTCATAATTGGTATTTTTAATATCACTGAATTCATTAGAGAACGCTTTTCTTTAATTTTAATAAGGACTTTATGGAATTCTGAAGCTCCTCCGTGGTTCCCCTGTCATACAGCCCCTCAGTTATTTTGTATTTTAAATAACCTTAAGAAATGTGTTGTAACGTGCTGTAATGTCAAGGAGGAAGAACAACGATTAAAAATATCAAAATGCGTGTCTTTTAACTCAACAACAGTGAAGGTGTTATACCGCCTCCATTCATAGCTCTGGAACCTTATTTGCTGGAGAAAACGCATAAGCACGTGTGTTTTCATTAAAGAACAATAACCAAGGTGGCCCATCCTACGATAAAGAATTATTTAATAGCTCGCAAGGAAAAACACCACGTGACGCCAAATATTGTATTTTGGATTACTTTGTGTAGCAACGTGATTCCATTTGAAATTACACATTAATTCCTGTATTCTTCTCACTGTATTGGCAACAAATAAAGTTTGCAACTTGCATGGTTCAGTATGTAACCAATGCAATACTATTTATTAGGAAACTTGTCCAGAGGTACAATTTTATCTCAATTTCTAAGGCACTTGTTACAAACAAGCTTAAAAAAGCACTACAAAGTTCCAATCATGGAATGGTGCGAGCGTTTCAAGATGAGATACTTTCGTTTCGAAACATAGCAATTTTAGTTGTTAGGCGAAACGTCGTCGTGTTAATTATAAATTAATGTAAAATAAATCGGCATTTAATAACCATTCAACATAACATAGCAATTTTACTTGAATATTTCCACAATCGCTGTCGCTTCTTAAATAAGCACGGTCCGTGCAGCTGAAGTTTCGTATAATTAGAATTCACCACGTGACGGGGATGATTTAGCAAAGGTAAGTATAATAATTGATCTTCAAAGTGAACCCATTGCGCGTTCAATGCAGGGGGAACTGTATTGATAAAATCAATACCCAACGTCCACAGTTTTTGAATCAGAATTTTTGTCATCTATTGGGCAAGAACTGATCAACCCTAGTGGATCATATATCCTTGCAATATCGGACAAAATAGACCTCTTTGTACAGTCTTCAGTCGAAATTATCGCATTCGTCAAGTAACAAACATTTCTTTTAAATCTTCTCGCAGAAAGTCGCCGGTGCAAATAAACAATTTGAATTTAAAACAGCGCGATGCTTGATTTCCTTGACGCTGAACATCAAAGATTTATAGGGCCAAAGGCGGTTTTTTGAAGAACGAGCAAGCATTTTTCCTAAATGAAACTTTTTATCTCTCATAATACTCCAAACATGACCTGCACCAATAAAGAAATCTATTTTCTTTTGAATATTGAAAGCCTTGTCGGCGAGTATTAGATTTGATGGAATGTTCCAATAGAAATCGCCAAAATTTTCACTCGGAAGCGAACTTTTAATGGTGGGTAACACGTAGGATTTACGGTTTTCCATGGAGCAGTTTCCTGCTTATCAGAAGGGCCTCTACTTTGGGTTGTGTATTTGACAAACTTTTTAATTCTTGGTTGTAACGTGTGACGCAATTTAGAGCTATCTCAATCGATGGCCCCAAAGATGTGAAGTATGAGAAATGCATCCTTAAAATCTAAACTCAAAGGGAAGGTATTTGTTAGCAAAATGTGACTTACGTTTCAGTTAGCTTGTTTGTGATTTTGAATTATTTTCTATTCGAGCGATTGGTTCTACAGTAAAATTAACTAAGTATATCGGTGACCAATTCTACGGAAGCCTCTCCAATTTAATTTTGAATGTGAACGCGTAACTAATTAACGACGCAGATAATTCGATATTTCAGTTCCGTTATTTAACGTCTGCCTTCGTTATTGAATATAATTCGGGGAAAGGAATGAATGTGACATTTCCCCACTGAGACAATTATTTGAAAGCACTTTTGTAAGAACACCGCACGGTTGACAGCCACTCAAATTAATCCTTACACATTTCTCGTGGCTGTAAATTAAATCATTTATGCTGAAACAACGTTATGCTCCTTTCCACTTTGGCACTTCCAACAAAATGTAATGTTAATAAAAGTAACGTGAAGAAACGCTGCCATCGTTCTCGAATTCCCAAAGGAGAAAGAAGTTGATTTCATTATCGACTCGCAGAATCGTAAGAACAAGATACGAAAAACTTTTCATTATTAAAGAAAGGGCGTTGTTAAACATAGTTGTGTTCCCTTACAACGTATCTAATATGATATTCGTACTGAAATATTTATATGTATACCATGACCGTGGGGAAAATTTTTGCATGAAATAAACCTCTTTGTGATATTAATGTATTATCGAGGATGTAACTACAGTTAATTAATGGTCCATCTTACTTCGTAAAAAAGTTCGCCAAGATCAACTGTTACAAATAGAACCTAATAATAGTTTTTAGATGATAGCGTCATCAGGTCTTTATTGATCTCCCCAGGTAATCGTTCAGAAGCTCTCACCCTTCACATCTGTGACGTAAACGGTTTTCGTTTATGGCCATTTATGCATTTAACACTGCTTACGATATACTTACTTACCACAGGGGCGAAATTCTGTGCGTTAAATTTCCTTACAAATAAATTAATACAAGGCTGCCGCTACTCTTCATGAAATTCCGGGTATTATACTCAAGAAATGAAGTTTAGTATATTTGTTCAATGCAATAGAAATAATGTTTAAAAGGATTTCTAAAATAAAATAAGAACTGAAAATTAGAAAGCGTGCGAGATTTGTTTTCAAGAGATTTCTTTTTATCTAATATTACATTATGGAACTTCATCAGAGTAATTATTATTATTATCAACGAATTAGAAAGGTATGGTTATAAAAAACCGGCGGAAATGGCCATCTTGGTGAACCTAATTTGTTACGCAAATGTAACGTTTTGACGTTTTAAATTGCTTATACTTTTACGTATTTGCATCTTTTATACTGTTGTTTAAATAAGTACAGAAAGTGTTTAAATTGTTAAAAACTATTATCGTCCATGATGAAAGTGTATCTCAGTAACTGGTCAGTGAAAACCTTTTACTGGAGAGTGGATTCCATTTCATTAGCGAATTAAAGTATGATTGAGAAGTGCTATGGTTGTGGAGAATATGGTCCTAAGCCAGCATACGATTTTTCCATAGCAGGTCATAGATCTAATAACAGCAGTGTACAGCCACAGGACACCCTTTGGGGATGGTCTCCAAAGTCTTCCAATCGCACGGCGATATTGCCATAAGCTCCCATTTGCTTTTCCACTTTGATCTGGACATGCTTACTCCAGTATTCTATTTGTTATCAGATGTAATACGTAAATACTTCACTGACTGAAAACTGGAGTTGTTTTTGCAAAAGCAGAGGAGTTCGAAGGTCCTCGGCCTTCGTTTTCCTTGTGAAGAGAACTATCTCCATCATTGCCGGCTTAATGCACAAGGAGTCTTCCTTATACCATTCTTCGGTTAATCTAAGAGCAGAGTAACCCAAATTTTCCGATTTTTAGTATCAATAATAAATCATCCACATACCCCATCCTACTTTAGAGTGACATTTATGATGAACCATGGCATACCCGGTCTATCCATCATTTTATTAGATTTTAATTTACGCCACAGCGAATGGCATCTATGAATAATCATTTAGTGAGTAATTCTTACTAAGCAATTGATTTTAGACCGAATAGTTATTTCAATAAACAAAGAAGCCATACCATTAATGGAGAGGAACTACCCTATGAACCTAAGATACAGGAATGAAAACCAAATCATTTTCATTGTTCGTTTAAAGCATGCGACGCGACGCATATTCACAAGGTAAAGTTTCCACATTTTTTAACAATGAATTGGCTTTCTAGTTTTCCAAAATAATAACAGGGTTTTTTGCATTAAAAAAACTCATGTCAGTAGAGCGGTATGGGGAGAGCATTTTCGTGAAGGAAAAGTTTTTTTTTTGGTTTCGCATTAACTGTTTTTCCTCGGGGTAATAAATCGATGAAAAGGAGTCCCTTTTGAATTATTGAACCGTTTTTAATTTTTTCGCTGATGTGTTATGTAGTCGGTGTGACGTCTCTACGTGAAGTGACGCTTCGTTTTTAGAGTGTAGTGAGCAACCCAAGTTTCAACCCTTGTCATAATTTACTTGATAAAGTTATCACCTTCGTCTCTAAAACGGGGCAAAAGTGCTTCAGCAACAGCTCGTTTCATTTCGTGTCGTCCAGTAAGTCGTTTTGGAACCCATCGCGCGCAACGTTTATTGAATCTCAATTTTTCCGATGTTGCTTCTATGAATCAGAGGAATTTCGTAAACTTCGAAATTTTCGTGAGTTAAATTGGAGGGACACACATCTTTGTTTATCATGATCATCGACCCTTCCTCCCTTAAATTCACGGACTCACTTCCTTACTTTATCATTACCCATAACACCTTCTCCATACACAGTTCTCGGTGAATTTCGAATGGAGTAAATAAAGGGACTAATTAAATGTTACTGTTACTGTATGCACAGTATTACCAACATTGTCACTACAATTTCTTTCTTCTGTCTACCGGGTAGGGAAGCTTAGAATCTGGACGTGCCTCGTACAAGAAATAATTATATAATGTACAATAAGTAAACAAAAAATCAATAGCTCTCATCCGTGATAGAGGGCGAGACTTTCACTGATACTCGCTTTTGGTCGACATTTAGGTATTTAGATTCTTGAAAAACTTCTTTCGAGGTTCACATCAAAGAGAATTATGTTGTACGAGGTTTCTTATAATATTAGCGATTCAAGGATGTTTCAATTTTATTTTATGATATGCATCGATATTTTCGGAAGTAAACACAGTTTTCCAGATCTTATCTTCAAATGGGAATTTACCCAATTTTTCAGGTCAAGTTAAGGACAAAGGTCGCCTTGAGTTTAAAATACGTCTCCGTAAATCTCTCTACCCTATATAACTTTTAGAAACAGGGTGCGTAATGATAAATTTTATACTCAACTTTAGCGATTCTCAAATTTCATGATATATTACTAGACAGAAATGCATTGACTTTTCGTAGTAACACTTTACAGTGATATTAGCGTAACTAGGTACCATATAGGTTCATGTACCCTGCCAAAGTATTTACTTCCAGTAGGTACTATTATTTTTTACAATCGAGTAAATTGATGGTTAATTGAGGCATATAATTGACTTTCACATTAGTACAGAGGCAACATATGCTTATGAGGAAGGCTACAGAAGAGTCTCAGCAGAATTTAGAATAGATTCTTTCCATAATTTGTACGTACTTACTGAAACCCTTTCTTAGCAGCAGTTTCAAATCAGTGCCTTATGTTCTGTTATAAACTTGCTCGACTGAAATTTGCTTTTTTCTTGTGAATATAACAATCTCGACACCTTTCCTATCCTACAACCTGTAAATGTAACACAAAAACGTGTAATACATCCACCGGAAGTAATTCAAGCATTTCATTATCTCTTAAATCTCTTAAATTTGTGGTAATTCGTTATTCGAATGTGTGCAATTCCTTAAACTCGTTTTAGATGTCCAAAACTGTGTAATTCCTCTTCTTCTAAAGAAAATAAACTATTCTTCTGAATTCATTTACACGACCTAAAAAATGACAATACATTCAAATAAGTGTAAGGTTTCAATGTATGTACCTACAGCAACAGATACGCTTAAATGTTCTTATACTTAAGTTTACAAGTTTTATTGTACATAATTCGATAGTCATTCTTACATAAAATTAAAATAAATTAACTATTACGAGATATAATTATATTAAATAATTTAAAACACAACTAATTCTCACGGCATAACAATTAACAATCATTATAATTATGGGAATCATTGCGTAAATAATGATATTCCAAAAAGAAGATTCAGTCTGGAATAAAATTATTTGTTTAATAATAATCATTCATACACACATACACCGTTTTTAACAGTTAACCCTTAGTAACTTTTGAAGAGCTAAAAATCACCAAATAAGACTGCAAATAGGTAAACAAATATGAAATTCTCTTCGGCTATCCGTAGTATATCACACAAGGAAAACAACGCAACGGTTTAAATTCTACAATAAGTTATGCTGTGGCAATAAGTCTCGTTTCCTTCTCAAAATTGAAGAATTTGATTGATCCAGTCTCTAAATTCACTTATTCGCGTATAAACTCCGGGCTGGTTAGGTTCCGCACAACCGATACCCCACGAAATAACACCTGCAAGAAGGAACCTGTTGTCCTCCCGTTGTATTACCATTGGACCTCCGGAATCTCCTTCGCAGGAATCAAAACCGCCCTTTCGCCACCCGGCACAAATAAATATGTGTGGTATGTGTTCTATGTATCCTGCCGATCGATACATTGACTCACATATTGTATTGTTAATCACTGGTACGGCAACCTGCTGCAAAACGCTCGGCAATGGTCCATCTAAAAAGAACAACTGTACAACATGAATTATTACTGTTTATCAGACCTTCGTAAAGACGTCCCCAGCCTGTCACATACGCTGTTCGGCTCACAAAATTTTCGTCTGTAGTCGGTACGCACACTGGTATAATGTTGGGTTGAAATTGAACCGGTTCGTAAAATCGGAGTAATGCTAAGTCGTACTCGAATGTACGTGGATCAAACTGCGGGTGGGCCGCAACTATTTGTACTCTTCTTTCTTGGTGTATGTAGGGTTCGCTGTCGGTGGAAAGATCGTGCTCTCCCAAACGTAACAGTAGATCACTTGGTGGAACGCTATAAGAAAAGGACATTTAGAACTATGTCAAAATTTATCGCATGATCGTGGTATTGCAAAAATTTTCATATTGGTGTATGGTATGAGCAGAGAAATTGAGGTTTTACTGCTATACATATGGGGTGAAGGGGTAGCTTACTTTATCTTCATGATTGGACCTAAATGGACGAACCTCTTTGGAATTCTTAAGTTTGGCGAATAATGAACGCCAGGAGTTGGTTTCAAAACTAAACATCACAATGAAGGTTTCAGTTTCCATTCCATTCTAACTGCATTTGGTGAAACTGATCACAATCGTTTCTGTGGTTTTGTATAGCTGAACAGTACAACAGAGTCACTAGCTTTTGGTCGGGCAATGCGGGAGATGATAAGCTACATAAAATATAACAAAATATGTCGTGAAAACACCCCATAACACCATTTATCAAAAATAATAGGCAAGTAATCTTTTCAAAGGATGAAGGAAGTAACAACGGATACTACAGATTTCAATGGTAAATCGCACAATTTTTGAAAGTTTGTATGTACTTCTTTTACAAAAACGATACTCAGAAGAAGAAGCCATCAAGGCAGAAAGAATTGAAGAAATCATTTCCTAATAGCCATTATTTTGAAGATTTCATTGAACAAATGGTCCCAACTACTTTCGTCCACCTTAATAACCAATTAACAATTTACTACCAATACCGAATGACAAAATAGCGCAGTGTTCAAAATAAAGATTAATAATTCACTTTCATCTGATATAAGAGAGTTTTCTAATGCAGATTAAAAAAGCCAAAGTTACGAAAGATGTGTCCAAAAATGTAACTCACGCGGAAATACATGAAATAGATAACGGAAATATAATATTTAAATTAAATTTGAGACTTCATAAGATTTTTAAAATACGATCGCGTGAAACTTTTGACATTTAACTTTGGGTATACCGCTATTTATCTTTTTTAATAAATTTAAACGTAGCGCTTCTTCGTGTGCTGTTATAGAGAGCTAAGGTCAAATGGTCTTATGATGCAAGCACAACACAGAACGAACAGAAGATTATTTGAAATCAAAGGGAATTTTTCGAATAATGAGATACAAAATTCTAAATCATTTTATTCAAATTCCAAGTAGAATTATTTGCTAACAATGTAAGAAAGGCAAGTGAAATAAAAGTTAGAATTTTCATTTTATGGCATATTTCAATGCACAATATAAGCTACTAAGGTCGTTCCTTTAATTTTGCATATATAAATGAAAAGGAACAGTAAATTAGTTTAAAACCTTTTATTGCATTTTTGATGAGAATAATCATACCAAAGTTTATTTTTCTATATTGCTATCGACTTCGGTCAATTGACCATCATCAGACATTGCGTCATTAGAAAATAAAACTGAAATTGTATTTGAACGTGAATTTGTGAAAATATAAACATGAATATTAACAATATTTTGTAAAATATGTGTCTTTTCTTAAAACAAATATAAACTACATAGAATTTGTCACAGGTAAAATAAATTGGAAGAAGCATGTAATTAGTCAAAATTCTAATTCTAATTATTTTCTAATGACGCAATGCCTGATGATGCGTAATTGACCGAAATCGATAGCAATATAGAAAAATAAACTTTATTTAGCCTGTTTGTTTTCAATCCAATTACCAAATGTTAGTATGCTTAGAATTTTGTTAAATTCTTTTTTGGAATTCCAATTGGTGATTACTCCATTTCTAATAGTTTTGTTTATTTCTACTAACAAAAAAATAATTTATAAATTGCGCTGTTTTAGTTTGTCTTATCTTGTGGCTTTGCAGGAATGCCGATTTTGTACCTTCTACTAATTCTAATATCTCTATTACGATCATTTTAGACCAGGCACACTACATGTCTTTTGTATTAAAACTTGCAGCTTAGCAGTTCAATTTATTGTTGTCTTACTATTTTACTGCTAATTAAACGTTTTTCTATGAATCAAATCTAACCTGTCTTAAGCTCTTTTTCCATTTAACTAAAACAGTTAAACGTCGATGCGACCAATTCGAAGAGATGTTATTCATATCAAGGTATGGTAAAAAAGTACGATATCAAATAAAGGTATCTTGAGAATCCTAGAATAGGAATTCTTCTTGGCAAACTTTTTTGAATAGCTTTTACTCTGTATTCATGGGAGGGGTAAATGCAAATTGCCATTCCTTCGGTGCATAACTAAAATGAGATCCATCTAGCCACATATAATGGAATTCCAATAACGACAATTTCTCAACCACAAGTTATTAACAGCGATGCAATAATAATAACAAAACATTTCTAAGTATCACAACTATTAGTTTTAATTAGCTGTCCATCTTATAAACGACCTAATAAGTTGACAGTTTAATTTAAGAAACAATATCTGCGTAAACATAGGGGGCTAAATTCTCTAGAAAATATTTACATGAAATGGTACAAAAGCTGTCTCGTAAATTCTCTCGTAAATTTGAGTACCTTTAGTGTACGAAAAGCGTGTTAATTTAGCGTTACTAAAAGCTGAATTATGACAATTTTCCGGTTATTTACAACTGTTATTGCTTTGAAAAATGTTTGCAGTCTTAATGTTTATGGAAATTTAGATATCGATTAACAGTATACAGAATACAGTACGTAATTAATAAGGATGTAAACAGAACATCCTTTCATAATGAAATACACTAATATAACTGTACCTGTAATATGGAGTATTTTCTGTAAGACGTCATCACACAGCATTATATTTTTTTAATCTGTACGATATAGGTAAAGTACCTGAACAAAACTGTCGCTTTAAATTGGAGCTGATATTGTTTTCACGCGTAGTTTGCTGAAGCTTTTATACGATAATGAAAGCATCTTTTTATGATTAATGTACATACGTGTTTTTAAGAAATTAAAAGTTTCTATTATACCTATACAACGTACATACATTGTTACGCCGTTCAATTTAGAGACCTGTAATTAAATGTATGTAATAAATGACACCCTTTCCACACTAACACACGGATTTAGGAAGAGAGAGCACTATTGGAAAAAAATGGGCAAATGTGATGTATAATTAGGTGTGTTGTAGGTTTGCAATGTTACTGATAAATGATAACTAGATTAATTACCTAGCGATTTTAGTGGTTAACACTTTTTAATTAAATATATGTTGTGCTCTTACATAACAATTTAACTATTTTTGTCCCAATCAATTTTTTAATGCAATTTAATAATAATAGTTATACCGTTAAAACTAATTATATCGGGTCGATCTATAGGTTCAAAGCGTTTCCATTAAGGCTAAAAATATTTAAATGAACAAAGTATGTACTTAAATTAATTAATAATGTACAGGCTTACTCACATTATTTAACACAAAATAATACGGTTTAAATGCTCAACATGTACATTCTTTTTCTAACGCGTACTTGCGAAAATTGTACAAATTTACACAAGGTGTCCAAAAATCAAAGATCAGATCTCGGCAAATTTTAAATGGTGATAACTCGTTCCATTTAAATGGAACACCATGTATTTTTTGTCAATTAATTGCACATGTGAAATTTAAATGTCTATTGAATACTACATATTATACTCTTGTATATTCAAGTTTTGAAGTTTTCAAGGAAAATGTAAATTTTCATATTCCAATTTAACAAATTTAATGTGTAGCAAGTCACTTCGGTGGATAGGAAATTATAACAGGTGTTCAAAATGACGACCACCGTTTGCTTGTAGATGTAAACGTATCTTTTCCCTTTGAAACATTTGTAAAACAAGATATCTGCTTTTATGTTTCGGAAATCTGATGCGTTCCTTTTACATGTCACGCATAAAAAGAAATCCGATGAAATTAAGTCGGGTAATCTTGCCGGCAGCCAATTCTCTCGTCCATTTCTGCTTATCCGTCAGTTTTGGAAATGAACATACAAACATTCTGGAACATTACAATGAAAGGGGCTTCATTTACCTATATAAAGCCACATTGTTATTCCTATGTCTAAGGGAATATCTTTTAAAAGAATTGAAAACTAATTTAGTGATTTATCAAAGGATTTAAGTACTTAAATGTTCTTCAAAAAATAGGACCAATTTGTAAAAATTACCTACAAATTTGCTTCAGTTGTAGCTTTATTTTACGAAAATCTGTTAGAAAATCTTTGGGAGTAAACTCGTGATACCAGGTAACAGTTTTGCACACATTTTCCAAGTATAACAACCATATCGATTCGTTCTTCTTTTGTGTAAACCATTATTTCCATAACACCGGAAAAGGAAACCAACGATAAGTTACTGAAACCCTTAAACGGCGGGTTTTTAAAGAAACGCTTTTGTAAATCCGATAAATTTAATACAAAAATTTGCGTTTTTTATGAAAATCGGAAATATTGAGCATAAGAAAGTATAATAGTATTTAGTAGAGTATCAAATTTTGCATCTGAAGTTGACAAAAAATACAAGGTTCTCTATTTAACAGAGTTTTCACGTTTATCCGTAACTTAGATTATAGAAAGGTAGTAAGCGGAGTATCGAGTAACGTGAAAACGGATGTTCTAAGATTTCCCACTTCATACGCCTAAGCAGATCTTGTACTGTTTGAGCGACATGGGGTCGATCATTATCATGCAAATTTTCGATCATGAATACCACTTCATGTCTCAATAACAGTGCGTACACCACTAGATGACAGTTTCTTAGTAGCTGTTTATGCTTTAAACTTTTCCAGTGTAAAGCTCACACAAAGTGCTTTCCAAATCCTTTTTTTTTGAACTGATAGTACTTCTAGCGTTATGGTAGATGACCCATTGTTCCGCTAGACGTGTTTCAAACCGTTCTTCTGAATGAATTATAATCGTTGATTCTTCCATTTTCCTATCAAAATGTTTAAACAATGATTATCTTTGTATGAAATATTTTTCTCCAGTTTCAAAATTCTAATTGTAGCTGATATTTAGTCTTCTATTTTTTTCCAAAGCTCCTTACAGCAATCCCTTAAATGTACCTACTAAAGCTTTTTACTTTGTCTTAGTATCTACTATATTTCATCGAGTCCCGTGTTAGATTTACTTACTAGTGCAACTAGTTCTTATTATCTAACCTGGTTTACAGATTTTTTACAAAAAAGAGCTCGCTCTTGGCTGTGCTACATCATATACTGTTAGTGTTGTAATTAAATACACTATCGTAATACACTTACACTTACATAACAAACGTTTAAATAAATACTTCAAACTAACATAAAGGAAAAATGCTCAAGTGGACATTAATAAAAGGAAAGATCCCTTCATCATTCCTTTTCCATCTATCGTTAAAGAAGAAATGATCAATTATATATTTGTATATGATTATTGCAAATATTATTTAATTATGTACTTATTTTCAATTTATGCAATATCATCCAACTTAAATAAGAATACTTTTCCGTGTTTTCATCTTTAATCAATTTAATTAGAAATTTAAGAGTTTATTTAAATAAAATGGTTAGATAATTAATTCAGCTTGGAGTTAATTTGGAATTTATTACATCAATTATATCAACAAGGCAGTGTAAGTGTGATAGAAAGGTTAGCTACTAAATTCTACACTTGTTTTATTAGATATTGTGGATATTATAAAAAACTAAAAAAGATTTTAAACTGCTCTCTAATTTTCGACAGGGGAGTTTTAGTAAATTAAATATAAAGGTCGGGAATGAATCCGATTGTTGCTGCTTTTTTAAATAACTATTATACATTACACTTTGATTGTGTTAAAAATGTGGGATCAAAGGAGTGTTTGTCAAAATTCAAACGTTTCGTAAACGTAATTTCATTCCCAACATGTCTCTGTTTTTGTTTTTCATTTTTATCGAATCTTTCTCAAGAAATAAGGATTAACACGTGAAATGTTTTCTATAATGTACGCAGACGTTTTGAAGATCTATTGTATTTGTGTACTATGTAGATCGACGAAGGTCATTTTCAATATTTAATAAAATAATGTTTTATTTTCTTTATTAGGAATGGAAGTGGGGAAGTGAGGCCATTGAAAGTGTGGAGGAGGTAGTGTATTTGGAGTACAGACTGAGATACGATAACAAGGATGTTGACGGAGAAAAAATATTGAAACAGGTATGAGGTTTGGGGGAATGACGTGACGAGGAGAGGGTGGTTTATTGATAAACTGGCAAAGAGTGTAATGATGTATGGGGTGGAAGTGTGGTAGTAGAGGCAAAGGGGGGTGTTGGAAAGAGTACAGGAGAGATATTGGAGATGGGTGTTGGGGTTGGAAAGGGAGCTAAATGGGAAAAAATAAGGATACAGACAGGGAAGCTAGCGATGTGGTATGAGAAATAGATGGAGAGTGGGAGTATACGGCAAGGCTGTTGGAGGGTGGTGAAGGGAGGAAGAATAAAATACGGGCAGAAAGACGGGAAGAGATACTATGAAAGAGGAGGGTATGCAAGGGAGGAGGTGCAGAAGAGAAGGGGAGGAACATAGCGGGTGAGCACAAGAGAGAACATTAATTACAAAAAATAAAGTTATGTTAATACTTCAACAACGTTCGTCCTAATCTTTAGAAAACGAATCGATAAAAATGAAAAACAAGAACTCTCCCTTATTCATGCAGTTCACATTTATGTTAAGCGACCCTAAAGCGTAACAATACCAACTGTCGAACTATTTGTATATATTTTCCTTACGATATTACGTCAAACAGAAACATTGAGATTAATTACAGCTTTACTCTCGTTAGTTATACTACTTTCATTTAATTTGTTTAGCTAAGGGTAGTTGCTTTTGCTCACAAAAAACAAAAGTAGAGCTTATCAAGAATCAAGAAGGATGCGTAAACAAAGTTCGTTCATGAAAAGAGCCTTGATACTCAATTTAGTTTTTTAAGGGTTTCCATCTCTGTAAAATCGTGCTCATACCAAATTTGTAACAATACAGGTCTTTGTGCCATTAAAAAATTCTGCCACCTACAAATAAAACTTACTTGTCAACACAGTGGGCGGCTGTTATAGCCCAGTTTTCGTTCAATAAAGCTGCTCCACATTTGTGCAAATACGTCGACGTTCTCCATTGTCTCAATGAGATTTGCCACGGCCACTTGCCAAACGTTGATCTTTCACCTCCAACAATCCTGGCTTCGGGGTACATTCGTCTTCCACAAACTGTTGCCAATAAAAGCGTCGATGTAATAATAACCATTTTAAATAAAATTAATAAAGAAAAAACTATTTTACTATCAACAATTCACTTTTTTATACTACAGTCATCATGCACTACCACAATAACCTTCGTGTCTGTCGTGTTGTGTTGTGAAGAATAAAAATGTAGTCTGAAATTTTTCTTGCAACATCAATTGATAGCCAGAAGGATTTATTTTACCTTGAAAGTTCATGGACCGAAACAGAGAGTGATTTAAATTGGTATAAACATTAACATTAGTTCATTCTCACGTCATTAGATATTTTAAATAATTTTTTTTCAAATTTGTGTGTGTAAGTGCCACTCTAAAACGGTGGTACGTAACTGTGCTAGAAAAAATTCAGGTCACATTCTTATCACTGAAGACTTACCGTCTGTAAAATCACTCATATTCACACCTCCGCTTATTCCCTGTCCGATTAACAGCGGCGAGCTAACTGGAGGTGTTTCCGTTGTAATTGCAATTGAACTTGTCGCGTTCACACTTTCCCCTACTGAAGACATTTGAGAACTTAACGTAGATGTCTGTATAGGAATTTCAGACGGTGTTGCATTACTTTCGGTATTATTTAATGATCCGTTTGTTCCTGGCGAAATGACAGGTGTTAAGGTTGACAGACTTGGAAGAAGCACCCATCCATCTGGTGTCGTTAGTGGTTTCCACTCTGAATAGAATTTTTTTAGTTTATCAAACAAATGACAGTACGTATACTTACCCTGTGATATGTTTGAGGATTTCGTTGTTTCTTCATTAATTATAGACCAAGTGATTAGTGCAGAACTGGTGGTTTGTTCGACAGTAGGTGGTGGTTGTAGTGGTTTGACTTGCTCAATTTCGTTGGTGGCTGGATTCGCAACTGGTGGAACCTCGTTGGATTCGATCGTGGAGGTTGTATTTACTTTTACTAGACTGGGTGTCGCATGTTTTTCTGTAGTTGTGCTTGAGCTGGGTGCTTTAGTAGTGGTCGAGAACGTTGAGGGCTTAGACGTCGTTGTGCTGGTGGGTGGTTTCGTTAGTTTTAAAGTAGAAGATGAAACAATTATCGGTTTTTTTGTAATTGTAGGTTTTGTAGGTTTCGTAACTATTTTTATCGGTTTCGTTGTTCGGGATGTTGTTGGTGTCGTAATTTTTGTGAGTTTCAAGGGTTTTGTTGTAATTGAAGTTGTCACAGGTTTGGTTGTACTTGAAGTTGTTACAAGCTTGGTTGTACTTGAAGTTGTCACAGGTTTAGTTATACTTACAAGCTTGGTTGTACTTGAACTTGTCACAGGCTTAACTATAGGTCTTAACGTGGATGAGGGTCTTGGCCTATACGGGAATGTAGGTGGTTTAGGTTTCGTTGGAAGTGAAATTGGTTGTGACGTGGTCGGTGATATTTTCGTTGGTTTGGACGTTGTGTTAAAAAGTGACGTTGTATGTTTCTCAATTGTCTGAAATGTTGATAACTTGTAATTATCTTCTGATGTTGCGGTAATGTTTTCCTGCTTTGCAGTTGTAGTTGTTGATGTTAATGTCGTACTAGGTGTTGAACTCGGTCGTGATGTCGTAGATATTCGTGATGTGGTGGTAGACGTGACCATTGAGCTTGTCGATCGTGTCATGGCAGTTGCATTTACTTCTAACAGAATGTCTCCAATTTTACTGGTGGGGTGTTTTGTTGTACTTGACATTCGACTAGGTGGCTCACGCGCAGGAATGATAGCCGTATCGATTGAATTACTATCTTCGTGGGCTGGCTTAATATGACAACAAGAACCAAAGTAAAACCCATCTATACATGTCCCTAAATGAGTACCGTTTGCTTTTAGACAGTCAATTGCAAACATACACACTCCTCTTTCGTTGCTTCTTCTTGAAACACAAGGCAAGTTCCGTATATTCCTTCCCATGCTTCCTATAACAAAAAGCATATCCGTTAGCATCTGGATATCACAACAATTATGGGTTACTTAAATCTAAAGAACATTTGGTGTCTTGAAAGAAGGTGAAGTATGAGACAGAAAGGACACAAATTTGAAGATTAGGGTATAAAATTTGTTTACAAACTAAAAATAACATAATATTACACTTTTCACAGAGAAAGATCTATAATTAAACACGATGTAGAAATGAATAGTGTTTTGTAAATATTTATACATAATGAATAGAATCATAATTGCGAGAAGGTTTTCTGCTCAATTATGTGTTTTGTGTAGTTTTTATTACCTTATTGGTAAGGACTCTAGCTCTACAACTTTCAACTTACTCTCCGTATGCTTCAAAAACAATAAAATATGTTAAAACGACTCACTAAAGATTTAAGTCTATCAGTGTAAATTTTGCTCAAACGAAAACCCTTAACCTGCTTGCTTTGTGCCAATGTTTGAGTTACAACTTAATTGATTTACGTAACACTATTGATAATAGATCAGGGAGAATTCCTTCTATTCTTATTCTTCCAGCGAGAAGGGTCTGGCTCTGTTTGCAACCTCGTATTATCTGGGTTCTAAAGGGTCTGTTATTAACTCGCTTCTGTCCTGAAGTAAAGCTAAAGACTTAAAAACTCCAAAAATTATAAAAAAGAATAGGAACTACCGCATAACGAATTTTTTTATTACTTAGATGAACGATACAAAATAGAAAAACATCCATGAGTTTCGAGCTACGTAGTGACCATCAGGCTTAAAATTAAAGAAGGAGGTTTTAGGAAGTTGATTCGTATTCAACACTTTTACCAATCATTCGAAAGTTTAGGAACGACGAAAAATGTGAGTATGGTAAGCTGTTATCCAATGAACTCAGTTAATCACTTGATCAACTTAATCAAGCACAACAGTTTTAGAAACCTAAGAAAAGGCACCATAAACGCATATTATTTTTAAACCCCGACATCGACGCGATTGATTACGTCATAAAATAAAAGTATACCACCGAAAAGGTCATAAAGGACGTTTGCAGACTAGTTTAACAAACATGTGGTTGATAGCATTCAATCATACGATGTTTCGTCCGCATCTGGATTGACCAGTATCAGGTATGAATCTAATATAAAATCCCAACTATTATTGTTCCGTGATTATTTGCAGAGAACACATCGTTTAGTGGTGTCGTATTATTATCAACATTTGTTGCGTGGATTAAAATGTTAGCGATTTTTCCAGAATATTTCAAGAGAAAAGGAGATACAAGAAAAAGGTCCGTGTTTAATTTTATTTTGTGATTTTCGCCCTTAATCAAGGTTTATTAATGTGGTAAACTTGTTGAAGGGAAAAATTTTGTTTGATTCTGCAGAAATGAGTCATTGTTTTTCTTTCCACCCTTAAGGAAGATGGAAGCGGAGAGGGTGACGGACAATTTGTAAATCACGAAAAATTTTTAGAGGAAAAAAAACTAAAAAAGATCATTTTTCTGCGGACATGTACAATTTTGTCCTCCTTTCCAAAGGGGTTGCAGTTGGGGGTGAAATTTGCAATTTGAAAACAGTTTTCTATGGACAATCCAAAAGTTCAATAAAAAATAAGTGTAATTCACCCCCGCTCTACCTCACAGGGGCGTGAGGATGATCTTTACGTTTTTTTTTTTTTAGGTTTCAAAAAATAAAGGGAACGGGTTTTTTTAAATTGTAATTGTAATAAAATCGACCAACGCACACATACACATACATCCGGACGAATTTAGTAACCAAACTTTATGAAGTTGGTTGAAAAGCTTTGCAGTTCTATGTGTTCAGTTAAGCAGACAAAATTAAGCGCACGAAGGTTTAATTATAGAAGTTATTACAATATTAAAATTGAACTACTTGGTTTTTAAAATGTATTGTTTCACAAAAATCTAAGAGTAAGTATTTTATGTAATACCTTAAAGGAAATCTTCCAAATCCTAACGTTGAAAAGCTGGTAAGGATTCACCCTTAGCATTACTAAAAAATTGGCATTCGTATACTAGCTGTTTAAAGAGGCGTAACCATTAGAATGGGTACGTAAGAAGTACCACACTTCGAACGGTCACTGCTATTTTCCTAAATCTGATCACTAAATTTTAGTTTATGCAGCCGTTTACATAAAAGTGATCCCCCAAAATGTTCTATTTGAAAATTGAAAACTGCAATTACAAATCCCCCTATTGTATCCCTATTGTAGGCTTTGAAAATGGCTTTTTTATTGTAAGCCGAAACATGTCAGCCAAATAAAGTTATATTTTTTAACATTAAAACTGTGGGAAGACAGAGGTTTAACAATTCGTATCCCCCTATTTCATTTGTCTTTCTTAGATCCTCTTTTGCACGATTTACCCCCCCCCCCTCCCCTTCCACTTTTTCCTTCCAAAGGCTGTCTATGTAATACCATTTTTGGCATCATGAATTGATTTTTCATTATTTCTAAATAAGCTCACCATCTTACTCTTTTCGCTTTGTTGCACGTTACCCTTAAGGCACCTTCAACAAATTTGCCGGTTATTGGTATTGGTAAATAATTTTCGTATCCTAGCTTATAAAGAAGGTGGTGGGTGGTGTTTACACAACGAAGTGTGCATCGCATTGTTTTGTCGCCAACGCTGATGTGAACTACCCTGAATATCAGCAGCAAATAGTTTACTACTAATAGCTAGTGTTTCATCGCTTTATTATCTATAGGCAATCAAAACTTCGCTAAACTATAATAAGTACCTACTACAATGAAGGTTTCGATATTTTATTTTAAATGATATAAATTACAGTTGTCATCAAAATGTTAAGCATAGTTTACTCTAATACAGCAGAGTTTGAAGTATCAGAAAGCGGAATTAAAAGCTATAGGTATTATCATAATCTTAAATTGGCGAGCCAAGCGACTCTTTATGCGTTACCCGCAAGTACAAAGATTTTCATTATATACTTCTCCAGATTGTGCCTCGAAGCAACCAGTAACCGCCTTTCCACTGGATTCACAGAAAGGACGGCATCCTTCCCAGCAATCACTTTGCCCTTTAAATTAATAATGGACGATTAATTTCGCAAAAAATGATAATAAATAAATATTCCTACCTGTAACTGTGCAAATGAGAGCCACAAACAAAACAGCAAGTACGATTAATTTGGAGTTCATTTTTTGTTTTACTCTTGGTTCACGCAACGATATTCTAAATTCGACTACAATATTGCAGTGTTTTTATAGTCATTTTGTATTGTAGATGACGTAATTTATCCCTGAAAGTTGAATTGATTATGATTACAAGGTGTGATATCTCGTGATAATTTTAAAGTGATATACGTCAATTATTGTCGAAAACTGATATTATCAATGTTATATTGCGCAGTAAATTACGAAAAGATACTTTAGAAAGTATCTCCACGTATATGTTATAAATGGAAGTATTTATTATTTAATAAAAAAAATTAACTATAGAATTGTTATTGTTTAAGGATAATGGAGCAGCAGTAGTAGTTTGTCAGATATAGTATAGAGCTGTTGTTGGAGAACTCTTTTGATAGAATTTCTTATGACCTCAACCTGCCTAAAAGGGCTTATCTGATCAAAACGTGCTATAATACATAATAAGATTAAAGAAAATTCAAAACACTTGATGTTATCTTTTAATGTAGTGATAAATATTTGACGAAAACAAGATATCTTATAGTCATTCAATGCAAATCACTGGCGTATTTAGTTAAGTTGATAATTTTTATAAGATTTGTCTCTGATAAATAAACTGAAACAATAAAAACGGAGAATAGTCATATATGACTTTTTCAGACGGAAATTCTATTCAAACCACTTCCAAAAATGGTTTTAATGCAACGCTTTCAATCCTTTGCAAGAGTAATCGCAAGTTCAAAACCTTCCCATCAAAAAAGGTGTATAATTTCTCAAAGTTCAAGTCCCATTGAAGTGCACATGATAAGCTGAAAGGCAGTCTGTTACCTGATTATGTTTTATCATAAACTCAGATTTTTGAACTTCCGTAAACTCAGTTTCTGTAATATCAATTTTTATATATTTACTGAATTTTCTAAAATCATTAAATCATAAATATCCATTATACCTGCATTCTCTAATAGAATGTTTTCACCTACTATCGGAATAAAAATGCAAGGCCTCTGACTTTAGAAGCTTGTATCTCAGTAATTAGCAATCATAATTTAATGAAATAAAGTGCACTTAAAAGACCATTTATTTCTACAAAAAGGTGTACAGTTTTAGATTTTTACAATACATCGTTAATTTTCTGTATCAGTGTATGTGAGAAAAAGCGCTAATTATGACTCAAATCGCACAAGCGCTCCACTTTAAAAATTAATTACGGCTATAATATTGAAACTGAGTGGTAGACACTTATATATTTGAAAAATGTATACCTTTTTGTCAATGTGAGATGCTTTTGAGGCCAATTGGTTTATTAGTCTTAAAGCTATAACGAAAAAACGACATTTGTGTAACTCAGTACCTGAACGTTCGATATTAACAATTTGACAGTAACATAACAAGGTTAAAGCAATTATATTGTGGTGTAACACGATTCACAAAAATAATGTCATTATACATCGTTTTTTTAAAAAGAAATTTTGAAAAAAGGATGCATGCACCAGTTGGAGGGGAGAAGCGCGGCGCGCGGGGTAGCTGTTGTCGTACACTATTGCTATAAAGCGCATGGTTTTGTACAATGCAAAAGAATAATCACATTGTTGTGGGTTGCCGCTCGCTGCTTACGATGTGGTAAATTACCTCTCGCGGGAATATGTGCGTCTTTCTTTCGCGATAAACATAACAGTTACTTCGAATTACAAGAAAACAAATTTTATTTTCAATAAGAGAATAATGCAGTTAGATTTAAGTAATATCAAATTTAGCATTTTAAACAAGAATTTTTTCTATAACTTCCGTAAATTGCAAAATAGCGCATTTTCGGTTAGGGCTTATAAAACCAGTTAATCATATGAATAATCAATATTTATTGGCTGTCGACTTTTCAGAAGTATGTGTGCTACAACATTTGTAAATTTGGTAACAATTTATGAAACAATAACAATTTTATGATAAGTTAAAGCTGACCGTCAGCCAGGAAAATACTAAATACAGCGTTTTTATTGCTGTTAATTAAAATAAAAGTTAAACAACTGATTCTACCATTTTGGTTTTTACACATGTTAAACATATATAAATGACTAATGTACTGCCCAAAAATGAAGAAATTTCACCCCTCAGTTTTTTTGTTATGATCACTTAAAGTCAGAGGCCTTGCATTTTTACTCCGATAGTAGTTCGTTTTACATTTACAATGAAGTGAGGTATGTATTTATTATTACGAACGTTACATTTGTATCTTATCTAAAATACCTACACCTGCCTAGCATTTACCACAATATGTAGAGAAAAAATAGTACTTATTAATAGGTAGGTACGTACCTACACTACAAAGTAGTAAATCAAAACAATCATACTTATGAAAGAAAAGCACAAAGCTCATAACCTTAATTTAAGCTCAATACAACAAACAAATTCTACAATTGATAACTAATTTATTCTCATCACAATACAATAATTTTTCCTTTACAATTAAAATAACGACATTATATTTTACGCTAACGTGAAATCTGATACGCAGATAAATAATCCACCAATTCCCGATGTTTTTATCATCGGGTTAATACCGTGTTACATGATTGCGTGGAAAGTGTTTTTGTCTTAATTTGCCATTAATCTGGGGTTAAACTGTTTCAATTTAACAAAGTATACGAACGAAGACGCTCTTAGTGGCTAGAGTTAATGTTTGTCAAGAAATGGATGAAGGAATGGCGACATAATGATATACATATGTACGTTGATAATAACCGGCAACTACTTGGATTTTATTTATTGAACTTGTATCATTGCAAAGTCTGCTTGAGAGAAATAGAAAAACGTCAAATTATAAATAAAAACCCTCCAGCACGTAGTTACAAACTAAATATGCCTATTCGACCTGTAGTTTCATAATATGTTAACGCACCTAATCACATTTTAGCCAAAAAATTAAACTACTGTCAGATAACGACAATCTGATTAGTTTTGATGTTTTCCACAATTTCCTAGTTAATAGTAACGTAGAATTAGTCAAAAGATTAAAATTAATTTAATTATTTCATCTCTGTGTAAATTAAAGTTACTTTACGTTTAGCAACAAATTTTACACTAGAAATTATAAAAGATACATCGATCAACATTTTAGATTTGAATATTAAAAT
The DNA here is from genome assembly GCA_036250285.1 of Pyrocoelia pectoralis. NCBI lineage: Eukaryota > Metazoa > Arthropoda > Insecta > Coleoptera > Lampyridae > Pyrocoelia > Pyrocoelia pectoralis. The sequence goes on along the minus strand of CM070075.1, from coordinate 18,502 downwards.
GAAATTATGAAAACAAGCTTGAATTCAGAATTTATTGTAAACCCACACATACTGACATTACAATTCCCCAAACTTCTTGTCACCACCCAAAACATAAGTTAGCTACATTTAGGTCTTTAGTACACTTACTACACCATTGTCTGCAATAAACTATAATAAAGAAATGTCAGTCATTAAACAAATTGCTTGTAACAAGAATTAGAAACCCAACGTTCTTTAGTAAAAGAAAAAAGCTATAGATACATTAGCTAGCAACAAAATTGATCCCACTGAAACTAAGGAAGAAAATACTAATATATGTACAGGGTGGGCCATTGAAAAGGTAACACGCCTGTTTTGGGACACTTAGACCAGTTTCTTAAAAAAACGCTCGGACAAGTCGATTTTCTTTTTTTGGGGGACAACTTTTGATGACAAATTTGACTCTGTCAGGTCAACCTCCTAGCCCCAACAACCCCCAACAAAAACAAAAATTACGGTAAGGTAGTCGAGCGACCCCTCATTTGTAGCGTCTTTTAATTCTTTATTCGACAGTATGAATGGAAATTAGTTTTATTCATTTTTTTTTCACCCCCATGAAAAGCACCCTCTAGATTAACTAAGGTGGAGGTGCTGTTTAGGAAAAATCCTGATACACGCCACCTTTGACCTTTTGAACGGCACATTTCAGGATTTTTCCTAAACAACACCCTCACCTTAGTTAATGTTTCATGGGGGTGAAAAAAATTGAATAAAACACATTTCGGTCATACTGTCGAATAGAGAATTAAAAGACGCTTCAAATGAGGGGTCACTCGACACCCTTTCCCTATTTAAATTCTTGAGTTAGGGGTTGCTGGGGTTAGGGGGTTGACCTGATAAGGTCAAATTTCACATCAAAATGTGCCGTTTAAAAGGTCTAAGGTGGTGTGTTTCAGGATTTTTCCTAAACAACACCCCCACCTTAGTTAATCTGGAAGGAGCTTTTCATCGGGGCGAAAAAAAAATTGAATAAAATTAATTTTCATTTGTACTGTCGAATAGAGAATTAAAAGACGCTTCAAATGAGGGGTCACTCGACACCCTTTCCCTATTTAAATTCTTGAGTTAGGGGTTGCTGGGGTTAGGGGGTTGACCTGACAATGTCAAATTTGACATCAAAAGTTGTCCCCCAAAAATAGAAAATCGACGTGTCCGAGCCTTTTTTTAAGAAACTGGTCTAAGTGTCCCAAAACAGGCGTGTTACCTTTTCAATGGCCCACCCTGTATTTCACTCCTATACTTTGGTAGAACATCCCAAAAAATTGCCAACATAGGTAATACAAAAATCTAAAATCCATAAAGCAGCATTTGAAACCAACTCTAACATTTTCAAATGTCTTTGTAATGCTAAAGACAAAGCACATGGCATCATGTTCGTTTTTGTTATAAACATAAACAGACGGATTGGTCAAACTACACCAAACATTTACTAGAACGCAAACATCCCATGACTTCACATAATAACATCAAATTTTTACATTTTTGCAATATAAAATCCAAATTAGATGTTTTTGAAGGCTTTGAAATTTATAAAAGCGGCCCGATTGAGTAAATTGACATTATTAATTCGCCATTACTTCACATTCTTGATTATAACAAAAATTCTTAACCTTTAAGAATTTTTGGGGTGGTATGCCTATGTTTTTAGCTGTGTTTTCCCTATGCCATGAAGTATATATTTTACAGCACTGTACTAATATACGCACAATTTATTCTTATTATCCTATGAACCTCATTTTCATTTATGTCTGCGCGGAAACATTGGATTTGATGTTATATCTTTGCATTTTTGATGTGAATGTGATGTACCAAACCAAAGATTTCCTTAACGTTGTATCATAACAACTCCTGTTTAATTTTCATCTATCACAATCTGTTACCCTTGATAATAACACATAGTTGAAACGAGTCGGGTTACATTTAAATGAAAATTAAGTAGAATGAGTAGGAATGTTGTTTATTTTTCTTCGGGTTAATCATTATAAAACATTGTTTCCCTTCATGTCTTGAAAGGGAAATGTAACTTTCTCCACCGATTTCAGTATAAAAAATGCCACATTGTGAAGCATTTAATATCTTTGTGGACAAGGTTTCCGAGTTCGCTTCAAATATACTGATTGCTTGTTAGGGTCATTGGATTGTTCGATATTCTCAACTGGTCGCTCAGTTGCTCTCATTGTTCCTGTTTTTTCGCAAAATTTAGATTTAGTTAAATTAGAGTGATTCGTGAGCAAATCACCCGCACATTTTTTGTAACAAAAACGGTCTCACCCTCATTAATCGAAATTCGAAATTAATTGCTTTATCGTGTACAAATTGATTTTTGCAATTAACCTGCAAGCGAGAGGGAGAAAAATAGTCGTAAAAATCGTATTGTATAAAGCGTTTGGGTGACAGTAAAATAATTTTACGGCCGTATTCGATACAGAAAGAAGCTTGTTATGTAACGGTGCATACATTCCGTATAAAACAGCTGACTCTTGCTCTCTCTATTTCTTCTTGTTACGTCACTAATCCCGTTACCTTGACCTAGTGGAAGTATCACTTGAGTAGCCTTTACTTCTTATTTTGAAAAATGCTTAACGCATTTGGAATGCATGTAACGTTCATGGAATTTTTTTCTGTATGAACGCTGTTAACAGTTTTATGCGAGTTTGATGCATTACATTGATAGGATCTGAAAATGACACATTTCACTTTTAACATGGGTAGCTTCAAGTTCTGAACCCCTTAATACGTTTTCTTATTAGATGATAGACGGGTTTATCCCATCAAAATCTCATATCCTGTTTAGTGCCTTAAACTTGATTTTATGGCCAAGGTAATGAGAAAAATCGTTACTGACTTATTTCATGCTTCTTGAAGTTACATCAGTTTATATATCTAGCTAATGGTGATATACATATTATATGTGTGCTGTGCATGAGATTGGGTGAGTGCATTTCCTCGCAATAAAATAACGCTTAATTTGAAAGTCGAGGTATTGGAAAACAAAAAGGCGAATTCCACAATCTTCCAATTTTGTTCTCTTTAGATTAATGGTAGGTACACATTAAAATTAAAATTACGAGTACAATGAACAGCCGAAATAAGCGAGAATCTTGAAAACTGCAATAGTAAATTAGCGCCCTTATAACCGTCGCCGTCGCCACGAAATATTTTCTGTTCCAATCACCCTCACACGTTCACTTGAATCGTCATCAACTCAATTAATACTTTGTAATTGTATTATGACAAGTAAGAAGTAACACTAACAAGTAACAACTATACTTAGAAACAGTCAGCAACGCTTATTAACGAAAATAACAGACTGCCGCATTAATACATTAATAATATGTAGAAGATTATTTTTCCGCCGATCGTTAAAAATTATGACATTTCTGACAGAATTTTGAAAGGAGAAGGACAAGATTCCGGTGCATGTAGTCGTTGCTAGGCAGCCAACGATTACTGTAAGGAAATATTCATTTCTGTACTGTAAAGAAATGTTCATTTCCTTACAGTAATTAGAACATTCAACAAGGTACTAATGAAAACCCATTTAACAAGTCATATTTAATTATTTCGTTCTATTAATAGTTATTGTTATATTACAATTATTACAAGTGTTAATTATCGATTATAATTGGTATTAAAATTAGTATTGGAATTGCAAATCGCGTCGTCTGATAGCTACAATGTTGGTACTTCTCCATGGATACCGACGTTCGTTATTTTCAAGACATCGCTTATTATTTTCTTCATAAAATAATTTTTAGAATTTCCATGTTTTCAGTCTGTTTTTTAACAATCGGCGGAAAATAGTATGTGTACCTCGTAGGAAAAGCAACATTCCCCGACTCTGTGTTGCTGTACAATATTCACATCGTCCGGGAATGTTACGCTTTTCCTACTCGATACACAATGTACTATTATGTGGAAAGTACAACTTTTCATGGCGCGCCTGTGTTTAGTCGCCGAAAACCATGAAAAGTTACTTTTCGTCCTAATAAAAGATGCTATTTTTTCTTCAAACTTCCCCAAATTTACACAAAACATTTATTTTGTAATGATACGTTTTTGAAGGATACTATTAGCGTTCGTTAAATTAAACGTCATTGTCAAGTAAGTAAGATTGTTTTTATGAATAGTGCTGTTTCCTTCGTAACGCAGTAAATAACCGTATTATTGAGTGAGAACTACAATATTGTTTTTCTCCAGGTATGACATTTTGTAACTTTCAGGAGTCTGTAAGGTTGACATTTTCTTTACTAACAAATAAAAGGTATCTTAGCAACAAAAATATTCACTTTTAATCCTAGGAGCTAAAGTACTCACTTTTAACCTATACGTCATATTTATATACAGGTGAGACGCGATAAAGAAAACGTAACCGACGTATGCCGAAGTCGAATCGGGTTGCTAATGACTCCTAATGAGTAAATGTGCAGTATACAGTGCCGTAGTAAAATATTGGTAACGTGTAATGTAGTATAGGCGACCAAACTATCACACGCTTTCATGTCAATAACGTAAATGTGAAATACAAAATCTCAAAGAAGCATCGTTTACTTTATTATTACTGGATTTATTAATATTATATATATTCTTGCATATTTTAAACTTTAAGCATACTCCGCCACTGCGTATTTTCAAATTACCCGCGCTAATATCCCCTCCATAGGACCGTTCCGAATGCAACTCCCGTTTTCTTTATCGCGTCCGACCTGTAAATGTATATCTATTTACTGCGTTACCAAGGTTACCAAGTTACAAAATATACAAACATTGCAAAAAATCTTATGTTAGGTTGCTTTTTTCATGGTGTTAGGTTCGGTCCCAGTAGTAAATACTCGATTTTGCAACTTCGAAAACTTGTGGAAACTGGGGGGGGCACCAAACACCACGATTTTTTCGGACTTTTTTCAGTTTTAGCCTCGTAGATCAAAAACTATGAGTTTTAGTGCAAAGAATATGATCATCTTTTTTAAACTGGACTAAATTTTCTACCATTTGAGCCTAACCGGAAGTCTGTAAGTATAATAGTTTCCGAGATACAGCTCTTCAAAAATAGACATTTTCCCTAAATCTGTTTTTAACGTATCATCCATGATTCGAGCCAGATATTGCCACAACGACGTGCCCTACGACCGTTGTCATGGAGGAAAAAATTGTAGGACACTTTATGACCTTTTATTTAAGCATAGATGCATTCCTGTAGGCCTAACAGTTCTCGAGAAAAAGATGGAAAACCGGAAAACAGTGAAATCGCTACGACTCCACATATATGTAATAGCATTAATATGATTAGAAGACATTTTGTGATTATTCTTATTTAGCCTAGCGAACGAACGCTCAAAAAGGGCTTGTAGACAGACTTTTTGATCCTAAAGATTTTATTTCTGGGATGTGTTTGGAGGTGTTTGGTGATGATTATACGAAAAGTAGCGTAACAAAATGTGCGGATTTGTTTGGTTTTCCGTTTACATCTCTTGAACAGGCCATCGTAGTGGGAAATGGCCAATTATAAAAAAAAATCTGATTAAATTTTCTACAAGTTTGCTTCTATGCGTTTTTTCTCTATCTCTATCCGTTGAAGAGATATTCGTTGTCAAGAATTGACATTTTTTTTAAAATCGCTTTTACACGACGTTTTTCGGCAAATATTGTGTCCTAGCTCCTAAAGTATTGGGTTTATAGCAAAAACTGCTGAAATAAAAGTTGTAGACCATAAAATTTCCTATAAAATACATATACCGTTTAATATTTTATTTCAAATCGATTAGATGTTATAGTTATTTAAAAAAAACGTTGAGTTCAAGATGGAATAGAGGGCACTAGAGAACAACTAATTTTGTGGGAGGTTTGGAGCTAAATCTGATATGTGAGTATTAAATACAGATTACCTGCATCCTTAGCCAAACAATTTCAGTCTTATGCGCCACCATGTTTAATGGTCTCTAGTCTTTTCTAAATACATTTATGATAGGGTTAATGTTTGACGAAAGAACAAAAGTATTTTCTCAAGGCAGCTTTTATTTTATAATTGGCCATTTCCCACTACGATCGTCTATTCAAGAGATACAAAGGGAAAACTTAACAAATCCGCAAATTTTGTTACGCTACGGAGTTAGTTCATACGGTAGGGCCGGGGACTTTTCGTATAATTATCACCAAACACCTCCAAACACATCTTAGAAATAAAATCATTAGGATCAAAAAGTCTGTCTACAAGCCCTTTTGAGCGTTCGTTCGCTAGGCTAACTAAGAATAATCAGAAAATGTCTTCTAATCATACTAATGCTATTACATATATGTGGAGGATTTCACTGTTTTCCGGTTTTCCGTCTTTTTCTCGAGAACTGTTAGGCCACAGGAATGCATCTATGCTTAAATAAAAGGTGATAAAATGTCCTACAATTTTTTCTCCGTGACAAGAGTCGTAGGGCACGTCGTTATGGCAATATCTGGCTCGAAACATGGATGATACGTTGAAAAAGATTTTGGGAAAAATTGCCTATTTTTGAAGAGCTGTATCTCGGAAACTATTATACTTACAGACTTCCGATTAGGCTCAAATTGTAGCAAATTTAGTCTAGTTTAAAAAAGATAATCGTATTCTTTGCACTATAACTCGTAGTTTTTGAGCTACGAGGCTAAAACTGAAAAAAGTCCGAAAAAATCACGGTTTTTGGCCCCCCCCTCCCCCCCAGTTTCCACAAGTTTTTCGAAGTTGCAAAATTTAGTATTTACTACTGGGACTGAACCTAACAACATAAAAAAGTTAAACCTAATATAGGATTTTTTTGCAATGTTCATGTTTAAAATGACTGGACTAAATGTAATTTGAACAATTTCAAGCAGGAATTAATAGTTAAATGGGTGATTTCGGCTGGAAAAAATAACATGTTTTCATTGGGATTATAAGTGTCTTTTTGGCTCGCAATTTTTTTTTCTCGTGAAAAAGTGACACTTATAATCCTAATAAAATATTATACTATTTTCGGCCTCCGTCTAGAAAATAGATTTTCCATTCGCCTAATTCGTCTTGAAAATGGCATTTTCCTGTCCAGGCAAGAAAATGAAACAAGGATTTTGAAAGATTTTGGATTGCTACCACTGACTCACCGACGTTCACGCTAACTTGCGCTAACTGCTGAAATGTCAAAACTTTTACAAATTCAGGACGACTTTTCTGGCAATAAATTTTGAATTGCAGTTTCTGCCACTTTTTGAATATGTACTGGTATATTTCTGTATCCATTTTTCAACAAAAATGCAATTGAATTTTTATCTACAATACATCATTTTTAGGACGTGGAAATGGTTATTAGCTCACATTATTTAATGGTTTGTCGTTTTATAAATAATATAGGAGCTAATGAATTGTGCAAATAACGCCAAGGTTTGAAAACAACCACTATGGCATATGAATGAAATTTAATATGGCGTGAAGGTAACTAACACGCTGATCTTAAACAAAACTACACCAATAGAAAACAATTCTGGGATCACACGAATGTCTGGAAAGTTGGCAACACTTTGCAGGATCGCCTAAACCTTTCCATGACTGTGCTGCTGTATTCCTGCATTATCTTGCTTTTATTCTAGATCAGCAATACCACCCGTTCAAGAGAGAAATTTTTCAATTTTTGTGCTGACTTCCGTCCCAGTAATCATTGGAATGACGATTGCCCAAAACAAAGGTTAATGCATTTAACGGAACGTAATATTTTTAAAGGGTACCTTATTAAAGTTTTCATTGAACATATCAGCAAGTTCTTGGGATCGTCAATAAATTAAACCTAAAACGGTTAGTTATTTCAGGAGATTATATGTTCAATTGCTCTAAATACACTAGGCGTTTCATTAACGTCCTATGTAAGTTAGATACATAACATTGTATTGTAGTGAAGAGGCATTTTTAATTATATATTTGTCTTTAGAGCATTCCCCTTTCCTCTCATGCCAGTATACATTATCGTTTATTTTAAGCTTAGACGTTTTATAATAAAAATAAACTTTCATAATTTAGTATTTAGACGGTTTTTTTAATCTGAGCGTATCTACGCATTAGAATTTTAGAAAGTAAACGTTTCGGAAGCGTATAAACATTAATAAAGTAAGCTCAGCTAAAATACATAGAACAAAAGGGCATTTCTATAACCAACAACAGTTATTAGTCTATTATTTGTTCCCCTCAAGGGTTTATAATAGGTCTTTCAGCCAAACGCGAACGCTTTTATTTGAAAATTTTCTCGAGCATAATCACCGTTTATTGTTCAGCAGATTGAATTTTCTGAACCTTTTTTCTCTTTGTCACAACGAATTGATATTTGATAAAGTTTACGAAATGAGCGAAGGAATTCAAGTATTTACCATTAGCTGTGAAACAATGTGTGACGCGTTAAAGCTTAATAAGACACGATTTTATTATAGAACTTTTTATGGCTTTAGGTCATAAAAGTTTCCTTCTTAATAAAAACAGCTCATGAATTTTACCGCTTCGTTATACGAGTATATTGAATATAATTACTTCGTGAGGTAGCCAGACCATCCGTTATCGGCGTTTCACTATGTTCTTCTACGTAGGACAATGCACTGGATACTGCGATATCTCTCAGTACTACATTCGTGTACCTATCTTAAGCTCTCCAAGCTTTGTTCAGATAAACATCGAAAACAGAGAATATGTTAATTAAGTTGTTGATGAGGATGTTGAATAATACCTTCATAGTTTAACATTATCTATCATATTTAGGCCATTTTGTACTGACCATCAAAGAAATGGATCTAAATTGGTTCCACAATATAGATGTCATTTCTCATTCATAAAATATACATATATAAAAATGAAGATAACCGAAATTTTTAGATTTTTTATTACCTTTCACTTGTATTACCATTACAACGGCAACGCACAAAACTCGGCGCTTTGCGTTGTTTTAAAGCTAAACAAATGAAGGTGTAGTGACCTAGACCAATAAATTTAAAATTATACGTAAGGAATTTCCCACAATAGGTGATCGCATTGTAAACTACATGTGTTACCTTCAGTTGACTCTTAAGGCCAGTTGTATAAACGTCTAGTTGAGTTCAACCCAATCGCACAAACTAAAGTTGTCGTCTGGTCTAGGGTTTGATCTAACGATTTATTGGTTGGTAAAATTGGTGGTAAAACCGTCAGATCAACCCTACCCCGGACGTCAATCCTAGTTTGGGCTATTTAATTTTACACCAACGCCGCGCCGGTGAACTCAACTAGACTTTTATACAACGGCCCTTAGCCCATCGTGTCACAACTACAGTATGGTCTGCGTCAAGAGATCATTTGATTCCAACAACCATAATGGCACATAAGGTTATCTGTCTTAATTTTCTGTTCAATAACCCTTAATGTGAAATCACCTTAATGGAGTGAAGGTTTTGTGTTTCTTTGGTTGTGGCCCTTAAAATGATATTTAAAATTGTCGTTCTGTTTATGGAGTGTTATTGTGTGAGATCTTGGTTTAATACTTTAAGCTCTTCCTTTCTGCAAAGACAACTCGTTAAATTTAGTGGTCTACTATGAAAAGCAAAGGGAGGATGGTTCCAAACATTCTTGGAATGAAAAAGAGAGACCTTTGTTGAATTACTTAATTTCTTTACGAAGCTTTGAAAGATTTTTATATAATGCCAGTTGAAGTACTTCTGGACACTTCTTCAATCAATCAATTGTTTATTGTATATTTCTTAAATATACCTACAAGAATTATTATTCGTCTAATAACCTAACGTAACAAACAAAACCAACTACCCTAGTTAACCCCTTAGAAATAATGTACTTCTACTCTAAAAAACTTTCTTCATTCCTGCGCCCTTATCTTCACCCTTTCTCTCCTCTCTAACACCTCATTCATCCACCCCACTCCTACCCCCTTCTCTCCCAGAATCTCCTTTCTCTCCACCCCTCTTCCCTTAGCTCCTGACATTCCCTCATCATATGCCACTATTCCTTTTTCCTTCAATCCCATATCCCCCAAAAGGTACTCGGCCCTTGCCTTCTACCACAATCTCCCGATACCCCTCATTATACCTCGCCACGGCTATCCTCGCTCTCCTTTCCTGGCCTTGCACATCCTTATTACTTCTCACCAACTCTTCCACCATATCCCTTCCTTCTCCCTTGTTCTTTCTATCTCCTCCCTCGCATAACTCACTCTCTCATAAAACATTCTCCTTTCCTCATACACTCATTCACCATTACAATTTCATTCCTCTTCCTCATACTTCACCGCTCTCTTTCTTGCCTGAACTCAGCTTTTCTCTTCCTCCGCTCCCTGTCGTCTCTCTATCTAACCCCAACACGCCCATCTCCAGTATTTTTCCTGAATTCTCTCCATTTTTCCCATTCCGTCCACCCCCGTCCCCCATCTCTGCTCCATACCCCATCACACTCCTTACTAGCTTGTCAAAAATCCACCCTCTCTTTTTCATATCCTTCCCATAAACTCTTTCCTCCACTTACACTCTCCGCACTAGTCTATTCCCCTTATTTGCCAGTTCTCTTATATGCGCCTCGTCCTTATATTATATCTTAATTCATAACCCAGATATTCCATTCATCTACACTCTCCACTTCCTCCTCCCCCACCACCACTTTTCCTTTACCCCTCTCCCTCTCTCTTTGAAACGCCATTACTTTAGTCTTTCCCACATTTGCGACTTAAGTCCTTTTTCCCTAAATAGCCCTTCACCACGCTCATTTCCTTCTCACTATCCGCCATTACCACCACGTCGTCCGCATCAGTTAACACCCACACTTTTATCCTCCCTATACCCTTTGATGTCTGCATAAGTCCTCTTCTAAATCTCCTATGTATAACGAGAAAAGACTCAGGCTGAAAGGGATCCCTGCCTCAACCATTTTTTCGGAAAATTCTTAGAGCTGTTGTTTTAACAGAATAATAACAATGAAGCCTTACAATTTACAACAACTTCGTTTTTACGTGTACCAAAATTTTTCAGGCTTCGTACCCCATTTGCATCTCACAAGTATAACACGCCAGTTGCAATTGGAATTTTAGAATCGAAAAATTTCCATTCTGCTTTGATTATCAACTATTTCGAAAAATCTTTGTGATCCACCGAGCAAAACTTTAGTTTTTATTCCCATTGCAAGTGTCTTATCAATTGATTACATTAGCGAATCTAGGTTTCATTTAATTGATAGAAAACCACTGAAAATCATGTGAAATGATTGTTAGACAGTGTTTCTGGAAGTTATTGGTATGGTTAGTGAATATCCAAACGTAAATAATATTACAGTTGGAGTTTCTCAAGGCCACTTTTTTCATACAGATTTTACAATTATGCTTAGAAAATGTTTGTTTGTTTTATCTTATTTCGAATATTGGAATACTGGGTTACAGCCCGTCCAAATTAGACGTGCCAAACATGCGAATCACCGAACTAGACTTTATTATCCTTTACACCTTATAGGAAGGATCCTTACAAAGATTGACCTGCATCTCACTTCAAGCACATTCCCAATTTAATAAAACGCTTATAAATTTCGTTAAACAACATTTTAGGGCAAAGATTTGCAGTTATAAATATAAAATACATTACTCACGGGTTAAACTTTCAACAATTTATGTATGTAGGTACTTTGACGCCAACACCTGTATTGTAAGTTAATGTTTCTAAACATTCTGTTCCATTTCGTTAATTATGTATATTCGAGTGGAACTTTATTTGTCTTTGTTCGAGTTGAACCAAATTCTGGAAAATGCTTTAATTTATCTTCTCGCTAGCAATTTAATTCTAGGGAATTGCATTCACTCGCTGCATTTCTGCGTTATTATAGGTTAATGGTAAATTTTAGCAGAAACGTTTTATATGTAACTATAATTAGCGGAAGAAAGCAACGAATTTAATTGAAAATCTGTATACAGGCCCCTTTTAAAATCGACGTAATTGGCCCGGTTTTGAAAATAAACGCCGCATTATCCCGAAAAATAACAGCAGGTTCTATTTAGCCTTAACGAATTTCGTTATTATTTCGTAAAATCGTTGTACAACCTTTTATTTTGTATACCCAACTATATTATTATAAGATTAAGTGACTTTCGATGCGTTCAATTCCATAATAATGAGTTTGAGTACACGTTAACAGAATATCAATAGATATACATATAAGTTCAAGGTCAATAAGGATTTACCCGGCAATTTATTTACAGTTGTTCAAACACATAAGATAACAATAACCTTCCTCCACACTGACCTACTGATCTATCACTATGTAAAACGGATTTTCCTTATTTATTTCGGTATTCCATAATGAGTAACGCTACAAATTTGACTTTCTTTTAACTGTAAGTTCTCTTCGATGAATTGTGTCATTTTCTTTTTATTTCTTAAAAATATCTGAATCAGGTTTACACGAAATAAAAAATATACAGTTATTTATTAGTAAAAGGATTCGTAATTCCACCGTATTACCAAGCTGCAATTTCAGAAATAAAAAAAATTACACTTTATCCTAAATTATATAAGGACGAATATTTGAGGCATTCATAAATCAAACCAATAGTACTTAATTACACGTTATTTTTTACGCTATACGGTATAAAAGATGATGTACATAACCATAAAATTGATTTCTTGCTGGGAAAGCTCAGGAAATGACTACTTGAGATTGTACAAATTCCATCAATTTCAAATTTCTTACGACGCCAAAAAGGAAAAGGAAGTAGTTTACTAGAGAGGAAATTAACTCAAAGGAATACATTTTTTATTACAGTTACATCGGAATTGCGATTTTTTTTATTAACTTATTTCAAAGCCGAATTTTTATTTCAAGTACGGTATAATACTAACTTGCGTCAGATACTTTCAGAGCTTTCATCTGAATTTGAGAATGCGAATTGCTAAAATATTGTGGGAATTCTGATCAGAGGGGATCTATTATAACCAAATAGTAAATTTCACTAAAATGGTATACTGTTTGAAAATAGCACCCACTATGTCCCACTTGTAGAGAAGGCAAATACTTGGGCATAACGCTAGACCAAGGGCTGACCTCAAACCGCACCTAGAGAAGACAGCGAACAAAGCCACAAAGTCCTTATCTCCAATGATGACCCACTGAATATACACCAGAATGATCAGACCGATCATTACGTACGCCTCACTGGTGTGGTGGCATAAAACCTTCACCCAGAAGAACATACAGAAACTTAGCAAGGTGCAGTGTATGACTTGCCTTGGAATTACGGGGGAAATGATAATGACCCCTACTGCAACTATGGAGACCCTCCTGAACCTACCGCCACTAAACCTAGTAATTAGGACAGCGGGGCATACCGACTGAAAGTTAACGGCGAGGAGGGATCGTCAAGGGCGAGGCTCCAAAGATAAAAGCCTTAGTATGACAACTGAGAGGATACCCAAAACAGTCCCGCCAAACTGTTAAGGCAACAATCCCCACTCGGCACGACTGGGAGAATAATTCCAGTAAAGTAAAGCTGAATGGAATCATGTATTACACAGACGGATCGAAAACCACTAAGGGCACTGGCTCTCGAATATACGGGAGCAATGGACGGGGTTGCAGAACTTCTGTAAGCCTAGGACACAAGCGACCGTGTTACAAGCCGAGCTATATGCAATCCTGACAGCGGCTGTTCAGCTATTAAAAGAAAACCTAAGGTAAGTGCAACTCAGTCACACTAGTGTGGGCACCTCGGCACTCGAGAATCGCAGGTAACCAGGTTATTGACGAGCTTGTGAGAAAGGCAAGCGCAAACCATTTATAGGACCGGAACCGGCTTCTGGGATTACCATAACACAGCCAAAAAGGAGATTCAGGCAATACTCACGAAAGAGCATTGCAGACATTGGTCGAAAATCCCAGAACAGAGTCATTCCAGGATCTTCCTGGAAACCCCAAACGGGGACCTTATAGCTACGTCCATCTTAAAGTTAAGCAGGACGAAGATAAAACTTACAACAGAATGGTCACGGGCCACTGTCGCCTGAACAAACACCTGCACAACATGGGATTGACCGATAGCCCGACATGCAGGCGTTGTCGTGAGGCAGATGAAACGCCCTATCACGTTATTTACCAATGTGAGTCATTCATAAAGTCAAGGGAACACCTACTTGGAAATGAAAAGATTACACAAGAGGAAGTAACGAAGATTCGCCCTTCAAAACTCCTGGACTTTGTGAAAGATACAGGTATTTTTTCAAGGGTAGGCAACACCGGGGAGCACAATAGACCAAAAGTCGCAATGCGGAAACCTATTGGGACCACCCCCAGCAATGATAATAATAATGTCCCACTTGTAGTGGAGTTACGAGTGCAACGAAACTGCAAGATTCGCTCGTACCGAATATGATTTGCTGCATGACCAAATTTTAACTTCAAGTCAAGCAATTATAAGATTTTATTCACTACTTGCAAACACGAGTGGAACAGTGATGTAAATAACATGTCACGCGGTATTAAGGTATCGTTGAAAGCCTGTATTCTATACGTCAAAAAATAATTGGCTGTATAAAATTTTAGCAAGAAATACCTAGTACAACTGAGTTATTTAGCAATACGCCTGAATGTAGTTGTAAAAGACCGCTTTTTATTAATAAATTATAATAAATGCAAAATTTCCAAATGAACACAATTCGTTGAAAATTGCTACGCTTTCGGGCCTTCTCAATAAATTATTATCAAAATTTTAGTGGAAAATTCTCTTTACTTTAAATTTTCACTCCAACTTTGTTAGTTGATAAACATCGAACTTCGGAATTATAGGCAAATATCAAATATACTTCCAATTTCATGCTGAAATACTGAATTATCTATGTATCATCACAGTACAACCAAATTTTAACTTTTTTCATGCCATGAAATGAAAATAATTCGTGTCTCCTAAATTTGAATTGGAAGTCAAAAATGTTCTATCACGTACCGTTTTCTATGGCAACCATGTTCAATATTTTGGTGAAACATTTAATGTTTTTTCATAGTTGTAGTTACAGAGTCAACATTTTGCTATACTCAGTGTTCAGAACTACTACCTATTTTATTAAAAAGGATGTACTGATTACAGATAAAATAAAGTAAAAGAATTTAAAAAACTAAACAAATATATACCTAACATGCAAATAACTTAAAAATTATTTTTAAAACGTACAATTTTAGAATATTTTTCTGGAAGACTTTCTTTTGTACCGGAGTTCTCAGAGACAGAAAACCAACAGCAGTCCGCGAGCATGTTAGGAGCCATTTTCCTGCATATCGCCTTTCCATTTGGGATATTTGCTGGTGAAACCTTTCTCCATGCTGGTCGCTACCTATTCCCAGGTTCGGTGCCAAAAAGTTAAGATGGAACTATTGCAGCCCATTACCTCATATGCCCTTAACAAATTTTCCACATCTTCGATGTAGTTATGTTCTCTGTAATTTCCCAGGAACTTCGAGCATACGTCTTTTAATGTACACCACGCCACATTTTCGGTTTCGGTGAACTTTTCCTTACTAGTATCCTGCTGGATTTTCGGTATTTGAGGACCAATGAAAATGCCCTCTTTTAATTTCCTTCACTGGGAAATTTTCTCTTAAATACTGAAAAACGGTTCCCATTTTAGTCCATCGCTTTAACGAAATTCTTCATTAAATCCAGCTTTATATGAGTGTTGGAAAATTTTCTGAGAATCTCCGATGAATTAAACTTTACATTTTCTCGTCTGCTGTTAAACTTTGTCTCAAAGGCCACTCCTCCACTCTGCAATGGTTAACTCTGTCTCGAGAGTTCCACTCACACAAGAAACAACAGTATTTCGTAAATGCGAGATTGCATCACTGAACAAAACCTTACATGATACGAAAACATGGAATGCCCTTTCGAATCAGCGCACACAACAAAAAAAGATTAATAGTTTCAAGTTTGGTATTTTTTTGTTGTTGTACTCTGAATTGAAGCAAGTTTCAAGTTATGTTATTTCTATAAATTAGTACAAATTTAAGCACCGCTTTATAGTAATGCTTTCATAATGTGGCTCTCTTATACCTACTTTTGTGCGTAAATTTACTGTCGCTGGAACCATAATTTGTATTGTAATGTCCCTGTTTTAAGAAATTTAGAAATTTACCACGGTCGACTCTTAGATGTGGTTATGGTTAAATCTGGTGCACAATCATTTCAGTTTGTATGTTCTTTGTCTTTAAGTTCTTTTCCAAAATCACTAAAAAGTAAGTTGTATGGGCCCCTTTGATCGTATATTTGGTTTTAATTGTTTCTAAAATAGGTGTGATTTGCCAAAATTGAACATAAAGTGAAGACCCCGCGTTTAGTGCAAAGTCCGAAAGTTTGATACGGTTGCAGTAGTTTTACTGTAGGAATTCAAAATAACGAAATGTTTAACCGTTCAGAATTAGCCCAAAAAGTGGTAATGCAAGCAATTTTATTTTAAATAGGCCCGTTATAAAGCGAAGTGTCGATTTTTAAAACTAAACAAGTAAAAATTATTTAATTGTTATAAACAGTCGTGATAATCAAATTGTTAAGCATTTGCCACCAGATGAACTATATTATGCGTAATTGGTAATTGGAAATTATTTATAGTTAACAAGGATTCCCAAATCCGGGTCAAAAGTCACGCAAATTAAATATCGCCCTATGAGCAAATTCGTTAATTGAGAGAATCGTTCTCCTCAAAACATTTAAAGCAGTTAAAGATTCTGTGGAAAAAGATTGGTTAAAACTGTTTTGAATGGGACGGACTGAGAAATTGGTAACGCATCACAATGCTCCCCTTTTTAAGGATCTCGTTTTAGGTGATCGACTCTTATCCAAAGGGTAGTTGAAGTGGGGTAGAAAGAAAAGTGCCGCCAAGGGAATTCAAGGAATATCTACAGAACATTGTCCTTATAGAATTTAAAAAAAGCAAAGTCACTGTCAACGGTACATTCCTTTTTGAATTTTTGTGGCATTCTTCGCTTACAATCTCGTTTGATTTAGGTATTGATTAGATCGGCGTAGTGATACACCTCTTTGATTTCTCTAACGTCTCTTGTTTGTGCATTGTCAATGGAACGCCATTGGTTTCTTTTATTATTCAAGCACTATGCACTTGCATTAATTTCCTTGCATTTTCATGTAGTATTTGTGAGTCCTTAACCGCCTTTCCATTACGAAGCTAGTCGTCGTCTGTTTTATGTGTGTTTGTATCGGCGTTAGTCCCGTGTACCTTTGTTTATTCACTCATTATAAGCAAAGAAAGAAAAGTGTTTCTGTTAGCTAAAAGGTTTCATCAGTTTCCTCTGTTTATGCTCTCCAACTAGACGACACATTTACGTAATTGTAGAAATTAAGCAATACGTGGCAGCCAGCTATAAAACAAATTCTTCTGCATTAAAGCCGAACTACTACGATAATAATCGCAGATGAATAGAACGAAAGAAGTATACATTAGAAGCAAATTTGAAACGAAAAGCTCAACGGAAAATCTATTCGGTGGGAGCTCTTTGGAAATTACATCTCACTTGTCGATTCAATAAAATAGATGAAACCTTTGTAGTAGGTAATTGTGTTTTCACGTTTATTTTCATCTATTTTGCTTTCCGTTTTCTATCTAGTAAATGATGAATTTTTTTTCATTTACAACATTTAAGTATCGACGTTTTATAAACAGTTACCTACATTTCACTTTCTCGCTTTCGGTGAAATTACCCGCATGTCCTATTATCGGACCACCATCACAGTAGAAAACCTTTATACGATTTCCTTTCACCCATCTACACGCACTGCATTAAAGTATACTGGTCCTAACGTAAGTGGCAACATAAAAATTGTTTAGGTCATTAATATCATTCTCAAATCTAATCAATGGCCGTAGTAAAAATACTATAAGGCTCCTCGTAAAACGAAAGCACGAGCATCATAAAAAGCTATTTACTGTTATAAAATTTGAAGTAATGGCTTACATAAACCTTTATCTATTTCGAAACCGCGGGTAATATTCTTTTGAAAAAACGTTGATTATACCATTTTAAATTGAATGCGGTTTACAATTGTCTTATTTTACAAATATTTGGCGTCTTTAAGGGTTTTGTTGCAATAAAACTTTACGTGGTCATAAAACTCGTTGAAGCTTTCATCATACTGAAAATTATCGCCACGTTGGCTATTGTGCTTAAGCACTTAACTGCAGAGTAACAATAGCAATGCTACTTTACGGTTAGAAAAAGATGTACTAAGTCGTTATTAAAAAGAATACGCAAATCGGCAAAAGGCGTGCACTTTACAGATGATAACGTTAATTTTTATATAAGTAGGAGTACAAGGTACACTCCACGTAGCAGACTGCAGTTTTATTGTTTCATTAGTAACTCCTTGACGCTGCATTATGAATGTATGATACGTTTTGGTTAAAACCTAAGAACTTTACGTATTAGTCTTAGGGCCAATTTCATAATCAATTTAAAGGCGCTTTAACTTTAAATGCTGCTTTA
>CM070074.1:84903062-85103284 GCA_036250285.1 Pyrocoelia pectoralis | reverse complement strand
ACAAAAAACGAAGAAAGTTCCGATCGTCAGGACAAACACTTATCATCATAAAAGCACGTCTAATGTCCGCTGTTACACACCGATTTTTTTCTCACGAAAACGCAAAATAATCGAAGGAATTAACTCTAATAAGTTAGGACCCTTTTCAAGGCAATCATTTAACGATAACGAACTTCCAATCTTGCATGAGGCGTCGAAAACCGGTCGCACAGGTGTTGTCTCACTATCTTTGAACACCGGTCTGTGTGGTAAGTAGTGTGTAGGGCCGTTGATCTCATTTTTAGACACCATCTCTATTAAACCTTCGCTAAGCCATTCATCAAATACCTTCGCATAATCAAGAAATTTGCCGTTTTTTCGTAATTTTTCTGTACATGTTGTCAATCGGCGTTGTGCCATTTCCTTGTTGGATGGTACTTCAGTTTTGTCAACAACCCACGGTAAACCAACTTCATAACGCCCTTCATCATTAATCCTCACGTTCTTTTGAAAGTGCTCCCGTGAAAATTCTTCCCTCTCTGTTTTTGAAGCACTTTCTGCAGGTTCCATAATGCCAATGGTTTCAAGATTCCATAGATCACTAACTGATGCTTCTCGAACGAATAAATTAGTCACACTTAAAGCTAGCCCTATTGTGTCTTGCATAGATCCTATCAGAGTCCAACCGAATATTGTTTCAAATGCTGCAAAACCACATCTCAAATGTACAATTTTTCCAGTCATAAAACTTCCATATAGATCACCGCCTACCAGGATATCCACATCCGCAGTAGAACTTTGCATATCATTAATCCATATACCATTTTCAGCTAATTCACGTAACCATGGCCCTTTTGTAAGCTTAGGAATATGTCGACAAATTGCTGTTTGACCTAAAAATTCAACGTCTCGTCGGACACTGTTGTCTAAACTTTCAATGATTACACTGTATCTATTGTGTGTACTTATTCCATTACATGTACCTCCAAAAACTGTTTGTGTTAAATTTTCTTGACCTACTACTCGACTACCAATTTTATTAGCAGAACTATTCTTGATATAAGAGCGTTGTGCACCACTATCAAATAACAATCGAGCTGTGCACATACCTTTTTCGCCTATAATATTCACCAATATCGTTTGCAACAACACTTCGCTGGTTACATTGATAGTTGTTACAGCTGTAGTCGAGTTAACTGCTGCGATAACAGGCGCACTTGCAACCGTAGATGACTCACTCGAAGCCGTGGTCTGCAATGATACTTGTTGACACATAAGAGCATAATGTTTCCGCCCACATGTTGTACATGTGACAGACTCCTTGCAATTTCTAGCTGGATGCCCTAATTTCAAGCAAGCATAACATGCCTTTTTCTCCTTTACAATCCGCCTTCTGACTTTAGGCGTCATAGCTTGTGCCTTGAAACATTTATCACTGTGATGTCGATTTCCACAAAATATACATCCAAATTTATCGTTGCCCTGTCCCACGTGTAGACCTGCTGCTGTGCACAAAGGCCCATTTGTCTCATTAACCTTTTGTTTGTTATTTTTTGTCGTTTCAAAACCAGATTTTGCCAGCGCCACACGTTCTTCGCTTTCAACTTCTTGCTCTAAAAATTGCATAAGTGATTCTAATCTATTTTCCTGCCCATCTGTAATCACACTTCGTTGCCATACTCGCAGTGTTTCCTCGGGTAAACTGGATTCAACAAGTGGAAACAATAATGCTGCGTATCTATCTTTTGTTACACCTAAAGATTCCAACGCTCTCAAATGTGACGCCAATACATCGTACATTTTTGCTATTTGAGGACCTGCCCTCACACTTTTATTTAAGACTAACTTTAACAGCTCGCGCACATATACCTCGACTAATAAGTCCTCTCGGCCAAAACGTTTGCACAGAGCATCAATAGCTTTTTGATAGTTCTCGTCAGATTGGGGAAAACTATCCACCACAGATTGGGCTTTCGAATTATTAACCATGGATTGTGTCAAATACTGAAATTTTTCAGCTATCGACAAATGTAGGTCTTCATGGATCCCTTTGAACTGAGCCCAAAATCCCAGCCATTCCTTCAAATCACCATCGAACTTTCGCAATTGAATCTTTGGATACTTAGAATTATTCGAGCGTAAGGCCTCGTTATTTCGAGCACTATCAATAGATTCATTCCTGCCTATCGCACTTGTCTGATCGTCATGTACCCTATTTTCGGTACGGATCTTTGCTATATTGTATTTTTGCGTATACGTGTCTATACTCTCGGATTCTATTAAATATTCCTCGTCAGTATCAAGTTCCAACAACATGTTGAGAATTTGATTATTCAGAGCCTCTATTTTAATATAACACTCTTGTATGCAATTTAGTTTGGCTTGGATACTCACAATATCGGAATTTTCATTATTCAATAGGTCCATTTGTTCATTAATAAGTCGCGTTAAATTGGCTCTTAATGGCCTACGTGCTCGTTTTAACGCATCCATTATACGTCACACACGTCGTAGAAGTCCGTCGTTTTCAACTTATCGCTTAGTGGTCCGCTCGATCACACGCACACACGGAACCAAATCTCACAGCAAAAATTATCACGTCGGGGTCACCAAAAAATGTTGAGTGACCTAATCCCTACCCGGTAATTAAGTCCTCACGAAAGAAAACAGACACGGATAAAATAAAACGTGTGAACGTTGTGAGAAAAAATAACTAACTGTATTAACAAAAATTATTACAAACAAATTAAAGATTTTTTCTTTGACATACTACTCCGTCACTTTTTTCTACACCCTTGATTCTTTTTCCAACATACATGATCTCGCAACAATAAGTGATTACCATGTCACAATACTGTTCATTGGTATAATGATGTCTTTCCATTCTAATGTTGTGAAATTCAAAATTTATTTACTTAGGTACAGTAGAAGGGGACAAGTCACTCACTTGATAGATGTCAACAAAGCAACAATCTATATGACATATCACATTGACATGTCAGATTGAAACACAAGAAACAATCGCTGATTCCAATCAATCACTACGATTTATCGAAAAAAAATGTGAACTATTAGTACCAGTGGTTTTCCACAAGTAGGCATTCATTTTCAAAATACTGTAGCTTTTTTATATTGTTGGGTGTCGCCTGTTATTTTACTAAGAAAAATTGTTCAGTTTAGGGTCCTCTATTAGCACTTTCAGTTAACTGCATAAGTTTCCAGTCACCCTGTATATAACAATTTTTTATTTGAAACATTACATCACCTGGTCAAGATTTTTTTTATCATTGGCCCTATCGGGAGCTTATCCCATCTGGCCTAGGTAGGGCCAGACCACTTTCCAATGGCTGCCAAATATTCCGTCAACAGTCTGAACACTCTGATATCTCCCGAGCTCAGTAACACCCCCACATTAGTAGGCAAGGGCATGCCCAGCTCTACCAAATTTGTTTGTCAATAGTTCGATTTGTTTTTGTTGATTATCACAGACCAGGAAGATGTGGTACAAATCAATCAAATCAAATTTCCTAATTAAACTTGTTTATTCTACCTATACATCAAAATGGAGTAAATCAGTAACTATCAACAGGTCAAGATTATGTATATGGTCACAGATAAAATACACATATGGTTCTCCGTGCCAAGGTGTTTGTGTTAATCAAAACTTAACAGGAATGCAATTCGATTTTCATTGTATTACTAATATCTATACTTAAAAATTAAGAAAAATTCAAGATCATTAGAAATGCAAAAGATATTTTCCAAAATCAGCCTTGAGCAAACGATTATGAGAACACTCTCTAACCCTTTTTAATGGCAACCTTCCCCCCGTAATAAATTGGAAAACAAAGTGTTTACCCCACCCTAGTTAGTGTTCAAAGTATTTAGAAATCACCTTGATTTAGTTGACATTATATAATTATAAATTGATGATTTAATCTATCTCTCGTGGTTCCTTGCACACTGATTTATATGAAGGCTTAATCGATACCGCTTTCTTCAAATGTTTACTACATTATACGTGCAATAAGAAAAGCTCATAATAAATTAAAAAAGTCGCTATAGCTTGAGGGAGCTTGGGGGAACCCACAACACGCCCCATACTTCATTTTATGCACAATATTCGCATTATTCAATCTCCTTTATCCTGACAATAAATAACGGAACATATAATAAAAACTAACAATACGTAAAAAATGGTGCTGTACGAAAAACACTCAGAAAGAGTTACAAAAAATGCAATACACTTATAAATTATAATAACGTAGAAATTATTAAACATGTTTAGCAGTGTCGGTTATAACAGTTTGTTTATTTTACGTTTCAGCTCAATTCGGTATCTTTCCTTTTGAATTTGTAACAAACTGAAACCGATTTAGAAGATATTGAGTTTCTTTCGAATATTTTTCTATGCATGGATTTTCACATTTTTCATCTGTTCATTTAGAGCTGCGCCTCACTCATTAAATTCAATTTTTTAAATTAACGTGAAACAAAATTACCTTACCTTACTTTTATTACGTGACCGGATATTATTTGTAAACTATGTATTTTGAAATGTTTATACCAAAAATCCTTTTCTTGTTGCTTCTAAATTTCTCGCGTGTGACATATTGTGTAATAAACTCGAAAATAGAACAAGCTACTATAGGTCAGTGCAAAGAATAATTACTGGAATCAGCTGCGTTATAAGCAAATGGTCACAATTACTACAATAGTATTAAATTAACAATCGACGGAATAAGGCACAAAACCTCCCCCTTGACTTAGTGAGTGCATTAGTTTAATTACTTATAGCGACATGTTTCGACGTAAAGTCATCTTCAGGCTTTGAGTTATGATAATCATAACTGACAAAGAATGAAAGTGAAATGTTAAATTACATTTTAAATTTTAAAACGATCGTGTATTGAAAACGGACATACTGGCGCTAGAAGGAAAACATACGTTTTCCGAAAGAATGGAAGCTTGCGTTTCATAATGTGCTCACGTATATACATTAGTTCCCGATAATTAGATGCATCAGCAATTTGTACCACGATTTTGGACCCCGAGGAAAGAAGCTTCAACGTCTTCAAGGGTTTGCGCCAGAAGTCACGGTAAATAAGATTAGTTAAGTGTGTGTACTCTGTGTTTTGGTTGTTTGTTCAGGTGACCTACATGGTTTTCATTATTAGATTAAATAAAATATTGGTAATTTCCACCCACTCTCTTTAAAAGTCTCAAAATTAGTTATTATACAGGGTGTACCGAAAAGATTGGTCATAAATTATACCACATATTCTTGGGTCAAAAATAGGTTGATTGAACCTCACTTACCTATATACAAAAGTGCACACAAAAAAAGTTACAGGGTGATTTAGATAAAAATTTAAATAAGTTTTTTTATCATTACTCTAAAACGGTTTAACTTTAGTTTATGAAAATTTATACGAAATACTAGTAGACGATAACCAATAAATTGGAAACAGTCGCATTCAATAATTTTTATTTATTATGGATTTTCAGAGGGGATGAACGCCCCTTTTACCCTCCAACTTTTTTTAGGGTTATACTTTAACAAAATATGGAACGCAACTGGAATCAAACGTCTATTCTTCAACTTTTTTGTCTCTTTGTATTTCTTTGTAAACATTTTAGTTTAGAAGATACAGCCACTCTGTAAAATGTCAATTTCAAAATATTTTATATTTCAACTCTACATTTTCACAAATATTAAACCTTCATTATTATTAAATTGCAATTTAGACACAAACAAGGTATTAAGATTAATTCAACAAGTGTTAAACATGACCTCCTCCTTCCTGTATACCGGGTGTCCCATTTAATCCGCCACCTGCAATAATTCTACAACACTAGGCCGGATCAAAAAATGTCCCGAATAAAAAGTTAACGGTTTTGAGGGGGACATCTGATGCTGTTAACTCTTGCCTCCCTCGGACCCCCAGGGGGGCGGGAACCCGGGGTAACTTTAACATTTTAATTGGGAACCCCTATTTTTTGTTGCAGATTCAAAAAGAGGAAAAAAAACTATAACAGTTTTATTTGGGAACTTATTCTTTATTTGAAACAGAAAGATAAAATGTCACCCAAATACAAAATAAATAATAAAATACCGATTTTAACGATTGAAGCGCCATCTGTTGTAAATAAAGAATAAGTTCTCAAATAAAACCTTCATAGTATTTTATGCTCTTTCTCAATCTGCAATAAAAAATAGGGGTTTCCAATTTTCCATTTAAAATTTTAAAGTTGCCCCCCGTTCCCGCCCCCCTGGGGGTCCGAGGGAGGCAAGAGTTAACAGCATCAGATGTCCCCCTCAAAACCGTTAACTTTTTATTCGGGACATTTTTTGATCCGACCTAGTGTTGTAGAATTATTGCAGGTGGCGGATTAAATGGGACACCCGGTATACAGGAAGGAGGAGGTCATGTTTAACACTTGTTGAATTAATCTTAATACCTTGTTTGTGTCTAAATTGCAATTTAATAATAATGAAGGTTTAATATTTGTGAAAATGTAGAGTTGAAATATTAAATATTTTGAAATTGACATTTTACAGAGTGGCTGTATCTTCTAAACTAAAATGTTTACAAAGAAATACAAAGAGACAAAAAAGTTGAAGAATAGACGTTTGATTCCAGTTGCGTTCCATATTTTGTTAAAGTATAACCCTAAAAAAAGTTGGAGGGTAAAAGGGGCGTTCATCCCCTCTGAAAATCCATAATAAATAAAAATTATTGAATGCGACTGTTTCCAATTTATTGGTTATCGTCTACTAGTATTTCGTATAAATTTTCATAAACTAAAGTTAAACCGTTTTAGAGTAATGATAAAAAAACTTATTTAAATTTTTATCTAAATCACCCTGTAACATTTTTTGTGTGCACTTTTGTATATAGGTAAGTGAGGTTCAATCAACCTATTTTTGACCCAAGAATATGTGGTATAATTTATGACCAATCTTTTCGGTACACCCATTAAACTACAGATCATTGGAGGGAAACTTTGAACATCTGCATAGGTTTCTTTAAACGTCCAAAATGAAAAACCTTTCTTCTGCAATGGTCTAGTGTTAACTTACGTAAGAATAATAAAATAATTTTGTCTCGATGCTCCAAACTATGATGTTTGACCTCAATCAATTTAAATTTCCTCAAGGATTTCAAGGATAAAGACACTGCAATTTAGTTTGTATTAACCTAAAAAGATGTTTTCCTTATTGCACAGTATTAAGTAAAATTGATCGTGGTCTTTTGTAAAGCCCCATTTAGTAACCAGCCATTGGACAAAAATCGTCTCTCGTCACAGAATATCTTAATATTGATATTATTTATTAAAACACTTCGCTCAGAATTTGGTTGAAAGCCTTTGGAGTCCTTCATAAACACATATAAAGTATCCTTGGCTAACTTGGTCTAACAATCTGAACGCTAAGAAAACAGAAAAAACTACTTCAAACTAAAGTTGTGGTGATCCATAAGGTTGGACGTTAGTTCTCCAAATAGGGGTAAAGTGATGAGACAATATGGTCAAAAACACAAAACCTCCCCCATAAGTTTTTATTTGGTTAAAATTTAAAGTTGGTTGAAAAAACTAAAATCAAGCCTCATTGAGGATGTAGAACTTGATTGATTACAAAATCAAGCTAATGAGTGTTACTTCAAACTACCCCTCAGTTATTTGCACGCACTATACTTGCCATAGATAGATATTAAATATTCAATTCGCAATAAGTAGAGCCTACAATACCGGAATTCCGGGAATTTGGAAAACCGGGATCCCGGACAAAATTGATGCAGTATTTAAAACCGGTATTCATACGTAAATACCGGTATTTCGGTATTAGTTTTATTTTATTTTAGTAGAAAATATTTTGGATTAATGATATTTATTTATAGTGCAAAATATTGTATGTATACAGGGTGGGCCAACAGTGTGTGGATGGAAGACTGTGGGTTTATTAACGAACATTTCGTTCATGGGATATGGTAAGGCTACAAATCTAAAATATTTTCACTTGAATCGCAAAGTTTATAGAGGATGATTTATACCAAAGTTGCATTTTTAATGGGACCCCCTGTATATTCCTTGGTCAATTGTAGTGCGACTTTATGTATCACACATAGTACTTAAAACGAATCGTTTGGCCGCATGTGCCCAAAAAATTGAATATCGCAGGGATCACAAAGCTTAGAAGGCCGTACCGATGCGATATTACTAAAACATGAAATGTACTATCGTAAACCGTGCAGTCTAGTCCGAAATCTTCTTGTGTTCGGAGAAATTACTATCTAAGTCAATTGACAAAATTCCTATAAACGGTAACTTGATTTTTCAAATTGCACTACCAATTTTTCTTTATTAGATACGTTTTAATTTTTGAACTATGAATTTACAAAATTATAATTGCTAGTTTATTATTTTCAATTTTAATATTGAATTTAATTTAAACTTTTTAACTTTATATAGCAGTAATATTTTGCGTTTCAAATTTTGAAATTCGAATTTTCAAATTATAATTTAGGATTCACAGCATTATTATTTTCAGTTTCAATTTTCTATTTCAAATTTCTATTTTGAATACAAAATTTTTGAATTTTTTCTGGATTTATTTAATTTATTTTTTATATTTACATCTTTGAATAACTTGAATACTTTGAATTTGGAATTTTGAACTTTGAATTTCTAAGCTATGCGTTTTTTATTTTTCTTTTATAGTTTCAGCCGAGGTTTCAGCAGTAAAAATGTCAATACCGGTATCAATACCGGGATCCCAAGATTCACTTGATTGAATACCGAAAACCGGTATTCAAAATTTCTTCCGGTATTGTAAGACCTAGCAATAGGAGTGCTTGGCAACAATTGTTGCAACAACATTTACAGTGGAAATGAACACACTCAATTTATTTATGTATACGCCTGACAGTCTGGCCACTGAAGGTTTCAGAAGAAGCATTAAGTTCAAAAGCCTGAAAGGCATTTTTCTTAAGCATACTGAACTTTTTAGTCCCGTTTTCAGTACTTTTCGAATCTATCAACTTTTCCCAATGATGTGCATATAAGAAATTGGCGGTTAAAACCACCAGAGAATACTAAGTGTATAAGAAGGTTGATGTTCAGCAGTGTTCAAGCATTTTGTTCGCAAATGACCGTCCATCGGCAGCCTTACGAATAGTATGCTTCCAACAATTCACTTCCATGCTAAGAAGATGACAATTGTTTACGAAGTGTCACAAGCAAACTATGCGTTATTGGAGCGGTGAGAATGCTAGATACGCAGCATAGGATTACACTTTAATGTGCAATCAGCACCGAAGGTACTATTAGATCTCATTTTCTTGGAAAGAACGTGCCTAAGGCTACTTCTAAGCTGTAAGTAAACACGACTCAGCCCTTTTTTGAAGCACAACCTGGCTAAATCATGTGGAACGAATGTGGTTTTATCATATAGTGCCATGGTCCAAATTTTAAGTATGTTTTTAGGGTCGGTCGCTGAATTCCGTACCTTTCTTCAACTGCACATTTAGCAGGATCTAACTGTTTATATAAGGCTACCATGAAGCTGAGATTTATAAACAGCGTCCTAGGACCCTACGAAGCTTGAAAGACGTAATACGCTTGGAGTTAGGCCGCATTCAAGATATGCTTCATAGAATGATACCCAACTTAACAATCCTGCAGTTTCGGTGACAACGAGGGGTGTAATGTGCAAACTATTTTGTTCAAAACCTCATGAAATTAACTTCACAGTATCCAATGGATAAAATGTACTATAATGTGACCATTCGTCCCGCATTAGGCGGGATTGTCCCGTTTTGAAATTTAGAAACCCGCAGAGAGAATGTCCCGCAAAATGTCCCTCATAATTGTAATATGCCATAGTGTGTATAATCCATGGTAATAACAATGCTTTGAGTGCGTTGGTTTAACTTTGATTTCTATTAAATAGAAACAAACACAAAACACCCCTCCCTACTTAACCGATTTATTTACGTAGCAACCTAAGTAAAACATAACTTTCAAGGGTCTTGTTGAAGAGTTTTAGGAGAGATTCGTAATAATATGTGTTTTCTTTTTGCACGCCACAGGGTTAGGTAAAGTCGCAATTATCACGTGATTGAAGTGCCTTGCGTCAAGCTTGTGTCATAAGACATTTCTGCCTCAGGTTAATATAAAACTTAAATAAAGCTTTTAAAACGAATAGGGTTATTGAGAACTGAGTCAAATTATTTTTATAAAACGAATGGTGTGTTATTGACAGAGCTGACTTAAGTCTACCACAACGGCACAACGTGCAAAAAGAAAACACCTAATGTGTCCGCATCGAGGGTGTATCTAATTGGGGGGGGATTTGAGAAAGCATAACTCATAATCATAGCTTTATAGAAAAGTTTATACATATTACGGAGGAGGATCCCTGGACTTCCCCTTCTTGTGGGGGGGGGGGGCTCCCGGTGTCCCGCATTGATTTCATTTACATATGGTCACATTAAATGTACATGTTTTATACTTTTTGGTTTCTTTAAAATCCACATTCAAGGTTTTAGTGATACTTCCCTACTTAATTTCGTCACTCACTTTACATCTCAGAAGCAAATACAATTATTAAAATTGCAAATGGAGTTTTGGAATTGATAAACGTGTGAATGCTACACTCTAAAGAGGAAGCTACATACAGTAAACGCAATAACGAATTAATCCATAAATAAATTAGAAGAAACACGCTGATACATACGAATAAGGGAAGAAGGGTGGGATCGATTTCTTTGTTTGTTACAAATCAAGTTGTTAATAGATCATATCTCCCAAGAAAAAACAGAAGAATTTTGGAGAAGGTTGCTATTTTTGTGCCATTTGTTGATGACGCGTAGGTTTAATTTTCGTTATTCCTTCGCCGATTTCTACATCTACCGTGAGAAAATTAAGGTGTTTGCTCTCTAATGTTACACTATTCTTCAGTTATTCTACCTCGGTCAACCAGAGCTGCTATCTTTGTATTAACGTTGGATCTCTTCCCTAATTCTGTCTCTACTCACACCAGAATGTTTCCTGTTTACCTCAGTTACATTGCTTCTCACTATCTTAATGACTTCATCGCAATTTTCCTCCCCTTAACCTTAATTAATCATTCCTGGTGTTCTGCGGTTCGTTCTTTCCCTTTCCTAGATTTAGTTGTCTGCCATTCACCCCTTTCTGTATCTTTCTCAGAATCTCCCTCGTCCACTTTCACTTACTAACTAAAACTTGGATTTAAGTACATCTAATTCTACTGATGTTCAAGATCAACTCCTCGTGAAGGCCGACACACCTGTTACTCCATCTCGCTTCTTTGCCTGGCGCCATACATGGCAACTTTTTTGAAAGGGAGGCGGTAGTATCCTTATGTCGCTTTTCTTATACCGTATGTCTGATATCACCATCGATAGTTGTTGCTGCGTTTGCTTTATTCGATATCTTCTTTCTTGCGTCCCCCGTTTTTGCCATTATTGCACCTCTGAATGGCAATGTTAACTTTGCTATTAATGTGGCGATGGCAAAAGCTAAATGTTAGATTTGCAACAAAGGTTAATTCAAAGGGCAGGACATTAGTTTATTTTTGCGCAGTTTGACTGAAACGTTAAAATTTTCTTGTTACTAACAACCGTGTGCGCTCTTACATTCAATTTTAATATTGTGTACAGGGGCAGGTAGAACAAGGAAGGATTTCGATTTTAATCTTTTTTTTACATAAGGGTACTGAAATCAAGCATTTGATTTTACGACAGTGACTCCTGAAAATGTTAATATTCGTAATTGGAAACGGAAAAACGGATGAGAATATTATTATTTTTCACAAGAGTACATGCATTACTTACGCTCAGCGTTATATTCGCTTTGTGAAACCTCTAAAATAAGAAAAAAAGTAATTTTTCGTCAACATTTTTGAAATATTGGTCTGTTCATATGATTTTGCGATTAAATATTTTCGCGGTGATGTATTTAATATGAAAGTGGGGATCAAACGACATAAAATCTGTATTAATGCAAACACGGCCGAAAATATTCAAAGCAATAAAGGACACTTGAATACAGTTTCTAAACTTAAATGCTCACATTGTCTGCATATTATCAGATCAAAGGTATAACGTAAAATTTAAAAGAAATTGAAGCTTTATCCTTACATTGAACGAACAAACAAGGTATGAAAGAGGGAATCGTCCGATATATCGAACGGACCGTCGTCGTCGTGGTCTAATAAAAGAAACCGATCGCAAACCTTAAGCAGTGGACAAAGGTAGCGAGCGGGACCTTTGGACAAAGACTTTGTATTATAAAAACAACATTGACCGTTTTCCGATCACTCCCCAATCTTTAAAAAAAAATAATAATATATGCGATCTTTGTAAAGCAGTTTCCTATTTTTTTCTACATTGTAACCGCCTGACCATCTATAGTGCTTTCAATCGGTTTATTTTTTACAGTTTTGTAACAAACACTGATCCTGATTTCCTATTCATCGATGACTACTGGGTCATTTGGGGTTTTATGGATTTTAAGAGGCTTTTTAATAAAAAAAAACGTTCTTGCAGGTGACGGTTAGCACGGGGACAGAATTAGATTTATTTTCGCTAACTTTTTTCGTATGTCAACGCGTGTTTCACTAACAAAGGTGGTGCGATTTTATATGTTAAAGTAAAAATTCAAAATTCTTCTACTCAATAACTGCAAATTAACAGAAATATTAATACAGTACTAAAAAATCATTGGTCAGGTAAATTTAAATCTGGTCCTTTATAACAGACAACAGTCAACCTTTTAGATGTTTTAGTATGCTAAAGTCAAGCAGGAATAAAATAAATGATAATTAAGTATAAAATAATAATATTCACTGTTAATCGCATCTTATATAATAATAATAATATGCCTTTATTGAGTAAGAGGCGCAGTTCAGCCCAAGACTGCTCTTGCACTTAACCTACTATAATTTGTGTGAACTCCGATGCGGTTCACCAATTTATTAGATGTTCAGTCATGAATAGATTCATTAAACCCTTACTGCACTGAAGTAAGTAGGTAGCACTCGTTAACTATTCGAAAAGGACTGAATGGAAAATGGAAGTGCCAGAAGGTATAAGCAATTACGATCGCAGGATGCATTGACAAGGGAATTGAATTATTAAGAAGGTTCAAGAGCTCCAGAACAAAAATGTTGGATGCGGTTATTTGCAGCTTTATACGTAGTCGTGCACTATTACAGCACTAACTGGAAACATATGTAAATAAAAAGGTTGACCACACTACACAGTCCAACCTTTAAATAAGACTGGCTGTTATTTTGACTTAAGTTTATAATTATTTGTGTTTAAGATAAGAAGACTTGGTACACATTTCCAGACGAATGCAAGGATTTGACACTTCATACTATTTTATCAAGTAAGAAGCAAATATCAAATGCAACAGTTGGTATTAGAAATATTAATGGTTACCGAACAATAGCTATTAAGTTAG
This sequence comes from Pyrocoelia pectoralis, assembly GCA_036250285.1. NCBI lineage: Eukaryota > Metazoa > Arthropoda > Insecta > Coleoptera > Lampyridae > Pyrocoelia > Pyrocoelia pectoralis. The sequence goes on along the minus strand of CM070074.1, from coordinate 85,089,814 downwards.
ATGACGATATAAAAAAAACATATTTCGATGAAGTAGAGAATGTTTGTTTTCAAGAATTTCCTTTGGAAGAGTATGTACTTAGATCGAATGTCAAAACTATCGATCCTCAACAGTTTGAACTAGAAGAGCGAATTAAGAAATTAGAACAACAGTTAAAAATTCAAAACTCAAATCAAGAAGTAAAACTGCACCGCATTGAGAAAGATTTAATTTTAGAAAAATTTGAAAAAAACAACAACATGAACCTACGGAATGATTGCATAGAATTGAAGAGGAATGTATAGGACCGCAAAAAACTGGTTTGAAACTAATCAGAAAAAGATTGGATTCACAGCTTCCTAGGACGAATTGAAGGATTCGTTTTTAAATTCGTTGATAAGGAATGGTCCATTGTCAGGAAAGCTTTTAGTTACAAATACTTGGGAGGTTCTTTAATTGTAAAAGAGAAATTATGTCTAAAAGTAGAACGTAAAGGTTCAGAAGCATTCCGTATTCACCAGATAGTTTTTGGTTTGCCTAATGAAGCTCAGGAAGAATTAGATAGAGAAGAAATAACTACACTTAATAAATTATACACAGCACTTCGAAAATTGGAAGATACGTTTTCCAGGAAAAGGAAAGAAAAACCTTTGAGTCCTAATTTAAATAAAAAATATACATGTGCCCCTAATAAGAAAAATAAATCTGAACAAAAAAATGATTCACAGCGGAAACCATGTTCCTTTTATTCTACTCTAGGTTTTCCAAATCGTTATCATTTAGTAACAGAATGTCGAAATAAACAAATGGCCGCAGAAAGTTAAAAACTAATATGACGGAATGCTCTACAAATATGACTGATTTGGAAATATTGAACATTGACGTAGATAATAAGAATTTAAACCGAATGACCGGGCGAAAGTAGATCCGCTGATAAAATTAAACATAGTTGTTAACGACAATTTAAAAATAAATGTTCTATATGATAGTGGTTCAAAATAATGTGACACTCATTAACCAACGAATTGCTAATTTGCTTAAGTTGAGATTATTAGATAAAAAGGGTATTTGAAAAATAATCAGCGGATATAATTTTTCCACCGCCCGGGCTTTAATTAAACTTCCGATTGGAAATCTATATAACGCCTTATGTTGTTAAGAATGATAATTTCTCCTACGATTTATTACTTGGCATTGACGCTATTAAAAAATTTAAGTTAATTCAAGATGAAAATTTAAACATTTTTCAAAGATGCCAAAGAAAAAAAATAATAGATTTACAGGAAGATCGGTCTTATTATGATCAGAAAAAAAATGTTAACGAAGATTTTGAAAATATTGAAGTTAATTTTAATGAACATTTAAATATAAGTGAAAATATAGCAGACTTAAGTCATATAGAAAATCATGAGAAAAAACAAACCAGTTTGCAACTAATGGAAACATATCAACACATGTTTGCTAAAGACAAATTCGATAGGTATCGGCAAAGTGCGATCAAAAGAGGCAGAAATAAAGTTACTTAGGTATATATGTTCAATTCCTGATGATGAAGAAATACGAAACCAGATTAAGACACTCTTACATGCGGCAATTATTGAAGAGTCTGACTCCCCTTTTGAATCTCCGGTAACACTTAGAGAGAAAACTTGATTTGTAACAAAATATGGAAAATTTATGTTCCGGGTCCTACCTTTTGGACTTAAGAATGCTCCGGCAACTTTTCCAAAGAATTTTATCAAATATAAGTAGAAGATTGACGCAAGTGGAAGAAAGAATGCAGCTAATATGGTGAATGGTTGAGCTATTTACATAAATACCGAGTTTATTAAATGTAAATACCTCAACGATTCACCATATTAGCTGTATTCTTTCTTCCACTTACGTCAATAAACCCACCACAGCTACCAATTACGAAATTAATATAATTAGAAGAAATAATTTAGACGGCTTCTGTGTGAATTACATAGATGATATTTTGATTTTCTCCCGAACATGGGAGGAACATCTTAAACATATTGAAACATTCATACAAGTTACTAGTGCTGAAGGTTTTAAACTGGTAAAGTGTTTGTTTGCAGCAAAATCGGTGAAATACTTAGGACATAGAATTTCCAAGAACCAAGTTTCTCCAGCCCAAGAGAATTTAATCTCAATAAAAAATGTTCAGAGACCCTCTGATAAGTCAAGTGTTCGCAGCATTCTAGGCTCAATAAATTTTTATTTGAAGTATATTGAAAGCAGTGCTCATAAACTAGATCCTTTACATCGATTATTAAGGAAAGATGTTAAATTTGAATGGTCCGATTAGTGTGAGGAAACCTTCAATATGATCAAAAATTATTTATGATCTAAACCAATCGTGACCATTTACGATATTAATAAACCCGTTTATATAGACAGATGCCAGTTAGAAAGGAATTGGAGTAACACTTAAGCAGCCACAAGAAAATGGAATTTTACATCCTGTGGCGTATTATTCAAGAAAACTAAGATCAATCTGAATATATTTCTGAAATGAAAGCAAAAAAACAAATAGAATATAAACAAGGTCTGATATTAAAAAAAGTAAAAGGGAAATTGAGAAATTTGGTATCGCCAACATTTGGTAACGACATTATTCAAATCGTAGGTACATCAACATTATGGACACATCGGTCCAGCAAAGATGATTGCAACAATAAGACCCCATTATTATTTTAAGGGCCTTGACAATACTATACATACTTTTTGTAAAACATTTAAGATAGGTATAGAAAACAAAACTCGTCGCAGTCGTGCCATAGGGCTACTTTCACGTTTGGGTCCTGCATAACGACCATATCAAATTATATCGCTCGCCGATAGTGTTGGTGGATTTAGTGGTAACCGCTCTACAAAACCATTTTACCAGACATGGGTGGATTTCAACCACGAAGAGGAAGAATGCCCATGATTTCATAAATTTAATTAACCCAATAGCAAAACAGAATAAGATTTCTATTTTACTAGCTGACCAATAAACACGCATCAATTCTAATGATTTCAAGAACTATTTAGAGAAAACAGGGATACGGATACAGATTGTTTTCACTTGTATTAATCAGCATGAATCTAATGGGGTTAATGAGCGATTATATCAAACACTTGAAAATCGTTTTAGATGTAAAATAAATGATGATATAATCCCAGAGCATGGTCAACGCTAGCACAAGAATGTACTGACGAGTACAACGATACTATTCATAGTTCGACACAATTTGCACCATCATGCCTACTGTTTGGAAATAAACCAACGATATCACCTCTTGAAGATAATAAACAATCATCTTTGGAACAAGACCGAAAAATAGCATTCCAGAATTCAATGAAAAATTTCCAAACAAATAAAGACTGAGTAGATAGGAACCGACGCGAACACATATTAAAAGAAGGTGATTTGGTATACATATGTCGAAAACGGAAATAAGCTGAACCGTAATAAGTTCAATCCAGTTCGCATTAGACCTTTCCCAGTCGTTCAACAAATTTCACAGTCGTTCTGTGAAGTTGCCAGTGGAAAGAAGAAAAAGTCTTCCAATTTCTTCCATTCGAGTAAACTGCTTCCTTATTCCTCGCATCAAACGTCTTCGGAGGGGAGAAAATCCACCAAAAATGGGTTTAAAATGAAATATCGGCCTGAAAAAATCCCATCACCAGTGTGCTAATTACAGAAAAAAATATTTATAAATGCAATACCGCGAATAAGTTCGATTAAGATTTAAAAGCTGAAACTCATTTTTAACCGACCTTTTCTCTTATTTGAGCATACGATTTCAAAATAAATGACTGCAAACGTAAACTATGTAAATGTGTTGAAATTAGCCATGTATTCACTTAATGTCGGCATTTTCCTTTCAGTCAGTAAATAATTTTTACTCATAAACGATCCAAAAGTTTCTTGGTTATTTCATCATTTCGTTTTTAATGCAAAACCAGATCATAAAAAACAGGTTGTTGGGAAAAAGACCTTGCAGAGAATTAACTTATGTATTTTTTAAAATCAATATTTCGCCAAATCGTTATTGGCTTCATCAGGATAAAAAAGTTTAAGTTTTATCCTGATGAAGCCAATAACGATTTGGCGAAATATTGATTTTAAAAAATACATAAGTTAATTCTCTGCAAGGTCTTTTTCCCAACAACCCGTTTTTTCGTAACGCATGTAGACCAAAATACTCGCCTTGTCTCCAGATCATAAATATAAGATAGGAACATAGTTACTAATAAAACAAAGTATTCGTGTATTCGATTCGAGGAAAACTACATATTGCGACAGAACTCTAACGCTTAATACCAATTGAAGTGTAATTGCGTAGGTGCTTAAGATGAATCGCACAAATATGTGAGAAGTACAATGAAATTTTACCACTGAGAGTGCGACTGCGAGCACTTGTGGTCTGAAGTATTCTTGGTTATAAATGATGTCCCCTCGATTTATCATAAACCTGAATAGACACCATTATTGAATTGGTATTGAAGCGAATGGACGCAAAGTTCTTTTAATTCTTTCAAACTTCATCCCTTACAAGTGTAAGAAGTTGTAGTTACATCATTCGATATCCGTGCCTTTAACCATTTCCCATCTAAATTGGTTAACTCTTAGGGAAATCTAAAACTCTTAAACACACACACGTTATATCTTTAACAGTTTGTCTAAAGCAAATGTCCGAGATGATGACATAACATTAGGTCAGTCTGTACCTACTTCCCTTTCCGGGTGTACACCCCTCATTTTTGCAGAATTTAGGGAAAAATCGGGGTTTACTCCCTTCTCGACCAACCGCTCTTAATACACAGACTACGTGTGTGTTTCAGTTCTATATATTATTAGAGTGGTTGCGAAATAAGGGTTTTGTTTAATATCTTTATTCTTACATATATTCGACTGAAACCTTTTTTTATTCTAACCGTAAGGTTTACGTTCGTCTAAAAATAACGCCGATTCCTCCACTCCGTTTTTGCACATTGTTTTAATGTAACTGATGGTATAAGGGGTAAAAGATGGAAGGGTGGGTTTTGTCTAGTTTACTCCAAATCACCCTTTTTGGTGTGTCGGTGATTGATTTGTTAAGCTTGTGCTGCTGCTTTAAAAGCAGCTGATGAAATGACAGCTCTTGTTCGCGATGTTTTATAACGAATTTTAGCTGAATTATTCCTTTTTTCTCTTCTATCTTTCCTCTTCCACTACAGGAAATTTATATTGACAGTATTAATGTTATCATTTTCGTAAGTGTAAAAGGGAGTACAAATTAAACTACATTTCTCAAGAATATTACAAAGAAAAAAAATGCGTTACAATTTCATAATTTTTGTTCGCGTATTATGCTGAAAATTTATTAAACATATTTCCTGTTTATCAGCGTCTTTAATAGATGAGTGTAACAATATCGCAATGTAATAAAGAAAAATTGACTCTAAAACAACGTCCATTATTATACGTGTAGCGCTTTAGATGTCTTTTGTAAACTACGCTATCAGTTTCTTATTAAAAGACTAGCGACTAGCGAGGTTCACCTAATAATTGTTTTAATTTTTCATCTGTAACAACATCAAAAATGGTGATTTGCACAAGGGATTAATCCAATAAATTCTCAACAACAGAAAGTGGAAAGACATTATGTTTGACGGTGAAACATGGATGGAATAACTATGAAAATTGAGGCACAAAAACGATGGACCACGATAGTCTATGAAGAAATTCAGGTCTGGGAGGAACAATGGTAACAACAAAAAAGAGCGTCCAAGGAAAGGATGAGGTGTAATATTTTTTCGATCTTCCCTTCTTAGATAGTGGATTCAGCTCTTCCTTCCGAAATGCTTTTTTAGTTCCTATAATGCTCAAGTTTTGGCGACTTCATTAACTTCTGGTTGCCACTTTGCCACGTTGTGGTCTTCTTCTTTTTGCCTCCCATTCCCTCAAAGTTCAATCTAATGTATCCATGAAAGTGACAGCTCTGTGCATGAGGATGTACTGCACGAAATCGTTGTCAAAATGGGAGGAGATGATAGCATACTGTCCGTGGTGTGTTCGTGCAAAACTGCTGCGGGCGAAAAGTGCAAACATTGCGTCGGAAGGCTGCTACACTATTACAGGTTAGTTAATAAACTGGACTAAAAATTCCGAAAACAAACTACCATATGCGGGGACACTTCACGCAAGTGCAATGCCTTTTTCCACGCTTCCAATTTTTTTATTTTCTCGTCATTACTAAACGAATTTTGGCGCACTACAAAAGTGTCGTTTTGTTTCGGGAAACGGTGGAAGCTTAAATATGTATTCACGTGACTTTTGGCATCGCAATTTTTTACGGCACAATAAATGCGGCTTTTGTTTTTCGTTTGTTCCATGGGGTTATAAATTACGGAAAAAAGGATTTTTTCCCGAACCTGTCATTTTACTAGCTGACGAGACTGCACGTCCTGATTGTGCGCTGCTATTATATTTCCCGTATTCATTTTCGCCTATACTTCTTTTTCTTCTCCACAATTCTGTATTATTCGTTCTCCTAAGCGCATAAATCGTGCGTCCTGTTCAAATTTCATTACTTTTCCTTCTTTTGATTTAATTGAAGTCTACAGACACCCCCTTCCTCCCGTATTTCTATGAATGACTTCAATTACCTCTTCGTAACTAATCACTTGATGGCTCTTGTTCGATATATGCCTTGTCTATTTAATTCCACGTTGCAAGGTTAAATATTTCCTCTTATTAAGTCATAAGCCCTTTAAATTTTATAAACAATATCATCGCAAAAGTGTGATGGCCATAGTAAGTTATTCCTATTTTTCTTTATCATAAACATTTCCTCCTCCATTCTTCTATTGCGAGATCTTGCCTGTTGCTGAAATAATAATTAAAAATTTCTGGGTTTATAGGAGCGCGAGCAGTTTAATTCGTTTTGTCCCAAACTTTGTTCTTCTACGTGTTGCTATGTTATAACTCGTTTACATGGGAACTCGAATCTAAAATTGTTCGTCCTCTTAATGTAATGTGCTTCAGCAGACTGTGTCTAAAGCGATTAACACGTTCATAAATCTTGGCCATGAAAGCGACCGTATGAGGCGAGGAAGAAAACGCAATGTTAACATATCTCGAAACAGGCAGATCATTCCGAAGTGTATGCAACGAAATACCAGGATTTCTATGTGAAAAATCTCTTATAAGATTGATATTGGTGATTTGTTAGTGCGACAGCTTCTCACTGACAATAACAGGCGCGTACGATTTCAAAGATGCCAGATGGCACCAACTTCAGTGACAGCAACGAATTCTTTTCAAGGTTGTCACCGTACAACAAGCGCACAATTGTCAAAATGATAGGACCTGGTGAGCTAAAGCTTTTGGTACCCGAGCAACCATCGAACACCGCCAAAAACGTAAGTCGGTCACGATATGGGGATGTAATTTTTACCAGTGGAAACACACCATCGTTTTCGTAGATCAAGGGGTTAAAATCAACCATGACCTGTACCGCCGCGATATTCTTGAATACGTAGTTCTTTTGAAGTCGCTGAAGCAACCACTACGCCGATAGTCGCCGGGGCAGCTGGGACTCATACCCCAAAATTTCAAGAAACGTTTTGGGCTTTGTATTGACACTGTGGCCACTTCGAAACCAGCCGAATATTATACTACAAAATAATTCGTTATTGTTTTATTGTTCCCTGTATGTTCCTTCGTCTACTCGCATTTGAATTTGTTCGGTGTCTTGAGTTGACTAATAAATACTCCTTATTCACCTTTTCTCTTCTTCTGATGCTTACTTCACCACTGCTTATAGTAATTCTTAATTTTACTCAACCTTTTCTTTGTGTCTACGTGCGTAGTTAACTGCCATTTGTTGTTCATATGATATTTTTCATCTTTCTCTTTTTAGAACGTGTCTATTTTTACTCAGAAATAATCCCAGCTTATTCTTTACACTTTTACGCTTTTTAAATTTTTTACCACGTTATGTGACTTTTAAGACAGCGAAAGACTTATAAGTTTCAGTCAAATCAGTGGTAACCATTGTGTCAGAGGGTCAACGTCCGCTAAAAGATGGAGAAACAAGGTTTTCAACGCCAGCAATAAAACGTCCGCGTCAGTCTTCTGTGCCTTCTTCGGCAAATTACGAAGAAATCATTTTCCACAATATCATACAATTTTGGGTCTAGGACTTTTGGACGCGACCGTTTGAACGCGATCGTTTGAACGCGGCCGTTTGAACGCAGAGACGGTTGAACGCAGGGACGTTTGAACGTAGGGACTTTTGAACGCAGAGACGTTTGGACGCAGGCCATTTGAACGCAGGGGTGTTTGAACGCAGGGACGTTTGAACGCAGAGACTTTCGAACACAAAATTTAAATTATTTTTTAAATTATTACCGTTTAAGTTTAGTTTAGAACACATTACCAAAAACTGAGCACCTGTAAATATGTAGTCTAAAATGATTGTTTTTGTTAAAGATTTACAGATAGATCGTCGAACTTTCGCGATAAAGACAAAATTCTATTTATGAGGTGCTATCTTACTATTTTATTATATTCTTGACATTTTCTTATGTATTAGGTAGGTAAGCGTTTTACTTGTTACATTATAAAAATCGATTGTGTGACGTTTCATCCATTCCATTTCGTCCACTGGCCGCTACGTCCACTAATTCTTTCGTCCACCGCCTTCAAATTCCATTAATTCTTTTGTCCACTGGCCCCTACGTCCACTAGTTCTTTAGTCCACCGCCCTCAAAATCCATTAATTCTTTTGTCCACATCCCTTAAAATCCACTAATTAATTGATTATTATTAGGTTAAAAAAAAGACCTGCGTCTTAATATTAAAAGTACTTTTAGGTGGCAGGTTGTTTAAAAAAAAACTTAAGAGGTCCTAACAACGATTCAATATGCTTCGCCCCCATGTACAGGGTGGGCCAAATTCGATGTTTTCATGGGGTACAGCAAAAACCATAATAGAGTTAGCAAAAAACTAATAAGGTACTTATGAGCTCTTTTTAAAAGAAAAAATCGGTGGAATAATCAGATTACCCATATCACGATTATTTACCTAGATACAGGGTGAAAACCAAAAAGTAGCACTTTCGAAAAACCGCAATATTTTCTTTATTATAGAATATAGAAGTTAAGGTCGTGAAATTCTCAGGATATAGGTAAGAGGTTACGGCAATTTTAAAAATGGCATCAACAAATTTCTAGGCCTACTAAGTTGCGCACGGCCAAAGTCAACTTTCATTTTTCTTATGGGCGCCATATTGGATTTTTACTTTATCAAAATCCTGATTTGAAATGCTCTTCAACCATGTATAACATGTTTATGTTTGGTCAACATAAATAATAAAAAACAAAAAATCGTGATATGGGTCATCTGATTATTCCACCGATAAGTCGAGGAAATAAAGCACTGAACCTACCAAATTTTTGTAGTAAGACGGATTGAGATGGGGTTTTTTGCATTCGCTTCCTAAATTTAATAGGAAACTTTGTACCTACTTTTCATCATGTTTTTTTTTGAAATTGCATTTGTGCAGTCGAAAATGCATCCTGAAAAATGCATTTTCATAGAAAAAATTCATAACTTCGTTATAAGCTTCTAGAATCGATTCATGTACAAGGGGGTTTTCGAGGTCGCTGATCCCAAATATGACCTCCAAATTGCCTCACCGCCCACCTGGAGCTCAGGATGGCTGAGCAAGGTCATCTCCGAAGCTTTTTCTGAAATTCACGCTCAAATGATTCTAGACATCTCATCCGAGGGTTTTTAGGGTTACTCATTCCAAATCAGGCATTGGAAACCGTCCCCCGCGTACCTTGTGCCCCGCATCCGAGCATCAACGTCATCCTCTTGAGTTTCACTGAAGTTCCAAGCCTATAGAGAACCGAAAATTGTTTCCGGGTTTTTTGGGTCGCTCAGATCGAATCTGGTCCCGGATACTTTCTAACGGATACCTGGTGCACCACACCGCGGCGGCATCGACGTCATCCTCTGGAGTTTCGCTTGAAATTTTCGCTCAAATGCTTTCATTCTAATGCTTGTTTCATCATATCAGGAAATCATGAGTTAAAACTTATAATGGAACATTTGAATAGATGTGGACATTTTCATTTTGTGAAATAAAATTGAGATGTAGATATATAAAAAAATGTAAGTTTTGTTTAATAACATTATCATCCAAATGTATGAAGTTAATATTATAAAATATTTAGTTTAAATTTAATTTAATTTAATTTGTTCCTTTTATTACATATTAAATTTGTATGTAAAACTCCTAATATAAGGTTGGTAGTTAAAGTAGTTTCAAAATCTCGTGGAGAACTTCGGAATCCCCCTCTGCAGGCGGGCTATGTACCATGCACGGCTGGTCAGGTCCGGATAGAGGTCCTGGAAGAACCCCGTCCTAGCAATTACAAATTATTTTCGCTTCACTAGGCTTGAAATTTTAGTGAAACTCCAGAGGATGACGTTGACGTTGCCGCGGTGTCATGCACCAGGTGTCCGTTAGCAAGTATCTGGTGCCACATTCGACCTAAGCTACCCAAAAAAACCCGGAAACAATTTTCGGTTCCCTATAGCCTTGAAACTTCAGTGAAACTTCAGAGGATGACGTTGATTCTCGGATGTGGGGCAACAGGTACGCGGGGGACGGTTGCCGATGCCTGATTTGGAATCAGAAACCCAAACAAACTCCGCATGAGATGTCTAGAATCCTTTGAGGGTGAATTTCATAAAAAGCTTCGGAGATGACGTTGCTCAGCCATCCTGAGCTGCAGGTGAGCGGTGAGGCAATTTGGAGGTGATATTCGGGATCAGCGACATCGAAAACCTCCTTGAACGCGAATTGAGTCGATTCTAGAAGTTTATAACGAAGTTATGAATTTTTTCTATGAAAATGCATTTTTCAGGATGCATTTTCGACTGCAGAAATGCAATTTCGAAAAAAAAACATGATGAAAAGTAAGTACAAAGTTTCCTATTAAATTTAGAAAGCGAATACAAAAAACCCCATCTCAATCCGTCTTACTAGAAAAATTTGGTAGGTTTGGCTTATTTTAGTGCTTTATTTCCTCGACTAGATTTTTTCTTTTAAAAAGAGCTCATAAGTACCTTATTAGTTTTTTGCTAACTCTTATGGTTTTTGCTGTACCCCACGAAAACATCGAATTTGGCCCACCCTGTACACAGAGGTCCGCCCTCACACGAAGGTTTTTACAATGGTCTTCTTTTTTTCTTTTCTTTTCTAAATATATAAACACACAAACTTTTAACACATATTTACAGGTTCTCAGTTTTTGTTAATAATGTGTTCTAAACTAAACTTAAACGGTAATAGTTAAAAAAAATTTTAAATTTTGTGTTCGAAGGTCTCTGCGTTCAAACTTCCCTGCGTTCAAACGTTTCTGGGTTCAAACGTCCCTGCGTTCAAACGGTCACGTTCAAACGGTCGCGTCCAAATGGGCCATTCCCTACAATTTTCACAAAACAGAACATGCGCAAGTAACAGTCTGTGGTTTACAACATAAACTATGAGAAAGAAGACCTAGGCTGGAATGGCAGCACAACTTCGTTAGCTCTTATTTTAAGAAATCTGGACTTCAAGTGGCAACGAACACAAAACAATAGAAAGCTACCAAAAGCTACCCTAATTTTCACAAAGAGCAAGACTCACTCTGGAATCTTCAGAAGTGAAATGTAGTTTATGACGTCTTATTCATTAGATAAAAATTGTAAAGAGACAAAAATTATAGATTTTCTTGTGCAAAATAGCAAGAAAGGACAATGACGTTCCTTAAATAAGTAGGTACACAGTTTTGATATCTTGGAGTATAACAAATGTTTGAATTTTAAAGGGCTAAGGACTAATGAAGTTTTGTAAAAATGTTAAAAATTGGTTATTTTGTGTATTATAATTATTATTCCCACATTTCATACCAAATCAAAGGAAGTCGAAGTCAGTTATCCAGTAACAGAAGAAAGAGGAATAAATTTAAACACGGAGAAATAATTGAATTTTAAATAAAATAACTCAATAGATTGACAGGGAATCCGGGGAAAAGTTTCCTAGCTTGTATATTAAGTTGTCGTCGAAATTCTCTGTTCTTTAAATATAAGGCTACTTTGTGCGTATATTATAAAATACTAGACATTCTGCCATATTTTAGATATTTTTTTTTAATTATATGCAGCTAACCGAGGAATTGGGGAGGGTTTTAGTTCTGGCATAAACCATATTCAGATTTAGGAAACCTTTCGCACATGCAACACTTTCCTTTTTATTACTTGCATTTCTGGCCTTTCAGTAACTTTCAAACAAATTCAAGGTCGTGGATTTGTTATGTATTCGAAAACCTGGAAGCCATAGAACATACGATATCATAAACCAAGAAACACTAAAAAACCACAACAAAAATATTTAAAAATCCGTCAACAAAACTATCACTACCAGCAAATACCTAAAGATGTTTTTTTCCAGATTTGCCCCTAAAGTTTTATTTTCGAAGTGGTACTAAGGTTTGGCTTTGTGTTCACTGTCATGTCGCTTGATTATGTAGTCGTGCATAACATTCTTCTTTACGGTGGTTTCACTTTAGGTTGCACCTACAGATTGTAGTAAATAAATCAAAAAAATCATAATTATAAAACAGATTCTTGATTAATGAATATTAAACGGAAAAGAGAAGTAATCAAACCGAAGTTGTCACATAATTAGGTGAATATAAAAAAGAAAATTTTGAAAACATGTTATTTTTAACAAAAAAAGAATTGCGTTGTCTATTGTTATGTACCTGTGCAATTCGAGTAGAACGAATTTTATGCAACCCCGTATTTAAAGTTTAAAATGAATGCAAAGAATTGCAACCTGAACAATAGGAGCTTACCTTTTCGAATATTCAAGAAAGTAAAATCTATTGGCTCAAAATCGAAATGCATAATGGGTTCACCTTTCAGGTACGAGCAACACAATATTTGTGCATTCTTCCTTGACCAGGTAAATATGTGAGATTAATATTTTTTCCCTAAATTCTCTCGCATTTCTTTTCACCTTGCAATTTTAACTTTGCCAAAAGAAGATGGAACGTTATCACCTGATCGAGAATGTTAGAAATTTCTAGATTGTATTCAAAGACCCAGATTTATGTAAGATTTTTGTATAATACTTTCGATCCTTGCACGTGGGAACGTAAATATGTAGGAAATGGGTTGGATATTAGATGGACAGAGGTTGACGTTCAGTGTTAAAAGTTATTGATTGAATTCAATGAATTGCAAAACGTGGGAAGACGGCAAATATAGATTTAGGATTGCACAAAAATAAATACATTTTTGATTATCTCCTTTGTGAATTACGTGCCTTCAACCCTCACAATAGTTTGAAGGGAACAATTAATCAAAACACCTAAATTAATATCATCTAGGATAAGGGCAGTGAACCTCTAACGTGTCATTAAACTATTTCGAAAACAGAAGTTTTTTAACTGATTAAAGAATAGACCCTTAAAAATATAATACAATAGCTTACCTGAGGGTCAATCAACCCGGTAAAAATGCATCTCAAGATCTATTTACAAGAGATGCGGAACATCCCCTGTTTAGATGCAGGTACCCCCGAATACTGTATTTTAATTGTGATTTTCCTGCTTCTAAAATCGAAGGGCTCATTTTTCACTTTCGGTTGATGTAGTGGGTGCGCTTTTAATTCACTTTTTAGAACCATAGCTCATATTGCATCATTCTTAAAGTCGAAAAAATTTTTTTAAACATATGTATGCGTGAAATTTGCCCTTTGTCAAGATCGTTTCAAAGATGCCGATTTTAATTTATTTTTTGAGGGTTTTAGTACGTTGACCTTAATAGTTGTTGTGCAAATAATCTTCGGCGCCTTTTCACTTTTAAATATTTGTAACCTTCGTTTGTTGCACCTTTTTTGTTACTTATTTCATTTCCCCTATAAAGATTTACGAAAACCATTAGATATTTCAAACAATAGGACATTTTCCCCAATAGACTCGTAGTATTTTTAACCAACTATTCTTCATTCTAAATTTGTATTATCATCCCGCTAGTCGATATGTTATGTGCGAAAAGATTAGTAACTCAATGGAAATGTAAAAGGATAAGCTGGGGGGTTAATGCTTAATGCAAGTGTCTTATGCAGCATCAACAGTGTTGGACCAGATTCTCGATTTTGGGTAATCGTATAAGCACTGTAATGATACTTTGAAATTAGTAAAAGTGGTAGAACTGATCAAAATCCCAGGTAAACTCCATTTTTGTAATTGGTCTTTAGTTATTTGGTTATAATAGTAATAGATTTTTTTTGTGTTTTTCTTAGTTTCTAGGTGTGTGATCCAGGTTAATGACTACGTCGTATGTTCTATTGATTCCAGTTGTGATCGATTGCAGGTTTCCCCAGGTTACTGCAAACATTAGAAAGAATACAAAATGTTTTTCTTTTTTAAATACTCAATTGTTCGACGTACTGTGTGGGACCTGATATATTGTCATGATGGAGAATGATGCGACGTTTTTGGTTGTTTTTCCTAATTTCATCGCTAACTTCTGGGAAGCAAACTATTGTATACCATTCAATGTTAACTTTTCTTCGATCCTCTAAGTCTAAAGCAATGGTTGCTACTTGTCCAGCGCAACCGAAGAAACAAGCGACCATTTTCTTAAAAGTACTTCGTGAACGAACAACTTTTGTGGGATTCGATTCATCTACGTACGTTAATTATTATAGGTAGATAGCTAAGTTAATATGGTACTTAGTCAAGTATATTTAATCACCAAATTTGGTGCATAAAAAAGGCAATTATGGTTTTTGTAAAAAGGTACAAATCTAGTCGCAATGCAACAGATCCATTATAATAAAAAAGGATTGCGAAAATGAAAATTGATTTAGTTGTAAACAAAATATTGCTAAATAGCTATTTATGTATCAAGTACGCAAAATGATGTTTTAGCGGATGAGTCGTGTTTGTCGGACGAGGCGTTAGCCGAGTCCGAAAACTTCGACTAATCCGCTAGAGCATTTTGCGTACGTGATGCATACAATATTTTTTGCAGGAATTCTCTAAACTATAATTAATTTCATAAACATTTATTTTGACGCGTACAGAACAGTTGTAAACGTCATAATATTTAGGTTTGACATAGTTGCTATGGCAACAACAGATAAATACGTTTTAGCGGTTTTAGCGTACTAGTACTCTAAAGATGTATTTTGCGGATTATTTAGAGTCCGCAAAACATTCATTTTAGAGAATGAATGAAAAAAAGGTTTTTATCAAACTGTCATTTCGAGTGAAGAGGATGTAGTCGTGTTTTTACGAGCCAAATGTTCAAGACGTTAAGTCATATCATCAATGTGGTACAGAAATTCCAGAAAATTGAAAACAAATCGCGGTAGTGAATACAGACCAGTTTTTGGTTACCCAAGAAGAGTATGCCACAAAATCTTTCAGACATGGAATCGTATGTACCTACAGATACTAAAACAATTATTAGTATTGTGGTTCAGGACGCAGACAATTTAGGTTTTATAATAGGAAAGCTGAAGGAAGAAACTATAGTCGGGCTTTCGATAAAACAACATCAAAAGAGGAAAGAGAAGACGTAAAAACTGAAGAAAATAAAGGGGAAAGATAAATGTAAATACCTATGATGTATTATAATAACGAAACCAACAATGGAAGAGGAAAGAACAGCAAACGGACAACTGCAACTTGACTTTTAATACAAATATATAACCACATGTACGAAACTACTAATCTACAAGACATTAATACGTAGCATAATGACTTACAGAACCAAACATTGGCTCATAAAAAACAAAGAATATAATGACATAATACTTATTGGAAAAAAAAAAGGTTGAATAAGTGATATGGCCACGTAAGAAGAGTCGGCGACAGCAGATACATAAAAAGAGATAGAAAAACTCAGAAATTCATGAAGAATGAGGTGAAAGACAACAGAAAGAAAAAAAGTGGGGAACGATGATTGAAACAACAGAGAAAGTTGAAAGCGATTGAACGAAGGAAAGCAGTGAAAATAAAAATAAAAGCAATTAATGATGCAGATGAACATGAAGCTTGTAATATTAACCATTTGGTCAAACAAAAAAGCCTTCTTACCGATTTAGTTAAAAGAAAATTGGTTTGGTGTAAGTATCGTGTTATTCTTTGACCCAAACCATTATCTTTTCTATTACGCCTAACCATGGGCGCTAGGAGTCCTAAATTGGGGGAGGGGGGGGGGGGGGGGGGTACGATGAAATTTTCCACAATAACATTTTAATTTCGACATAGATACAGACGCATTACCTAATTTTAACTTGAACATGTTCACTTATTTCTGATCAGAAAAAAGCAATGAAATATTACTTCTTATCTTTGAAATTAATAAAACACTCTATTTTTTTTATCAAAGAATCTATGTACACTAAGCGCACAAAGCCCAGTCAACCTCTCTCTCATAGTGGACCGCAACCAGGTTTCAAAGTACTAAATGATCTTTCAATAGTTGTTGTTTGAGGCAGAGTCAGAAAAATGTTGAATATTTTTTTTACGCTGGAAAAAATCACAGTATTTATCTACCAGTTCCAACTTCCATTCTCATTATCATAACCTTCCTGGGCCCATATTTGCTTCCACGTTTCCACTTCAGCTTCAGAATTTTCGATATCGTATATTTTTGAAATGTTAGAATTATATTTTTTTAATGATTCAAAATTTTCAATTAACAACTGTGGATGCGGAAGTGAAAGTGCAAATGCGCCTCCTTTACCTCCTGAGAAAATGGAATCTCGGTAGACTGAATATTGAATAATCGAATCTAGATAGGGAACAAAAATTGATATTCAAAAATAATCCTCAGCTCACGTTTTACCCTTTGAGTTTGTTTGGCTGCTAACCAGGGAAATTTTACTGGAATATCGAATTTGTCTCCAAACGTTTTGCATTTTTGGAAAATATCTGTGAAAATCTTTTCAGCGTCACTTCTGTGATCTTTAAGGACGGATAAAAGAATTTGTTTTTATTTTGTTTTGAAGTTTTTACAAGGCTTTATTATGAAAGACTCAAAAACTCCTCTTCTTAAACTCGGACGAAAAGTGACACAATTCTTGTAAAAAATCAAAATAAATTGAACTAATTTCATATAATTTAATTTATTTATCAATTTGTATCCAGAGGGGGTCAATGCCCTTCTTTGTCCCCCTTTTCCGGTGCTCATGCGCCTAACACCTTGCCTTCTCTTCTTCAATGGTTATGTAAAAATCCAAAATTTGGGCTCTATCAACAGGTGAGATAAAATCATAACTTCAAACTCTTGGGAAAGTCTACAGTCGGAAAAGGAAGTATGCACAACTAATACGTTTCGAAAATAAATTGCCCTAAAATTCCTGCATAACAATGTTTCATTTAAGTTAAACGATAATGAGTACATGACACCAAAGAGACTAGTTTCAACCTCAGATTTTCATCCTCAGAATGTAAGTATTTTACTTTAGAGCAAAATATTTTCAACACATTTCCTAAGCTAAGCCAAGATGGTCACAAACGAGTTTTTGTAACAATTATCACATCTCATTAGAGATTTTTGGTGGACATTTATTATGCGACATAAATAGGTAATCCTGGCTATTCAAGGAACAAAAAACTATCGATTTCGAAAAAAGACGCGTTAGGCTCGAAAATTCATTATGATAAACGTCGTTGAAGGTTAAGATGTTTTCGTTTAGTTGCAAAAGAGCTAACGGAATGGCATACGTATTCCAAATATCGCAAATAGTGATCCAAATGGAATTGTTATTGTAGACAATAAGTCACGTCCGTTGTGACAATTTTGGAACATTTTTGACTTACATTATTAGAAACTAGCTGCTTACCCGCAGCTTTGCCCGCGGTCTCGGGAAATTCGTATTTTTCTTATTTCCCGGTGTGAATACTCGATTTTGCCCGGGGTAAAGTAAAATTTGGGTTGAAAAATTTTATAGCTATTAAAGACCCCATATACAAATTTTCAGCTTTCTAGCTCAATTTCCTGTTAAAAAACTGAAAATCTGGTAATTTTCGGGTTTCCCGGTGGAATTCTTGAACGGGACCTATTCTATGACCTTCTCCTGATCAAGTAAGATATGAGATATGTGTACCAAATTTCGTTGAGATTGATCAAACGGTGTGGCTTTGTATATAGGACAAAGTACCCGTAACTTCGCCCGCGGCCTGGGGAAATGCGTATTTTCCGGGTTTCCTGGTGAAATTTTGGAACGGAACCTTTTCTAAAACCTTTTGCTGATGACGTAAGGTGTGTGTGCCAAATTTGGTGAAGATTGGTCAAATGGTGTGGATTTGTATAAAGGACAAACACACACACACACACACCCGAACTTTCTATACCACGTTTTATAGTGACTGACGTTTCATGTCAAGTCACACGAGAATGCTGTCGAACGGGATAAAAAGTATCCTATGTCCTTCTCCGGGCTCTAAACTACCTCCCTGCCAATTTTCAGCTAAATCGGTTCAGCCGTTCTTGAGTTATAAGTGGAGTAACTAACACGACTTTCTTTTATATATATAGATAAACAAAAAAATAATAGTTACCTTGTTCTAAGAGGCAGAAGAAGGTATTTGGAGTTTACATAATCCATTCTTCATAAGTTGTGGATCAATCTAAATAAACAGCGCCAATCTATTGTTGAGAAAATGTGAAGTGAAGAGTAATAACATTTTCAGGAATCATCTTGTTTTTTGACTTTCCTAACAATTTTACTTCCATATGATAGAAGGAACATCTTGCAATTCAAATAGATGGATGGAGCAGTCCAAAAAGTCATCAGGTTGTGGTCACTGCTTCTCTTGATTGCTATTCGAAAAATTTGCCTATTTCTAAGATTCATTCACTCAATATGATTTTATTTTAGAAATAAATAATTCAAGAGATCGCTTAGATTATAACTGAAAGCTCAATTTTGATTGTGCTATTCTTCATTTTTCGTTGAAATCGTATACAACTGAACATTTTCTAAATAAGTGACTACGTGTAATTTAATAAAAGTCTGTAAAGCAGTTCAAAAATAATCAGATCACCTTTTCGGTAGTGAATGGTTAGTAGTTGTAAAACAAAAGATAAAAAAGGTAATCAGATAAACTTAGATATTCACCAGAAAAGAATACAACTGCATGGGAATTTGCCGAAATTTAAGTAAATATGACATAATATGTGTAAGCTTTCAGAATTCACTGAGAAATGTAGTAGGTACATAATTAATTTTATTCCCTAAATAAAATTGTATAAGAGACGAGGAAAAAGACCTAAATTTCAATCCTTATAAGTTTAAACCAATAAAAAGTTCTCCGACGTTTTGTAACAAAACAAAAAGTGAATTTGAAAGTCTTCGTGAAATCAGTCAAAACTGGATAAGCGACAAAATAAAGCAAATTATAGTGAAAAAGTGCTGTATCGTGTTCGCTATTATACTTTTAATGCCTCATGCGTGCGTACTAAACCGAGTGGCAGATTTTAAAAATTCAAAAACCTTCCCTTAAGCCGTATATCGCCCTTATTAAACCCCATTGTAGTCATTACTTCTCAAATGCGAATAGAACAGATACATGCATTATATAATAGCGAACTTCTGTATACGTTTAGCGTAACTTTTTTTTATGATCCCGTCAACGCTTTTAAGTACAAAAGGATTTATTCTAATGTAGACATCTGCTTTAATTTCGTTCAAAATATCGATGTTGCAACATGTAGAAGTTGGAGTGGAGGGTCACAGGTAAATTCGACAGGTAAACCTAATAGTTTCGCCGCATTCTTTATGAAGTCATATAAGATAAACAAGATAAGTTCCCATGAAAAGTGAACGAGGTGAATGACCAATGATGTAAATACAATATTTGCAAAATATTACAGGGGTAAGTTATAACGGAAGGGTTGAATGAACCAATGAGCAGGTAGATTGCCAAAAACCCTTTTCATTTCACCGTAGTAAATGAAAATGAAAGGGTAAAACGGTTCATAAAAGGAAAAGGATCTACACTGTAATACGAGTAAATTTCCCTTAGGGATTGAAAAGGGTTAAAATTGTGAAGGGCGTTGAACTACCAATGGGAAGGGTTAAGGGGAATATTCCGAATTAATTAATTGAATATACATTTATGGCGTTATGCGAAAGGAAAAATGGCCGCCCGAACTTTATAAATTTTTGTTTGATAGCTTTTGAAGTGTTTTATTTTTAATAATGAATTTATAAACACGTAGATGAGAGACGTATTGATTAAGGAATAAAAAGGCGGCCTCGCTAAAAGCATTATTAATAATTTCTTAAGTTTTAAAAGGAGTGAAGATATGCTTTTTATATTTCATAGGAAGCAACTTCCTTTATTGGCGACATGAGACTGAAATTTCAGTTAGTAAATGCTATTTACACACGCGGAATCGCAATGCACGTTTTTTCGTTCCTAAAGTAATAGCAACAACGCCATATTTTATTTACTGTTCTTCTATGAGTAACAAACTATTTCTAATGATCGTTACCGTTGAAGTATTCTAAAGAGACCTGCGAAAAACATTGAACACAATAAGACTCCCGGAGTTTTGAATCGTTTATTGCATTGAGGTATCCAAAAATGTTTGTGTAAATATTGTTTAATAAATTCGCACGAAACTTAAAATGTTTTTATTATTTAGAAGTGTAAAAACTTTTGCGTTTGTTGATTCTACGGTTGCCAAACATTTACAGAATTTTTTATAAAAGTAAATAAAAATGGATCTTTTTGAAGGTCATTACTTAAATCTTGAGGAAACTACCCATTAAACTACATGTTCCCGTTAAAAAAGTAAATGCTTTTTCTCGTTTGTTTATAGCCAGGTTTTAAAATGCGTAAACTGTTTATGTTTCAGGAAAGTCTTTACACCACGTTAAGTAGCCTATATTTCCCGAAGAAATTTGGAAGTCTCCTTTAATCGGAATCGAGAGTGAAAATGTACTTTTTAATTGACATTTAAGTGAACTTCTTCAACTTGAAAATGGAAGCACTTTGGACTTCGATACCATGGGTCATAATTAAAGCAGGTAATTAGTATGAATTCCAATTCGGAAAGCTTTTTTGTATCTACTATTTATTAAAATTCGTGAATGCATTGGAACGCATACACACGTTGAGGATCTCCAAAAGGTCTTTTGGCAATTTTACATTCAAGCTAACTGCTTACTGTAACGTAGTACAACTGGTCCCTGAAACGTACGCCTAAACCCACCCATTGCCCTCATATTGTTATTAACATCGACATTTAGAGCCAATAGATTTTCCATATAGTGCCCTTATTGCATTGTGTATACAGCAAACGGAACAATATTTCTGCCACCAATAGGCATTTTTATGCATTATTTTTACTAGAACTTCAGTCCTCACCCCTACTACCCTACTCTTTGTTCACTCAACTTTTGAATAAATGTTTATTAAATGAGAAAATTTGTTCCTTATCAGCGCCACCAAGGGTTCCTGCAAAAACAGTTTCTTAAACAATTCATCGTTTCGAAAACGATCTTCTGGGAATACCTTTCAAATTTTGTGCTGTAAGCGAATCCAGTATTTTTATCTCCTTATCAATTGTTAGTATTATAGGAGTATCAGACCCTATCTCACACATCAAGTTCAAACTCCAATTCATCGTTATCTTCTTCATCATAGTGTGTTGAATGAAGAAAGTGTAACTATCAAATTTCGGATAGTTTTTATTTATTTATTTATTTAATTTAAATTACGGGTAATCCCCAAAATAAAAATGACAAAAAGTAATAATATATAACTAAACTATTAACAAAATACTTATTACTAAGTTGCACACTAAAAAAAAAAAATAGAAGACTAAGAAATTTATCAATTACAAAAAAAAAGAACTATTAATTTTAATTTACAAACAAAAGTAAGCAATACTGTAGCGATATAATAAAATTAACGATATGACTGATAAAATGATTAAACTTATAACATCAGATTCTGTAATATTGTGCATCTAGGTTAAACAATTCTTTTTTTAGGTTTTTTCTAAACTTCAAATCACTATCAAAAAAGTTAATGCTTGAGTATATATTAGCTGTATTCATCAGTCTCTGGAGTGGAGAATGTTGGAGATAATTTGTTTTACTGACTTTCAAGAAGAACATATTAACAAAACGAAGGTTTTTAGCTGGAACATTGAAACTAACTAGTTGCAAAAGAGATGAACAATTTATAATTCCATAGATCAGTTTATAGAAAAATATTTGGTCTAGAAATATCCTTCGAGAATTCAATGTATTAATATTTAGTTGAGATAGGCTTTGTAGGTAACTAGATACCGGAATTCCGGCTTTAAAAGAGTAATATCTTAAAAAACGTTGTTGCACTTTTTCAATATTGGTGATGAGAGTTGAGTGATAGGGTGACCAAACTGTACTGCAGTATTCCAAATGCGAACGAACTAGAGATGTATATAATAATTTAATAGTATCAGGGTTGTTAAAATGTGATGAGGATCTAACAATAAAGCCTAAAGCTCTAGACGCCTTGTTTCGTATGTTATTTATGTGTTTGTTAAATTTTAACTCATGTGTAAATGTTACTCCTAAGTCGGTAATAGAAGTTGTGCTTTGCAAGAATCTATCCTTGATTTTATAGGAGAATTTGATGGGATTACTGATGCGATGAAATGAAATTGTAGAACATTTGTTTAGATTTAATTCCATAAAATTTGATGAGCACCAATAATTGTAAAAGTTATTTAAATCTTTCTGAAGTAGACGGCAGTCATCCAAGGAATTAATAATTTTGGAAATTTTTAAATCATCAGCAAACAATAGTATATCTGAATGATTAAAGACTTCTCTAATATCATCAATAAAAGTCAAAAATAGTAATGGTGCGAGATGAGCCCCTTGTGGGACACCCGAATGAACTGGTATAGGATAAGAAATAAATCCTTTGTATTGGACTGTTTGAGTACGATTAGAAAGATAACTTTTTATCCATGAAAGTAGTGATCCATGGATGCCTATATTGTCCAATTTATTTATTAATATGTTGTGATTAACGCAATCGAAAGCTTTTGCAAAATCAGTATAGATGACATCCAGTTGCGCATTTTGTTCAAAAGCCTTATAAATTGAATTTTGAAACAACAGAAGATTGGTACCTAGTAGTTGAACGATTTGGATAGAAGCCGTGTTGTTTTTCTGTAATAATATGCTTAAGTAAGGGAAACAAGGTTGAGACAAGAATTTTTTCAAACAACTTAGGAATTTCAGAGGATTTTGTTACTGGCCTATAGTTTGAAATATCAATTTTACTCTTATTTTTATGAATGGGTGTAATAAAACTGGTTTTCCAAATGTCAGGAAAAATTCCTACTGATAAAGACTTATTAAGAGAATCTGTAATGGATAAGATAGAACATAACAACATTTTTTTAACAAAATAGCAGGAATGTTATCCGGACCACTCTTTATTTTGCATGTTAAGTTATTAAGCTCCTTTAATATATCAGACGTAGTAATGTTTATTTTAGATAAGTTGATACAGTTTGGAGCAGCATGAGCAGCAGAGCTTGACACTTTGGGAGAACAATTTCTTGTCGGTTTATACACAGAACCAAAAAAATTTGCAAAAAGATTTACAATTTCCTGTCCATTGCTATTTTTGGATGAGCCAAAAGTCATTTCAGATGGCAAACAATTTTCACCTTTTTAGGGACTGGTCTTCAACGTTTACAGGACGTTCGATCCATTGATGGTAGAACACTCAGCTGTTTTAGTGGAATCCTCTCAGAGATCTTTACATAGTCTTTGGATTTCTTTCCTTAACGGACCAGTTACTAGTTTTGATTTTTACGTTGTCACTTACGGCACGGTTTCTACATTGTACCTCGTAATCTGCTGTTTTCGTGTGTAAAAGCTATCTACTACACTTGTAACTTCTCATATAAATCATTGTAGGTAATCTGTTCACCGGTGCAAAACGGATCGAAGATGTTCTCAAAATTCCCTTTCTTCCATGTCATGGTATTCTTGAGTTTGGCTCACGTGTCGTTTCGTATGGACAGTTTCATGTGTTTCAGTGTGACAACGTGAACCACGTTTTCGGAATTATTTAAAATTTTTGACCTTTTCAGAACACTTCCTCCATGCATAGTCGTTGCAAAATGCTCCTCCAATAATTTTACATCGTAAGTTTATATAATTTGTTACCTCTGCATATCAAAAATAGCTCTAAATTATCGTTTAAAGTCAATGTTGAATCGTGGTTTTCTTAAAGCAACATCTAGTTTTAAATCCCTCGCAAATGTTCTGTTGGTTTATTGATTACTGTCATCTACATACTTGTATGTTTTTTATTTGCTACTTATTCTTGGATGTAATTTATTTTTCGTATTCTCATTTCATTGTCATTTATTAGTGTAGTACACTCGTTCTTTATTTTCATTTCATGTTCTTGTATGCGGTAACGTGGAAGAGCAGAAGTTTCCAAGGAAACATTCTGAACGTCATCGCGTTTCCAAATCTGTCTGTCTGTTCTTACTTTTAGGAAATATGCGGTTTTTTTTCATGTAAGATTTGGAAATAAAAGTTAAAATAAATAAATAAATAAATAATTACGGTTAGGGAAGTAAGGATAGGATGATCCGTGTACCACTTATATCCTCTGTAAATCCCACCACAATCCCAAGACTTAAGCTATGTGGAGTAACGCTGCTAGCAATACATGCAG
The DNA here is from genome assembly GCA_036250285.1 of Pyrocoelia pectoralis. NCBI lineage: Eukaryota > Metazoa > Arthropoda > Insecta > Coleoptera > Lampyridae > Pyrocoelia > Pyrocoelia pectoralis. Next base: position 85,065,064 of record CM070074.1, on the reverse strand, counting down.
GGCAAGTAATCAAATATGTGGAATTTTCTATTTCCATGGTACGTTGGGTCTAAATTGTCTGAATTTACATACCTTATACACACCTTTCCACCAGAGGAATCCTTCTCCTCGATTTGTCATGTTCCAAATTTCGCTGGCGTGTCTTGTAGATGACCAATCTTCACAGGCCGCCCCAGTTCCTTCAAATTCTTCACCTCCCTTATATGAAAATGTAATTAAAATATTATCAATTGCACAAATTCTAGAGATTCTAATAAATTTAAGTTTTTATTGCAGTTCTAGTTCAATCTAGTTCAAAAAGTTGTCGTCAATTGGAAAAACTCGTTGGTGGGCGAAGGATAAAGCTGTAACAAAAATGTTTGGACATTACAATAATCCAAAAAATGCAGCTTTTATAGAGATTATATTAACTTTAGAGGAAAGTGCCAGTTCATCCAATTTCGCAAACGATGCGCGTTTCCAGGCAAAGTGCATAACTGACTCGCTGAAGAAGTTTGAGTTAATACTAAGTGCTCATATTTTTTTTAAGATTTTTGAATCAACTACCCAATTATCCAAATATCTTCAAAACAGCGGAATGAATCCTATTATGGCATTCAAAATGGTTGAACAAACCATTACCACCCTCAAAGTGGACTCTAGAAATTTTAAGGCAGTATTGTCAGTTGCCAAAAAATTTATAGTTATCTACAGCCAGACCAATCAGCAAAATTAAAAATTGTAATTACGTTGTGCAAAGCCTGAAGTTTTTTTTACAGAAAACTGAAAAGGCACTTAGAAATCTGGAATCCGTTTTCAGTGCCGACTGTTTAGAGTTCTACGAACCGTTCAAAATAAGAATTTTACGCGACTCATTTCCCAAGGTATGGCTAGTGTAGGATGTAATTTCAAAATACATCACCGAAAGGGGTTGTGATTCTGATTGTGATTTGAAGATTTCAATGAACGGCACCAAAATGTATTTATTATCCTCGAATTATTTTTAGATAATAGTACATAATATCGTTTATTCTTACGTACCTATCTTCCAAACGCGCACCCCCAACAACTCGCGCATTTAACATTTAGTTTTGTCATAAATCTTAAAAACAATTGATAGCTTTGCACTATTTTAAACTAAATGTCAATTAAGCAACATTCAAATTTTCAGCCACCTCACAGTCTAACTGAAAAGCAAGTATGTACCTATACAATACTTCTCCTGCGTTAAACTCTCCATTTATTTGCTTTCATCATAATTAATTCTTATTTTTCTTTCATATAAGGGTGTCATAAAGGATAATGTAACTTACAATAAGTTGTAACTTACAACACATAATATTATTAGATGTTACTAAGGTCGACTTTTAGTCATTTTACGTTGGAAATAACACTGAGAAAGAACATTGCTAAATAACTATAGTTGCATAACTAAACAATGCCTATAGTGACTGATTATTGATTACATACATGGCTGACCCTCACATGAGGTTTTACTCTATTGGCCAGTTGTTCACATGAAAGGGGACAGACTACCCCAAGGTCCGTAGGGACTGACCCTTCCACGCATGCAGCACTTTTACTTATTTTTATTCCTTTAAGCTTGCATGCCGTTATGTTACACCTCGAATACCAAATTTCACCGTCTATCTCAATTTTGTCTAATTAAAAACAAACACAGGATAATAATTTACAAATGCACGAGGATGATGCAAATCCTTCAAGCGTCGTTAAAACAAACATGGTGGCTGTTAAAAATAGGGTGATCGTCAAGGGTAATTCTTTATTCTTTGATCTTTCAATGGACCCACACAAAAATGTGAAACAGCATATGCACAAAATGGTCAAATTGTATAAAGAACTAGATTTGATATTGAATTAGTTCAGGACTGGGCGGAAATAATCATGATTATTCTTTTGTTCGTTGATAATTTGAATTGTGTGAATTGCCGATTTTTATTATAAGTTTTATTATTAATGGTTCGTGACGGATTACGTTTCTTGCATAGAGTTAGCTACAAATCATCATCTCACGTAGGTGTGTAAAAATGTCGTCGCTCGTCGGAAGAATTCACCCTTTATTTACAATGTTTTTTACAAGACCTTCTGCACGTTTACAGGATACGCGCGTGGTCAGGTAAAAAACCGTAAAAAAATTATCGTAAGGGTTAGGAACTACCCTACTAGATTGTGTTTAAAGGTTTCTTTTTTATTAAGTCATAGGAGGTTAACCGCTTATTAGAACTATTTTATAGAAGGCACGCGACCAGGTAAAAAAGGGGTATCTTTCGCTTTTTTACTAACTTATCCGATTAGACGTCTTTTTTAATCATTTCTTTATAATAGCACGTGTATTATAAATTGTATGCATTTTTAATCAAATTAATGGCCTACTTCCATAGGTAATTAACATAATGACTACTTTTGATACTAGACAGTTTATTACATTTATACATATATTATTTATGCCAATTAAGCTATCGTTTAGAATCTTTCATTCAAATAGGCTTTAATAGACTCTAAAATGTGTAATATACGTCAACAAAATGATTGTATTTTGAAAATGATGTCATCATTAAGCAATAATTTAGGATGAATCCCAATACATCTTAAGTTTTTTGGAAGTTATAATTTTTCTTCAGTTTTCATAACTGATATTAAACATTTAATTATGTACTGTACCAGATAATAGTACGAATAATATAAGAAATAAAGCCTTTTTGGAGATAATGTTAATATATTAACGTCAAAATTGAATATAATTCGAACAAACGACGAAATGGAATTTTACTACTTTTTGGATCAAAAAATATATAATATGTGAACAGTCATCGTTAACAGTAATTAATTCCTTGTCTTGCTATAGTACTTTAACTTCCTAGAGCGGGCAATTATTAATAGTACAACAGTGACAGTGTTCCAGCGTGTGCAGTTTAGTGCAGTAGTGTGTGTGTTCTCGTTGGTTCATTTGGTAAGAGTTTTTTTTTATATTTTATTTTTATTGTTTTGACTTTTTCAACATTGACACGGTCCTACCCCGGAAGTCGTTATACTTGTACCATGGCGATCTTAAGTAATTGATAAAGTAACCATGAAATTTCGTATAGATACCGATTAAGCTGCTAATTCATATAATGGCAGATAAAAATAAAAGGATAACTGTATAACTAAAATAAAACATAAAAGACGTAGGTAACAGAAAAAACGAACAAGCAACTCTCACGAAATTGTTCAAAGTACAGACACTTTTGAGTTGTCCTATTTTCTCGTACTACTTACTTGGAAGCAATAGGAAAGTTACACTCTGAACTTCTATTTGTCTCTCCATTTCTTATGGACTAATTCGCCTTATTTCAGTTTTGGTTTTGTTACTTTTCATTTCCCCTTTCCTTCATTTCTTCCACTTTTGTATATAGTTGCAGTGCAAAATATATATTTTTTCAAAAACTGTCTTGGAAATCTATTGAAATACAACAATCTTCAGTACATATTCAAAACGTATTCTTTATCCAAAAATTTCTTACACTCAGAAGAACAACGTTAACTGCATTTAAGGCTCGAGTTCTCGGTTCATAGGGCATTAGTACTGAAATTAGACCACGCAATTCACAAGTCCGTAATTTTCGTTTCGATATTGGATGTTCATTGTCCAAAATCGTTTCCCCCCACTGTCTTGGCCGGCTTTGATTGTAGCCTACCAAAATTATATCTTGAACATTGACATGTGTTTAATCTTAATATACACTTCAGGCAGCTCGTTTTAGACTCAGGAGTGTAAGACTGATGTACCCAATTCTTTCTCTTAACAATGTCACTTGTTCTGATGTAGGTGTTTTCCTTTAACTGAGTATTTGTATTAATCCAGCTTGTTTGCCAATGAGATATTTTGGTATTATGGCCTTTTCAGGTTAGCGGGACGTACTGACACGTCTACACCTGACTTCTGGATACTTCTTTGGTACAATTAGCTTCCGTGTGAAATAAACTCGAAATATTTACTGCGGCAATATGGTTTGTCTCTGAGGACGCCATTTTGCAGACCAACCAATGATCCATTCTCTTCCAAAAGGAGTAACCTTTCATTTAACGTTCCCTCTAGTATTTTACTGAAATTGTTAGTTAAAAATATAGGTCTTTAGTTACTGAGGTTCAATTATATCTTACCTGACTTAAGAAAAAGGATGACCATTAATTGTTAACACTGCTCTAATGCTCTCCTATATACAATACTTGGATCTTCATTACTGCACCAGTGCCCATAATAAGTAAACAAAATCTGATTCCCAACTTATTATTATAATATAACATTGGGATAGGAATTTATCCCATTCATTCATAAATCAAAGAACTGTTAACAAAAAATAAGTCTATAGGGCGACCCTGTACCTTATGTTGACGTGCAGCATGTTCACTCCAATAAAAAGACTTTTGATGCTGCTGATATTCCAGGTTGCAACAAATCATTTTTTTGCCGATCCCGTGATCTTCCGTAACATTGTCTGTTCTGTTCTGTTCTTCGCCGCTCTACTCACTGCCTGATTATTGAAAGGGTGCATCTTACAGTCACTGAACTAAGCCAAATGCAACATTGATTCTCATCTACGCCTTCCATTTTATCTACAGAGTGGAAGAAATGTCTGAATACATCCTCATAACTTGCTGAAAACGATTACTTGTTTTCCGTATAGGGCTATCCAGAGGAAACCTGCGGCTACTTGTAGGCATACTTTCTGGACACTGTAAACTTAACAAGCACATGCACCGCATGGGCTTGGTAGATTCACCATCCTGTAGAGGATGCCACACAGACGACGAGACGTCGCAACACATACTGTGTGAATGTCCCGTGCTTGTCAAATTAAGACGATCCATGTTGGGAGAATCCTGGCCGGACATGGCTAAGATTAGAGCCGCTTCCCCGTCCAGCATCCTCAGGTTTATCTCACGTGTGGGATGGCTTGAGTGACGTTGCGGGGTCGAACGACTCTAATCAGGGAGGCAGCACAAACGGCCCGAATAAGTGGCCTAGGTGCGTGTGGGATTTCCCACCCTCCCATCAAAATCCAGAATCCAGAATCCATCCGTATAGGTAGTGGCTGCAGGAATCTCATGCTTCCCTTGCCAAAAAACTGTAATTATGTATTTCGAATATCAACATCACGATACCCTCATATAATCAGTAATGTGAATTATTTAATGATGAATTTCGACAAGGGACGAATGGAATCTACGATCAAAGCCGTTCAACGTCTCAACTTAAGCCATGTCCGACCCACGACTCCTCTAATATGATAATATGAATCATCTCAATTGGGCAGGACACTCGAAATGAATGTGGTGCGCTGCTTCGTCATCTGCGTACGATGCTCTACCTTGCAACGACTAGAAATAATGCCCAGCAAGTGCAGTTTCTGCGCAGAAAGGCGCCAAACAACATTAATTTGGACAACTTCAGCCTCTTTTAAGCATGATCATAGCGTAATTGCTGTGCAACACGTATTTCTACAGGATTACCAGATAGGACATCATGTAATCGCACAAATCATTCGAAAGGAACAAGTCTTGAAAGTCCAAAGAGAGAAGCCCTCGTCGCTCTGTTCAATAACATGCAACGGACATTACAGATTGCACGAAAGAGTGCACAAAAGAGTATTGTTGATATCACTTATTCATAAAATGATTTTTACCTAAACACAATTGTTCGTGTACCTTACGTTAATTGAAGCTTCCCAGGTTTCCTCACCTGATCCTTGAGGATCATCTGGAAGGATTGTTTACGTCTTCACAAAATAAGGAATAATAACTAGCTGCTAACAATTTACCAATAAGAAGCGATTTACAAGGAAAAAAACTAATCATTTATTCAAGAATTAATAGATAAATTTAAAAAAAAAATTATAACGAAAATTATTCCTCCTTAAAACACCTATAATACTGACATGCAATATTTTGAAAAAAGTGCAAATTTTGAGCGTTGATGCATGCTCCATGTCCATAATAGCCAAGATAGAGATTACCAAAATATTTCCATATAGTCTCCAATATAACAGTCATAGCTCTAAGAATACTAACGGTGCTCGAAATCTACATAAAGACTTAGAGGAAGAGTTTGTTGACATAACATTATCAAGAAGTTTGACATTATTGGTCAATGATAAATCCATCAACGGAAGTGGTAAAATGATTATTACAAATACCACGAAGATTAGGAAATTTCTCGAAATTAGTTTTTTAGAAAATTTAAAATTCGAAACCTTAAACCTTCTGCACCTTCATTTGGTAACACTGCACATTTGTGCGATACATTCGTATTGTGGAAAGATTAATAGAGTGCAATAAATAAATAGCCAAACCAGAAACGAAAATTGGTAAAATTTGAAATCTTGGCGACAACACAAAATGAAAAAGAAATGGATAGTAAATAAGTAACTGATATCTCTACATTTCTAATTTTCTACTGCTTATTCGTATTACCACTAAATATAACAATAATAAAGGATAAAAAGGTTTTTTCATTTTCAATATTTTCTCAACAACACGACGCCGTATATTAATAAGTTTAATTTTTGTTCAAGGGCATAAATTACAGTTATTTTCATCTGAAACTGAATCCAGATGGTTTCTACACAATAGTTGGTGTAAACCGCACTTTGAAAAGACTTATCTTCTTATTTTACCGGATAAATAATGAATTACGTCGGTGAACACCAATTCATCATAAGAAATCAGTCTTCTTTAAACTTCCGCAAACGTTGTAATTTAATACTCATCAAAGACCTTTTATCAAAAAATTGAGGGGGGTGTGACGGCATATGGCTTTCAATCCATCTCCAACAAAACTTCAATTATTTTTGCAAATGCAACCCTAGGTACCAATTTAGTTTGAATGCACCATTGCGCGAGGATGAGTAACATAAAACCGTATGTAACGTGTGCATGACGTCACTGACCCTCGCCGTCCAATGGATATTGACCACTCCCTTTACAAGCACGTTAAGGGCGAATGTACCACTATTAACTGACGCAACTGCTGCATACCTTCTTATGAGAACACTTGGAGACTATAACTGAATTCTAGCTTTGGTACGACTACAACCCCAATGTGCAAAAAACTTGAAAACTGACTAACAAAAAACCATAAATTTTATGGCCGCGACGTAGTCACGCTAAAAACATTAACGAAAATGGCGCCATTGCTGTAATGATAACCACGAATTCCAGATTAGCATCCCCCTTTCCCATCGTTGTCGAATTCTACTTATCTAAATCCTTTAATACCTACTGCGAGAGCAAATAGGACGGAGATCATTAGCCAACGTTCCGTACCAATTTACGTAAAGATGCACAAACAATTTACGTCTAAAATGAGAATGAGTCACGCAAGAGACGTTCTTGTTCCCGTATTAGAGCGAATAGAAGACATGAGCACAATAGACCGTTATCTACGCATTATTATCATCACAACCCTCTAGGAAATATTTAAAAAAAGAAACGGTAGGTGTAATAACCCAGTTAAGGGTTTAATTCCATCCTTCCGTAAGGACAGGTGCCCAATTCATCGAGTGCGACCTGACAGGGGTAAAAAAGGGTAGCTCTTGTTAAAGGGTGAAAATGCCAGAAAAAGTCGCTTTTTATTCTTCTATCTTAATTGGACAAAATACTACCACTTAAAAGCATATTTTCGATTTTCGAAGGGTAACAAAATCCACATTTCGTGTAATTATCGTTCTTGTAATGGATATCTAACGATTATTAGATCCACATCAATCTTGTTTATTTCGCAATTTGTCCCGTAATCCTTTGTGTACGTACAATAACACACAATAACCCTTTTGAGTTTCAAAGAGTTTCAGGTAGTTAACCCTATACAAAGCGCCCTTTCAAGTGTATCTATTACGTATAAATACAAAATTCGTTCATAAAATACCAAAATATATGTTCGGGGTGTATAGAAAAAAAAACTAAAGCGTTTTTAAGCTTGCGTGATAAAACGTTCAGGTAAGGAAAGAGAGTTAATTTGTTAGCCACTGCATACCCTTTTAATACTACACACGCGCTCCAAATTATCAGGGGGTTGTTTTTTTACACACACTGACTAGGTTACGTAAAGCAATTTTATTAACTCTTACTACTGCGATAGCGTTTTTTAGGACATTCTGGTTCTCCGTATGCCATTCTTCTAACTGCTCTTAAATGATCCTGGCGCTTAAATTTTTTAATTTTTTTTGATATGCCTTCCTTCGTCTGTTATCGTTACAAAATTTCGTAAAGAGTAAAAACAAAGCTAATGAGAGCGAATTTGTTATCTACAGGAATTCGTTATCACTGTTATCAGAGTTGGTTACAGTAGTACGGAAATTTGAAGTTTAAATGAAAACATACAAACAGCATATGAATTTTTTCTTTCGGTAGGAGTTCTGGAGTTATGATGGTTAAGTAGTTTTTAGCCTATTGGCCATTATAAAATTATCACATACGACTTCTCGTGGCGATTTGTGCAACTACTATATGTAGGTATAATCACATTATTGTACAATGGTTTGAACACTGTTTCTAAATTTGACAAGGGCATTTTTTAATTGATTTAATTGACTTCGACGCGACCGGAAATAGAAAACCATATAGGGCGGTTATTGTACATTCTTATTTTTGGTATTAGGTTATCATTATCACTTCCACCTGAAGAAATACTGAAAATACAATCAGCAGAAATCATTTGCAAAAATAGCAAAAGGTACACAGGATAGTAAACGGTCCTTAAATTCATCTGATACAACCTCACATGCAGTAGCAGAATTAGTAAACGATCCTATATAAACTGTGGTAAGAAAAGATTATCGTTTGGTTGCCTTGAAAGCGTAACTAAGCTTTATGTTTAGTTGCGATATATACAAAGCAACTAAAGATTGTAGCTATTTTGAAGAATATATTGTAAAGAATATTTATTACAAATTTCAATCTCTAAGGGTTATAACATAGGCGAATAAATACATAGACGTCTGACTAATGTATTCATTTTTTTCGTTAGTTGTGGGGTACGGACTATGTATGGCGCCACCGTCGATCACAATATTGTAACCATCAACGCGCTACGTCATGCTAGGGTGATTAACTGAGGTCTTTTCTCAGTACGGTATTCTTGCCAACAGTCAGTTGGCTACCCCGTAGCGTCGTCAGTTGATGAGCAAGTTCACCCAGTACATACGGTCCAAGCCATCTAACTATGGCATAAATGTGTGATACATGGCGAACGCTACAGAACAGCGAGTTTTTTACGTAAGTAAGTAACCAAACCACTTAGTATTAAAGCGCGTGACAATAGAAGAAAGCATTCTCAAGCTGTTTAACCACTCGTCTTGGCAATTTGCATTGGCGTGCAATGTCACCTTATTTGACCGTTTCAGATTTCAATATTTGGATCCGCAGAATATGAGAACAAAGCAGAAGTTGTGAGAACTGTAAGCTTCTGTTGAGAATCTTACCATCATTTCATTCTTACGAAAATTGGTTAAGTTGTAGAATAACGGCACAGTCCCCTTGGGAGCGTTCTGCGTGTTTTAATTAAATTGGCCAAAATCCATTTTGAGAAATTGATACCAATTATTATGTAAAAAATGTGAATTGGTAGCCTAAATTGTGATCTGTGCTCTATATTGGGGCGCATATACTCCCTTATTAAATCAACTCACATCCAAGGAATGCTACACGTCTATAAGTATCGGTCAAATCTTTGATCTGTTAAAAACGCTAAACCTTCTTTTTCGATGAACAAAAGTTCATCTTATGAATTCGCAAAGTCTGGGTATTGCTTTTTTCCTGTAGACATTTTTGACATTCCGATCGGGAAAGTGGTCAAAATGGCCGTCGAATGGCAATGGCAAGCTTTAGCGCGTTCTCAACTAGTTTTGTTTTCACATAGTGGCCAATTTTTAAATTTTCGATGACTCAGTAATTCAGTAGGTATAACAAAGGTAATCGAACAGCCAGAATTCCTCTTCTTAAAAAACGCCAATTAACGTTTGATATATATTTCATCATTCCAATGATTCCAATCCGACCAGAATCATTAATTGCGTTTATTTCTAAGGGAATTTTATTGGGTACTAAATATTTTATTTTCTTTACAATTTAAAACCACTAGAAGTTTATAAAATTCAGTAAACTTTAAAAGGCATGGTTTGCAAATTACATCAGTTTAGGGCGAAAGGTCAGATGTGTGCTTCCTGTAAGGGGTGTCTTAAAAATGTAGAGGGTTAAACGGATGGCCTAAGATTTGACTAATACGGGAAGAAAGAAAGAGAGACCCTTGGGACAGTTGGTTGAAGGAAGTCTAACGCTTTTGCTTTGCATCCGGTAGGACGCTTGGCAGTTTAAAAGATATGTTACATCTGAATTTTTAAAAAATATGTTTACCTATACCTATTCGAAAAACAAAACTTAATTTTTAGCGAGACGACAGCTGGTGAATCGATTACACACACTCTCTCTCTTATCCATTAACCGTTTTACCTAAATGTAAATTTCGGAAACATCTAACATTATACAAATTGCATTCAAATCAGTTTTATATAATAAAATACCCCTGGTTAGGGTAGAGGGTAAAGTATAGTTCACGATGGCGGTTGTATTGTACGCAGTAACCCTACAGAAAAAGCTTTTTCGTTGAAAAGATGGCTTTTGAATATATAAAGTGTTTGTTAGTTATGATTGTGGTAACATTGCAAAGTTACGTTAGATCGACCAGACGATATGTAAAAGTAGATTTTTTTAAAAAACTTTCCTTCAAAATTACGAAAATACAGTGATCCACCATTATAATTTCGAATAAAGGATTCACTTAACCTATTTTTATGTATTAAGACTTATTTTATATGTAACAAGAGTACTGCCAAAAGTATGTACTTTCAACTGGAACATTTAAAAAATATATACACAAATCTAAATCTAAATGTCCGAGACCATTTTCTGGTTCAGTTTTATTTTATGGAATCGATCAATCAACATAGAAAGAAAATCCACATAGGTGACCCCAGTTTACAATATTTTTCATAAAAACACATTACCTGGCAATTTACACAAAAAACACAAATTTTGAGAACTGCTTCATTCATAGGCGTTTTGATAAAAAAATGTTCAGCTTATTCCTGAACTATTTATTTGAAAATTTGATGTACCTAATAAGTAATAATTTTCATAATCTTCAATTGTTTTAGAGACGAAATAACATTTACGTTTCAGCGACGGTATTTTTAAGAAAAATACTTTTTTTCGCATCTCCCACAAGTGATAAGTTCGAAAGGTTTTATACATACACAGAACGAAATGAATTCAAACAAATACAGGGTGTTGATAAATGGAGACGTTAGTCACCCTGCGATCACTTACTGGGTAGCTACGGAAAAAAAATTAAACAGTATATGCGTAATATTACCAAACTTCTCTTTTGTGCAGGATAAGCTAAATTTTTTTCGAGTTCCATTGAAGCTCCTCACTGTTGGGGAAGCTATAAATCCTTGTCAATTCTTCAATTCAGGATAGAGACGAAATTCGCTCAGAATTGTTCTCGTTCGTGACAACGCCCGTCCTCACTGTGTGTACCCAATAACTTCTAGAACACTTCAAGTAGGACGTGTGTGTGTTTTTGGAAGCTGTAGTTAGACATGTTTGGAAAAGTTTTATAGGTCGGTTCTGGAAAATTCGAACATAGGAATTACCCTGAAAGCCACATCGACGTAAAATATTTTCAAAATGGCAGCACTTCCGGAAATGCTGGAAGTAGCTAGTAACTTCGTTATTTTAAACAGTGCATTTTTGGATTCTACGTGACATTTCAGTTCTCTTGATACCCATATGCAATATCTACAATTGATAGTTTTTGAATTTTCAACAGTGCATATAGTCATAATAGAGGAAGAATAGAGCTTTCTTTTTTAAGTTGCATACGATCTCACCTATGGGGCTTCAAATTTAAAAAAATTCAAAGACTAAAAACTCGGTTTTTTTAAATGAAATGACCATTTTCTTACTATTGCATTTGATAGATAATCAAAGTGGGCATGAAACTGGCAAAAAAATATCTTTTTCAAAAGCGATACCATCGTGATCTTCAATCATTTCCTTTCAAACAAAACCGCCATTTAAAATATTCAACACATCACTTTATACCACAAGGAAAGTATGATTTTATGTCCATAAACTATGGATACCTTTTTTACTTGTATCTATTTTTTGTTTTAGAATTCCACGTATTTTTGATATTTCTGTTACCTAAGGTTATTTCTTGATTTTGTCCGTGTGCAGTTGTACTAACTTTTTGTTTACGTTTCAACCCTTTCTTTGGAACGTTTTTCAAATTTTTGTCAAATTCTGAGGTTTTATCAAGGTCTCCTGCTTTTAAATTATCGAGTGTTAGCAACAGATCGTAGGATACGTGCTTAACGTCGTGTTAACGGGCCTCCGCTATTTGGATTGTTAACAGGTTGATTGATGGACATATGTTATTGATATATTTTTGGAGAATTATGAAGGTGAGTAGATGTTTGTGAATGAGTGATAGTTGTCCATCATCTCATTTATTGGCACAATTTGGTCTTTTTTCTATTCCAATTGCTTCTCGGATTATTCTTTTTTCTAATGCATCGGTTAAATGGAGTAGTTTGATGTTATTAATGCCAATATTGTGACCAGTTTCAACTACATGTGTGGGTAATGACGAAAACATGTTATTTTTGAGTTACAGATTCGAATTTTTGGGGATTAATTGTAGATTTTATTTAAATGTTTCAAAAATAATAATCATTTAAACCAAAAATGTAATTCATTTTCATAATTTTTGGAATAGGAGTGTCAGCATTGCATAGGATTCTTTTTTAATTTTAATTTAATTACGTTGGCGTAACCTCAAGATGCGATCCCCACACGTTTTTGATTGTTTCTTAATTATTACATAGGATTTTTTTTCAATTCCCAAAAAGAAGGTCGCTGTTGTGACGTGAAGCTAGCACCCCCCCCCCCCCCCACGAAAAATTTCGTTTCCTAGCAATATATTTTGGTTCCAAAATTACTTAGTTTTTAATTGTTCCCTAATTACTGCATCGAATTAGGACTCAAAACTCCACACCACCCAAAAATTGTGTTTCCTGACTACGTTTGCGTTCAAAATTTTTTATTGTGTTCCAAAATTAGTTCCAGTTTTGTTTGTAGCGAAAACTTATTTGTACTAATTCTCCAGTCACCACATCCTTTATTTACCGAATTTAGTCCTATATGCTCGTGGAAGTAGAATCACAGCCGCAGTTTTCTGACTTGAATAATAATTTCCTCGGGGACAATGCCCAGAAGTTGAAGCCATTGAGAAGTAGTACTTCGAATTATAAAAATGTGAAACTTCATTCTCGAACCCAGTATAAAATTAATTCAGTGATTCGGTATGTGAACCCTTGACTACGATTTAGAAGAACCACTAGCAACAGATCTTTTCTAAATATTTGTGCACTGGAAGCCTAAAGGCGAAGGAATTATGCTGGGACGAATTTTATTTTGGTAAACAGTAATAAATGCTTTCAGTTAAGAATTTTCGTTGTCTGAGAAGAACGTCTAGTATGTAATTTCTTTTCATTAGTTTTAATCACTAAATGGTTACTGAATAAAGTTATACAGTGAAAAGTACCTAACCTAACACATACGATAACACTGTCGCGTTCATCGAATAACCATGATAGTAAAGAGCCATTAAAAATGTATGAATTTTTGGGAATATAACACTAGGTACCTACTGCTGTTTAAAACAACGAAACTGAAATCAGGAGCATCTATATTTTGCCCGAATTGGCGTTTTTGAATAAATTTCACATGTTTAATCTTTCACATCAAACGTCACGAAACTTGTTGTTTACAAAATGTTTGTGGCGATTTATTACTTGCTGATGTGGCTGTGGAAAATTAATTCTGAGGATTATATAGCGAAAATTTAAGAAATAAAAGGCGGAATGAGTAGAATCAAAAGGGGTAATCAAAGAATGATTTGAGAAATAGGTTAATATAATTTATGATACGCCTCAGTTTCATTTCTTTTCCTGCAAACAATAAAGCAAAAGAAAATGTTGAATTAAAATTTAGTATCATAATCAAACACGCAATTCATTTAATTTAATGCGCAATTTGGAAAATATAATGTCGTGTGATGTAGAAGTAACAATAAATCAAAACCCGAATAAAACAAACACGCCTAGACGTAATTTACCTTTACCTCGTTATAAGCATCGACAACACTTTCTAGACAGCGGGTTAAATTTTTCTTGATCTCGAGTCAAAAAAAATTACAAGAACACTTTGTGCCTTCCTGAAAGTAGAACACTAATCTGATCGGTGAAAAATTACCTCAGACACATGCTTTTAGGTATTTTCAAACTTCAACCCTCCCAACAGAGACAGTTGCAAGTCGCACCCTCCCGCTGTCCACCGGACATTATTTATATCGTCGGCTGGACTTGGTCCACATAAAGGGTATCTCTGCAGCCGGCTCATAAAAAAACCCAAACTTGCTATTTCTGTGTGCAATGTGCACCCTTCTCGCATTGATAATCTATGTATTTCCATTTTCTTGCGTGTTCAATGGACGGTGGCCGTTTTCTGAAAGATTTATTGCATCGCCAAAGGATAATTAATTAGTAACACACAGCGCTTATACAAGTATTAAAAATTGTCCAACAAGACAAGAGACACGAGAACTGTAAAAACAATATAATCTCATTTTCGCCCCAAGTTCATTTCTCGCCCCTAAGGCATAGCTAATACCTCAATGCACGAAGAATAATTGCAACCTCCCACACCCATTGATTGATCAATGCTGCCAACATGGCGGTTTGGGAATTTATTATTTATCCCTTTATTGGGTTTCCAAGTTTTGTCACCCCGAATTCTCCTCATACCCCACATTACGTAGGGAACGAAAATGAGATAACTTACTTTAATCCTAACGGGAAAGAAAATTATCTTTAACGTTAATTAATGTATTCGTTAAAATCGAAATCCACGAACATAATAAATTCAGCACGAAATACCATATCTCGACCCTATAAATTTAAACTTAAGGCAATGAAGTAAAGTTTAGAAATTTGCATTTAAAATAAGAATCGTGAACTGTACTAATTTATCTCGTTATTATTGACTGATCCCTCGAAAAACGTTTTTCAGCAGTTTTTGCATACTTATTATAAAGAAGTAACAAAAAGGTGAAGGCATGTGCTAGCTGTCCCGTGCCTTTTTTACCATAAAGTATCGCATCTGTCGAATTTTTTTATACGATGCTTACTATAAATATAGTTATTGTGCATCATTAGATTGTGGACCATCTAAAATTGTACAAAAAAAGGACATACGTTTTCCTTTTATTTTGCTTACGAGTAGTCATTTACTTATTTAGTTTTTACCGTTCGGTGGCAAAACACTTAACGATTAAATAATGGAAGAAATCGACAAGGTGCATCCATCTAAAACCGTTCGAAGAGAACAAGTGTATATGTACTAAATTCCAACATTTTGAAATGAAGGTGAAACAAATGTTGTTCCTACTTATCTCTTTTTTTGGTTGTTTAAGAAGAAGTAGTAGTGGTTGTAAAGTTCAAAATCTGATTTGAAAGGCAAGTGCCCCGTAAATGAAAGAAAGAACTTACTTAGTTCCATTGTATAAAATAGAGCTACACTACAACTGCAAATAAAATTCATTTTATAAAAATTTGAACTTCCCTTCCATGGATAAAAGCGCTAGGTTTTCGTACCCGTTCATTGCTAATTGCTGTAAGTATACCAACAGATACGGCTGCAAAACCTGAATGATGTGGTAAATGAAGGGGAAATTGACAGAAACCTTTATAATATCTTTAAAGAGAAGATCCGAAAAAGTTTGGAATTAAGGATTCCACTCCCGAAGGATTTTTTTTGCAACCTATCCTTGTGATGTTCTTGAAATATAACCTGATCGAATGAATTAATTGTTTTGTACCATCCATACGTAGTAAGACACTACACGCCGTTTACAAATTATAAGACTCGCCCATTTTGCCAAAATCCTCTAACAAGTCACGTACTTCTAAAATTTTCTTTTCATTTATTGCTGAACTAACTAATTCATTCTAAATCCGATTATTTACTACACTATTCATTAAATTCTAACTTTAGCCCTAAATTATTCCTCCTATCATGATTATCTTCCCTCAAATTAGTGTTTGTTATACAACTCATTTACCTTTTCAAACTCAACATTATACCTACTACTACTTATTACCTTAAGATGCTAAAAGGTTTTCTTCCCACCGCTTACAAAGATCTGCCATTCGTGGAAAGCGATAGTATCTCCTGGTTTCTGGCAACTGTTCTCCTAATCTGCCTACCCCAAGCTTTTCTACCAATAACGTACCTATATAAAATAATTACGCTCAACAGGACCCCTACCAAAATTACACCAATTTCTAGCACTACAGTTTTAGTACTTTCAAACTGTGGTCAGGGACGATCCGAAGACATTACCTTTAGGGGGGTGTTGGACTAAAATTGCCGAGTGTTGATATGGGCGCTCCAGAGACTATTGTTGGCATAAAAGGTTTGAAGCTGAATAAAAAAAGTAACCGTTGGGCCGATTCGAACGGGCTTGGTGTTAAATTAAAGGCTGTTTTTTTCTACGTTGTATAGATGTAACAACTGTTTTTTGGACTACGCCACTACGGGCGCACAATGCAAAGTGCCCGTTTTTTGAGGTTTACGTCCCGCCTCATAGCTAAGTTTAGAGTTACATAAAAGCAAAACTACTGGCTGAAATGGTACGAAATATTAGTATATTCTAAATGCAACGATGTTGAAATTTTATTTTTATAGACGCTAGAGACGATTTTGTAGCACATTGCATTGCAAATGTTGTCCTGTTTTTTTAAAACAATTTTTTATTAGTTTTTACATCACCGCTTTGAAAACGAACCCTGTGGCAATTTTGGCAGTTTTGACACAAAAGACAGCTGAGCAACGCACTCAGCCCAGTTACTAGTGTTTTCTTGGTCTTCTTTATTCTAGAGATTTAATGTTAAAAAAGTTACTCAAATTTTCACGAACATTTTTTAACTTAGATTTATAGTTTCATCTTGTTCTTTCAGTTCTATTTCACAGAAAATGACTGGGCCATCACCCTTTTCAGTCAATTTTAAATTAGTCTAAAAAATAGAAACTAAACTATACACAGCAAAAACCAAGCAAATTTAATTTTAATTGAAATAAATCAAACTAGTTCTTTGCAAGTTCTTGTAAATAAAAAATCTATAGTTAATAATTACATTGGTATTTCTGCCCATAATTTTTGACGTTGACGGAAAGTTTATAATTTTTGAAGCATTTGTACTTGTGGGAGGTTTTCGTTGTAAATCCTTAAATTTCTATGCTGTTTCCGGTAATCATCATCAAATTTGCGGCCACATTCTAAGCACTGCATTTTTTTCATTGTTATTGTGTAGTAGATAAAATTATAATTAATATTATGTACTAAACGTAATTTTTGATTTTTAATAATCGACTTACTAAATATATAATGCTGATCCAACTTTAATCCCTAACCGGACGCCAGAGCGGCAAGTATTTGAAATAAAAGTAATTGAAAAATGATTTCAAATACTTTTCAGTATTTGAAGCACTTTATTTCAAATCCTTTTTAATATTAGTATTTGGTACTTGGTATTTGAAATAATAATAATAATAATAATAATAATCGTCTTTATTGAAATACACATGACATGAGGCGAAGTTTAGCTAAAGCTATTCCACCACTTAACCTCATGCATTTAAAAATAAAAACAAAAAAATAATAATAATAACAAAAAAAAAATAAAGAAGAAAAACATATGAGAACATAATAAATATAAAGAAAAGAAAAATATACAAAATTGCTAATAGGCCATCATACCGAGAACTTGCTCGTTGTATTTGAATTCGGTATTTGGTTTTTACTGGTATTTAAATTATTGAGCTGGCAGAGACGCAAATGGGAACAGAGAATGCTGACATTGGCAAAACGCGTACGATTTCAATGAAGCTGTAGTGTAGCGAGACTCTGAGATACGTGTTGGATCACCATAGTCCGTATTTAGTGAATTTTGAGTAGTTCAAATACCTCATAAGTATTTCAAATACACCACCCGGTACTTCAAATATGAGATAATATTTGAAATACTTTATTTGTGCAATTGTTGAATTACACCTTCTCAGTATTTGGTACTTCAAATCCTTTCCTTTTCTAGTATTTGGTATTTGAAGATGCAAATACTTTAGTTAGATGATATTTGGTATTTGATACTTAATTGAAATACTTTTGTTCGGTATTTGGAACAGCTCTGCCGGACGGCTTTATAAAAATTTGCGACTGGAAAACCTTTGGGGGGGGGTGTTGGTGGGT
Organism: Pyrocoelia pectoralis; assembly: GCA_036250285.1. Classification (NCBI taxonomy): domain Eukaryota; kingdom Metazoa; phylum Arthropoda; class Insecta; order Coleoptera; family Lampyridae; genus Pyrocoelia; species Pyrocoelia pectoralis. The sequence goes on along the minus strand of CM070074.1, from coordinate 85,046,652 downwards.
CGGTGTCGGTGTCTGTAGCGCATTCAGATCTCGACAATGATTCTTTCTTTCTTTGTACTGTGAGTTGCACACTTTCACATGTTGATGGTTTCTTCCGTAGGATCGCCATGTGATGATCCTGAAGGGGTGTCGTTGGGTTTATGTACACTGATACCGTTATATGTAGTTTATTACCTCGACTTCACATAGATAACTTTCCTCTAAATTACCTACTTATCGAACTCTCCTTTACACTCATCAAAGGCAGTGTAATTTGGTAAATGAAAGTAGTTACTACATTGGAAGTGAAGCGAAATTTACATAGAAATGGACACCTTTATAATTTCTTGAAACATGGTAGGTACCTAAAGAAATGTTGAATTAAATGTACCACTTCCCAAAGGAATTCATGCAGCGTACGTAGTTAGTGCTGAATTAACACGTTCACTGCCAAATACACACCGTGTGTGTGAGGTTAACTTTTGTCGGGAGGCCGATCACACATATGTTGCGTGATGGGTACGTGTGTGTTTAAGGCAGAATATTCGCTTCGGCTTGGCTCGCAAATAGTTGTTCTCGCATCGGCCTGTGACTCCTTTAGAAAAAAAAAAGTCGACAAGTTGAGGGCCGATCACGCAGATGCTGCGTGATGCTAACATTTGTCGTTCTCGTGTCGGCCTCCTGAGAAGAGCCTTAATGAACAAAAAATTGCCGGCGGCGTCTGATGAATGTTACAAACATGACGTCGGCAGTGAATGTGTAGTAGTCGCTGCATTGGAAAATGATTTCGAATGGTCTCTACGCGCATGATCTGGTATGGTACCACCATTACTAGTAACTTAACTTAAAAGTAAGCAAACTTGAACGGACGCAATAAATGATCTTCTTTACGAGAAGAAGGCATAGTTTTAAACTTCTACCCACTTATTTTCAAAAATTGTTTATTCCGACGGCAGTGGTCTGTAATTATTTCCGTCTCAAGTTTTATATTCGCCCTGCTTAATTTTCAAATATGTTTCACCGTTTGAGTGTGAGATCTTGGAATAGAAATTTTTTGGGATTTTTGTAAGTATTGTCTGAATTTCCTTTTTGGCCTATTCGGTCCGCAACCTGGCCACTTGCAATTCCTGAGATTAGTGGTGAGTATTACTGTATACAATTTGTACAAGATTCTCTTTTAATAGCTAAGCAGCCGTTGTTGGCATATACAGTGTGTCTAGTTAAGTTGGCAACATATGGGAAACTCAAATTTACTACCTACCGGAGAAAAAGTTGTAAAAAACATTTTTTACTAGCAGGATGTAATTGCATATTTGAACGTAGTTTTTAGTTCTGATTAACTTTTTTTAATAACAATTTTCGATATTGTCAAAAATAAAGGTACTTTACTCTTGAGCAAAATTCATATTTTTTGAAAAACCGCGTACACGACTGAAAAAATTTAATATCTGATGATTGTATTTTAGATTTTAGAACATGCAGAGCTTTTTATAAAGAATAACTTTTTTTCGTAAAATTAATAATAAAAAAGTTTCCCATATGTTGCCAACTTAACTAGACACACTGTATATATAGGCTTGGAACACGATCGCTTTTTGTCCCAGGCTTAAAACAATTCTGTGGTCCCGTCCATTGTTCCCATAAATTTTAGAAACGCTGCCCACTAAGAAGCGGATTTTCGAAATTCATACTCTAAGTGGGTCAAAATAAGGGTTGAAATTTTAAAATGGTTGAAGCGATCTCGGTAACGGGGGCAGATGGAAATCTAAAAATTGCTCAAAAGTACCTGTATTGAAATCCATGAGACACGTATTTCACCTTTTTTCAAAAGTTACCCTCTAAGGGTTCCAAATTAAGGGATGACATTTTATGAATTAGCGTTTGTGTCTCATAAAAACTCGAGAATGGCTGAATCGATTTGGCTAATTTTGGTTTTAAAATATTTGTAGAAATACAAGGAAGGTTTAAAAGGTGTGAAATAAGTCCTAGCATTTTAGGGCTTCGCCCCTATGGCTTTCAAAGTTACCGCGTTTTTGCAATGGAGTTTAGATTTTATTAGTAAACATTGTAAACAAAAGCGCAATGTTATTACTGTCAAACTTAAAAGCTGTAATGTAGCAAGTTTGTAAGTTTATACAACTTTTATTGGCGGTACGAAGTTCGCCGGGTCTGCTAGTACACAATATTCTTATACTCAATTAAACCTTATCACTGAACATTTTGCTTATTATAAACGGTATGTTGACGACATTCTGGTTGTCTTCGAGGGCAACGACCAAGATATTATTGATTGCTTTAATTATCTCAATAGTCTACACCCCAACATTAAATTTACTCTTGAAAGAGAGAAAAACGGTGTTTTGAATTTCCTTGACCTTAAAATCACTAGACTGCCTAGGGGTCTCGATATTTACATTTATAGAAAACCCACCACCACCGACCACAGCATCCCGTTTTCCTCTCACCACCCCCTTTCCCATAAATTGACTGCCTTCCGTTTCTACTTCAACAGACTCCTTACTCTTCCCCTTAATCGTACCAACTTCACCAAGGAATACAACCTTATCTTCCTTATTGCCTCTCGTAATGGCTACCCTGAGCCCATCATCCGCAAATTGTACAATGTGCTTGCTCACAAACTTAAATTTAAAAACTACACGACCCTTCTTCCTATTGCGGATGATTCCTCCCATAAATATTTTACTTTACCCTACATTGGACCTGCGTCTCATTTTTTCAAAAAACTTTTTAAACGGTTTCCAAACTTAAGCTCCGTAATATGTTAGTCCACACCATCAAGGACAAAATCAACTTGTTGGACAAATCGGGTGTTTACAAGTTGAACTGAGCCACTTGTGGTGCGACGTACATTGGTCAAACGGGCAAGAGATTTCATACCAGAATTTCTGAACATTTCTCTTGTATTAAACACAATAACTTGGGTGCCAATTTTGCCTTCGCTAATCATATCCTAGACCGCGGCCATTCCTTCGATCCCAAAGTCAATTTCGAGATACTCCATGTCTGATAAAGGTTCCTAGATACTAAGGAAATCGTCACTAACTTCAACCTTAACCCTGCCCTAACGTTAAATGAAACTCTTAACGTTAACAAGAATTTACTCTCATACGTGGGTGTACTCCTTTTAATTGAAATATGTTGGTTTCTCCCAAGTGGGAGACCTTCTTGGGGAGTTGGTTATGTAGGACAGGTTAATGAAAACACATGTGCTTCATTCTAAACCGACGTTTCGACTGGGAAGTGTCCAGTCATCTTCAGGGCTCTAAAGACTTAGTATTTCCAAAAACCAACAAGTACCGTCTCGGTGGATCCAATTAATGTCCAAATCATAAACAACATGTGGTAATTACACACGACGAATTAAAACACCAGAATAATTAAATATATAAAATGGTAAGGCACAGACAATTTGGTTCGACGAACAAACAAGGAAGAATTTACTCATTTTCTAATTTTTTTGGTTCCACCTGGTATTCTATTTTTTGTCCCACCTCGTATTTGCCTTTCATCCCACTTTTTTACAGTTTCTGATTCCTTTCTTATTTTCACGCATGAGCAGAATGTGCCTATTCAGTTATGAGGCCATTTGTGCTTGCTTTTTGATCTGGTTGGTTTTGTGTTTTCTTCATGTCTTGGCTGTTTGCCTTTTGACGGACCTTCGGGTTCTCGTTACTTTGTCTGTGTTTCCCGTAAGTATTTTCAAGTGCCTTGCTTCCTTTACTTAATTAATCTTTCATTGCAGCATGGTTTCTTGTTCCGTAATGTGATGACCTTCAGTCCATAATTTTATATATTTTTTTTTAAATTTTGTAAGTAGTAGTTGAGTTTTTGCTTTTGGTCTAATCCTTGGCTTTCAGTAAAGTCTACACATTTCAATTATATATGTAAATCCCTTTGGGAAATTTTGACTCCATTTTCATTCGCACTCCATTTCACCGTTCACAACAACTGTAATTTAGACGTAATTTTTAAGTAAGTATTAATTTAGCTTGTTAGTTTAATGCTAGTTACTATTATTTTAGCCTGAGGATGACAATTCTTAATATTGTCGAAACATGTAGTATTTAACCTTCAATTTTACTCATCAATTTTGCAACTTTAATCAATTTCAACTTTAACTTAAATACATTTTTGTCTATGGGGAAGGTTTTGTGAAGTTATTTTCTTAAATTTTACGTTCCACCCCATTTAGTGTTCTGATTAACACCACGATGGATCCAATCAATTACACAATATTCTATTCAGCTTTACCTTAGTTACTGGGTATTCTCCCAGTCGTATAGGGAATTGTTGTTCTAATAAACAGGTTAGTAAACCAAACTGTTTTACTTATGCCTTCAGTTTACCATTTATTCTCCGGAAATTTCGTCGTGCAAGTTCCCTCTCTCAACGATCTCTCCTCCCCATTTGGTTTTAGCCTCTATGCCTCTGACCGCCCACCCTAATTACCAGGTGTGTTCAAAAGAGCCCCACAGAATCTATAGGCCCTGTACTAGGTACTACGTCAGTGACATATACGTAATAACTTGTTTAATATTCATAGTGGATATCAGTGGTCTCACGTCTCCTTGATCTGTTATAATGTCCAAGTTGATGCGAGTATTTTGGGGGGTTATTGGGTTATTGGGAAATTAGACCTTGCGAGGATAATTAAAGGTATTTATTTTTCAATATTTCGTTAATTAACTCTATTTGAATAAGAATTTTTCGCCAATTAACTATTAGTTTCTGATAAAGCTAATAGTTAATTAGCGAAATATTGAAAAATAAATACTGATAAATAATTATCCTAGCAAGGTCTAATTTCCCAGGGAAATAGCTCTTCTGATTAATAATATTCAAGTACATCACTTCTCCCACCATCTTTAAATAAATAAATTACTCAACAATGGAAGTCAAATATTCCACACTTCGGGCGACTTTTAAGATCTCCCCGAGATCTTCCTTGGTCTCCATGTATTTTTCTGTATCTCCTCGGATCTTCCCACTTCGCAGCGCAAATTATCCCCTGTAACTATCTCCTCGAAAAATTGCTTCAGAGGCGAAGTCGGGACTATAAGGTGACTTCCCCAAAGTCGGATCCTTTCACGAGTGCTTGAATAATTCGTGTTATACCTGTCGGTACGTCTTTTGTTGCGTCTTTGCCTTTTTGGGTGGTGGATCCTTTGTATGGGATTTTGCTTCGTGAGAGAACTCCTACGGCATAAAACTAGGTTTCATCCCCACTTACAGTTACAGAAGTCTCGATCTTGAGATAAAGCAGTGAAATTCTCTCCCAAAATTTTCCCGTCTACAGAGTTTGTCTATTCAACTCTCTTGATGTTTTCTTCAGCTCCTACGGTCGCTCATCTTTTATTAAATAAGACGGGTTACTTTTTCGATAGACTGCCACCATTCTCTCATGGATATTCTTAGATCTACCGCCTTTTTCCGATAGTAATTTTATACCGTTTCTGTGTTTAAGTTTCAAATCATTCATTTTCTCCTTTAAACTGAATAAAAATTAAGTGATTGGAACCAAACGTGGAGATGGCACTATAAAACGTGATAGAGATTTTTCAATAAGATAACCTTTTGTTTTCATTGTTAGACAGATAACCTTCCTATGTAGTTACGAATTAATTTAAATCATTTCATATTGAAGGGTTTGGAGATGACAAGACCAAGGCGGGCACTCCACCGCATTTTGCTAAGTACCTGCACGTTCATTTGCTACCACACCAGTGACGTACAGCGTACAGTACACGTAATAACTGGTTTAATTATAGTGTATATTCAGTGTGCTCGTGCAGAATTCATCTAATGTAATGCCTAAGTAGGTATTTTACTTTTCTCACTACCTGCCGTTTGACGCCATGCATCCTACGTCCTCGAGCTTTGTCGGCCCTTTTCTTCGTAAAAAGAGAATGAGATTTGTCGAATTAATCGACCAGGAGATACATACTGTAATAAATAATAGTGCTTTTCAAAGTGTACGTTAATGACAAAAATGAAAATTGAACAACATAACGATTACTACTGAGGGGTAAAGAAAAGAGGGATACATTTTTCGTTCTGTTTCTAAAAATCGATCAGATATTGGGAACAAACACAATCAGCAACAAATGTCACATCAAAAATCAAGTAGAAAGACCGTTCCTTAAAATTAGCGGCCACAAAATTACACGATTAAGCGACCTTCAGTCAGTTAACTTATTTAATAAAGAAAGGGAAAGTGTACCTTATGAACACTTTGCATAAAATTGTGCCGCTCTATTTAGTAATCTATAGATCCCACCTAGTTCCGGTGATAAATTGAGGGTTTTATTTTACCTTTTCCTAACAAAATGCGTATTAAGCTCTGAATAACAGGCATTTGCTCTAATGTCGGCTGTTAGCTATTAGGAGGACCTACATGCGATATTATATTAGGTACCCATAGTTCTTGGAAGCAATTCAACTGTTGTGTATTGATGGCATATCGAAATTTCAAAACGCAGATGTTGTGAGTTTTAATAATTATTTTTGTACGAATTATTGAACTTGCCTGTTTATAATGAAATATATAGATATAAGCACGTGGTTAACGATGGGATGACTATTACGTCACGAAATCCTGTACGCTCCTTTCCGTTTCCTGAAATTAATTCGTTTAATACCTTTGTGATGAAAAGTTTTTCAATTGGCGTTCACTATTATAGGTTTTAAATAAAATTATATTCCAATATTTATCCGGGTACAGTAAATAAAATGAAGGTGACGCTAATAAAAACAATTTGATGTTAAAGTAATAAAATTGTTCATTCAAGTATATTATGTAGGGTGGTCCAAAGAAAAAGGTCAAACTTTTCGGCTTGTTATGGGAAAGATTAAACTCAAATTTTGCCATGAAGACACCGAGAGTCAATCTGAGAAAGTTAAAAGAAAGAAATTTCTATAATTATATTAAAGAAAAATGAAGTCCAATAAATGAAACAACGAGGACAACTTAACGCAACAGAAAAAATGAGAGAAGTCCGAGGAGATTCTGAGGTTAGGGAGGGGACGACGCAACATCTTCGTATAAAGAATGGATAACACAAGAGATCAAGGAACTAATAGGAGAGAAGGAATAATATAAGAGTAAGAATGAACTGCAATGCAAAAATGGTAAATAAAACAATTAAGCGAATAAATACGATTATCAGAAAAATGAGAAGAAATAGGAAGAACAGAAACGCAATATAACGATTTTTACAGACACGAAAATTAAAAAAGGAATGCACATAAGGGAACATAACAAAATTGTAACTGAAAGTGTATACGGAATCTTAAAAAAACTAGCAGAGAACCGCACTTTACACACTAATAGAATTATTATGCAACACTGGTGAAATTAATAATTTGAGGCTTTCGCGGTTCCTCGAACTTAATAACAGGTTTCCGGCTTATACCGCGTCGTTACATTTGTTTCACAGTCTGCGTTGAAAGTGTTGCCTCACCTTTTACGTTGTGAGTCAAAACAAGGACTTTTGGGATCATTATCCATCCTCTTAGGTCCCGAAATGTGCTATCACTCTGAAGATGCAAGCTGCAATGTCTTACGAAACATCAGAGCTTTTGGTTGCACATTCAGCAGTCAAGCCTGGCAAACCTAGACTTAACAACTCACCAGGTAAGAGGATGGGATAATCATCCCAAAAATCCTTCAGGAAATTGAAATTAGGACTAGAGTACTGGAGATGTTACATATCTTTAGTTCTACTCTACGGAGTTAAAGCTTGGACAAATACAGAAACAACAGAAAAGAGACTTACTAATTCTGAATTAGAAGAATGTGGAAGATGTTGTGCACCCAACATAGAAGTATTGACAGTATGAAAAAAGGAAGCAATAGTCACTACACTAAAAAAATGACTTACTTTCGACAAGAAACGAGAAATGATGAGATTTGTCACACACGAAGAAGAGGACCATGATAAGAAACTTGAAACAGAGGAGGGTGAAAACATCAAATGAACTTTTTAGAGCGGCTACGGCAATGGATCATATTAATCGCTAACATCCTTAAAGGATAAGGCATTTAAAAATCATTTAACTGATTTTGAGCATATTGTAGAACTTTTCGCATCTATTTCCGCTCTAAGGTTTTTATTAAAATTAAGGGATTTGGAACAGCTTATATTCAACTAATACACAATTTTTAAAATAATTTAAAAAGCCGAGACGAATGTTATTGATAGGTAATATGCTAATTATTTTCCACTTAAATCAATTCATACTTTGAAAGTGAACAACAACATTATAAAAGAAAAATAAATTTGGATTATGTTGCGACAAAATATCAATAAATTCAATTTGATTGCATTTGAAGGAGTGAAAAACATCGAATGGCATCGTAAAAACAAAATATTGTAGTTGCGTCTCTAAAAACACATATTGAGCTTTCTTAGAAAACGGGTGGACTTTTTATCGGTTAAATGACGTCACATCCCGACCTAACCTAGGTCAATAGCACCCACATTGAGATGTGTTACACCCCTATCCCACCCTCACCCCCTTCACCTCCCACATGTGCCTTTTCCGAGACCAACGAATGCAGGATTTATTTTGGTGCAACAGATAACTTTCGATTTTCGATAAAAATATGTTTTTAACCTCGTACTTAGGAAACTTAATAAATGAAATTGGTGCTGAAAGTTACTTTTTCCTGTACTACTTACAATATAATTAAGGAGAAAATTTTACACACAATTTCTTTTTGTCACTGAAATGAAATACGACTAGATATTATTTTGAGTCCCCCGTCCTAACAATAATTATTAATTGAATTAGAACATAGTGCCAATGAGCTTATTACCTAATCTGAATTTATTCTCTCAATTCCATGGGACATTTTCCGTTTGCCATACATTCTATTCTCAGAAGTTAGACATATTCCTGCATTTATCGTCGTTAGTATGTAACGTAAATTAAAGCTTTTCTATCCCTTTGTTTTGGACGATAGGAAGAAAATAGTTGACTTGGAAGGCACGGGAACGTTTTGTGTCATAGATCAACTATACCGATCGTAATGATTGATATTATAATAATTTTTCTTGTAAATGACATTTCCTGCAGAACTCGAAGCAACTAATGGGGCAGAATCTAACGAAAATTTTCGTTTTTCTCAAAAAATATCTATATTATTCGGTACCTATTAATTTTTTAACCATCAGACAATCTTCAAGAGCTTTTCCAATCTTCGAAGCAAATTTTTCGATGCAACTTTCAGACTTTATCCCTTGTATATTCGCAAAACGTAGTTATTTCACGGTTCTCCTGAGCTTCGTGAATAGAAATGAGTCCCCCCCACCATCAAGAAATCGGCATTTTTTCAGTTAGTTAAGTCAGTTAAGTATGTTATTATATTATAACAAATAATTCCACTCAAATTTGAATGAAATGAAATTACTTAATATAGTCGTAGTAAGTTAAGAGAAAATTATCTTCAAGAAATTTCATAGTTTTAAGCAGAAAGCGGGCGTGTGGATTGGAATACAAAATTTAACATTAGAAAATCTTTAAACAATGAAATGCGAATCGCTTGTAGTGCAAAGACAGAATTTTTTGGGAACTCGCCATTGAGAACTTTAACTTTAACTTTATGATCTGGAGGAAAAACTCATTGGTTACTTTACAGCCCCCATGGTATCAGCAGCTATATTTCTAATAAATTACAAATATTCATCAATCTTGTTTCAAATCTAGCTCTTGTGTCTTTTGGACTATTTTCTCTTACGATCCTATCCACTTCTTTCATTAAATAGAAATATACTGTACAACTCAATGTATTTGTCTTTTATGACAATGAAAAGCTCAATTTTCCTAAAATTGAGAAATGAGAAAATACGTTCCCTAAACATACAGTAGTATCTGAAAGAATTGGCATGAGGACGCATATGATTCTGTTCAAAACTCAGTGTCCTTTAAGGTATTTAATCAGGGGGAATGTGTAAATTAACGGGCATATCGCACTGAAAGTAGACTTATCATTATCATAATGTGCTCATAGAAAAGAAAGGGAATAGAAATTTAAGGTGTAGCAGTATTTTTTTGGCGTAGTTGATCTATGTACGTAACTTTTTAAAACTAATAATCCATAATTTTAAGTACGTACAAGGTGAGTCAAAAAGGAGTATAAATATTTTAGGAGCTGACTGAACTTTAAAAATGTATGCCTGTTTGTTCTGAAATAAGGCCACTCAAAGAGGGAAGGGAAAAACCCGATTTTTGTCCCAAATTTTCAAAGGAGCAAACTATCAACTCAACATTTTCAGCAGAACATAAGAGCTTAAGCCTTAAGACACGTCACGTTATCTTTAATTCACATCTTAATTTTAATATAATCATGTCATTACAATCTCATCAACATCATCATTACTTAGCCTGAAGATGATAATTACTTTATAAATTATCGAAACATGTCGCAACACTTCATTCAATCTAAATATTCTTAGTGTATAATTGAATAAACAAATCATGGGGGAGGTTTAGAGAATTTCTCACACAACGTCAACCATTACCGAACCACTTTCATCCTTCCAACATCAATTATGGACCCAACCAATTTAGAATATAAGAGTATTGAACCATTTGATTTAATAGTAAAGCAAGAAAAAAATTAATTTTTTGAGGGGTAGTTTGAGAAGGTGGATTGAGCATTCTTAGCCCTAATTGTTTTGTTTTTATCATTTTAGAAAATCTTTTATGAAAAACACATCTCCATAATTTTTCCCACAAATTATTGTGTAAAGGCGATAGGGTGAACTATTTTTGAATAATGTTGCTTTTTGTACAATGAGATAATGTTTTAAACGTAGCACCAAAATAGCATCGCACAATTTGAAGATGCAGTCGTTGATTATAAACGAATCAAATATATACAGATAAAAAGTTATTATTGAAAAGTTAATAACTAATAACTACAACAAATGCTATTTTGATGTTACGTTAATAAATTATCTCGTAGTCTCATTTTAAAAAGACAAATTATTCAAAAATGGTTCACTCTATCGCCTAGGAGGGTTTTAACATCCCCTTCTACAGCGAAAATTGTTAAGGTGGATTTTCCAGAGGCTCAGCTTCCGGCATTTTTTTGACTGTTGCAATTCCATATACATATACGTCTGATCATGAGACAAGTTCCTCTTGGTATCATCTTATAATTCAAAAAAAAAAAAAAAATAATATCTTGCTAGTAAGAAATGCCAAATAAGATAAAGTAAGTTTACTACATAAATACGAGAGGGGTTCAAATTTAAACGGGAATATTACTTTCGACGCTGAAATAGTTGATGAAATAAAAATATTACGTAAGATTTGTAAACTGTCATTACTGTTGTCATCCCCTTTGTTTAATAATTTCTGCCATGTCCAAAAAAAACAATTCATACTTAAGTGTATCGGGTATGGGTACTTGGACGTATTTGCGGAAAACATTCAGAGAGTTAATGATCAACGGATTTCTATACGAGAAATGGCAAATCTGGAGATAACCAAATACATTGTTCATAAATTACGCATAATGGGTGCCGGGTTACCAACGCTCAAAAACAAAGGTGGATTGAGGGTCAAGCTGGCTTTTCCGTTATGAACGTGAAGGAAAAGCTTATGGTGCCGTGCGATGGAATCTGAGTTCACTATTTTATTCCTGTCAACCATTGAATGACGACATACAACTTCGCCTACTCCTCAAAAGGCAATAAACTTGAGCAGGCAAAATTTAATGGTTGAAAACCAACCTGGTTGCCAACAATACTGCGTGAGTCTAAAAACCTAAACAATGAAGCAATTCAGGATTATTATTTATCACCATCCAGTTGAACAGTATGAAACACTCCTTTAGATTTTGTACAGAGAAAATCTTGGAAGAAACATTCAATTATTCGTCGATAATTTTATAATTATTATAAAGGTAGGTTGTACCATTGACATTACACAGTATCGTTTTAACAAGTTGTATCAGTTCCTGGTCGATATCAACTGTACCTACCAACAAGAGCAAGTAAACAAGAAAGAGTAATTTCTGTGCATTTGCTTATGAAAAAGTGTCAATTTCAACAATTCAGGTTAATTTTATCACTTTAAAATGAAGCCAATATACGCATTTGTGCACAGAACATTGTACAATTTGCAACTTTATTTTTATTAAACATAGTTAAAGGTTATAGGATGATTTTTAACTTTTGCACTTATCAATTGCAACATTGCACTTTGTACAATTTTCTATACAAGGCTATGAAAACCGAAACATTTTCTGTTTAAAATGTATAAATAACTATCAGACAAAACATGTCCACAAACAAAACCCTCTTATATACCTACCATAATATAATTTAAAGTGGGCAATCATTAACTTTCCATTTGAACTTTACATAAGAGCTTATCATTAACGCGGCATTTGCGCCTAAACGCCCCCTAAGGGTTTACGTATCTCCTTTTTTTGTGTTAAAGGAGAAAGTGCTACCGCCACTAAACCGACTAAACGGATAATAATACAATAAACGCAGATGATCACCAACTGTCAAAGAAGGGTTACAAATGGCATCGTAAAACTAAAAATTTCAAAGAAGAAACCTTAAAAAAAAGTTACCCGGTAGCAAAAGCATTTTATACAAAGAAAGATCTTTAAATGCTTTGACCAAAGAATTATTTAACCCATTGTCGTCATCCTTTGCCAAACTAACCTGTACATGACTTAACTTATTATAGGGTTTGAGTTTAAATTTATGTATTCGATTGTATACGGTAGTGGTACCAAATATAGCTGAGGATAAGAGCCAATTTTCCTTGGGAAGGAGTAGGTCAAATCTTAAAACATCTCAAAATGACGCGTTTTTGCGCAAAAGCTTTTAAAGAAACCTTCACAATATGTATTTACAGTGCGTTTTCAATTATTTACCGGTGATTCATATGAGAAGTTAAAGTAAATACATATTGAAACATGTGATTAATGGCAACCGGTAACTGGAAATCTGTTGGTCATTCGCTATGGCAAACTGCTTAATGTACAAACCTTTTCGTTTTCTAAATTCTGGCATCTGAAATATTTTTAAAACTACCATTTGTAAAGGTGTTATAATTTAGACATTGTTTAGCTTTCATATGGAATTTACTTAAAATATGATTGTCCTGTAGCCAAGGAGAAATAAAGTATAACCGACTGATACTTTTTCAAATTATCGAATACTTGGAAACGATAATTTAGTGTAAATAGCAGTTTGTTACAAAGACTTTGCAACATAAATCTCCATTAACTATTATAAACGTCACTCACATTACGATTATGGCTACAGACATAAATGAAAATAATAATGATCAAGTTAATATGAACACGGCCATGGTTTACGGGCTTACCCAGCGAGCATGAAATGTGGAATACAAAAATGTCGCATCTAAGCCACTGAATATCACATCTGATGTTCCAGAAGATATTTGTCAATATTCAAATACAGTATTATTGGTACCACTATGCCAGCAAATCTAATAGACGGAGAGCCAGCAACGTATTTTGAGTTGTCATTTCAAAAGTCATGAAAAGTCACTCAGTGAATCTCTAATATCTGCTGAAAAATAAAAGTTACTTCTGCCAACCCACTCCGGTCGGGTTGTACTACCCTAAATGTTCAAAGGGGGTAAGAAATAAGGCTCAATGTAGTCATAGTATCAATCATGAAATTTCAGGAGGTTATTCTCACTTATATTCTGGATTTATCAGAATGTTGACAGAACATTTCCCCCTTCACCTAGTTGCTTACAGAACGCCCTAAACTTTAAGTATACGTATATAAAACTACATTTACAAAGAGGGTAACAAATAGGGGTTCAATATGGTTAAAGTATCAGTCATGAAATTTCAGGAGATTATTCTCACTTATATTCTGGATTTATCAGAATGTTGACAGAACATTTCCCCCTTCACCTAGTTGCTGACAGAACGCCCTAAACTTTAAGTATACGTATATAAAACTACATTTACAAAGAGGGTAACAAATAGGGGTTCAATATGGTTAAAGTATCAGTCATGAAATTTCAGGAGATTATTCTCACTTATATTCTGGATTTATCAGAATATTGACAGAACATTTCCCCCTTCACCTAGTTGCTGACAGAACGCCCTAAACTTTAAGTATACGTATATAAAACTACATTTACAAAGAGGGTAACGAATAAAGGTTCAATATGGTTAAAGTATCAGTCATGAAATTTCAGGAGGTTATTCTCACTTACATTCTGGATTTATGAGAATGTTGACAGAACATTTCCCCCTCCGCCTAATTGCTGACAGAACGCCCTAAACTCGAAGTATACGTATATAAAACTACATTTACAAAGAGGGTAACGAATAAAGGTTCAATACTTATGGTTAAAGTATCAGTCATGAAAATTCAGGAGGTTATTCTCACTTAAATTCTTGATTTATGAGAATGTTGACAGAACATTTCCCCCCCCCCCCTCCTAATTGCTGACAGAACGCTGTAATCTCGTATACGTATATAAAACAAAGTCCTGACTGACATATCAACGCCCAGCCCATACCCCTGTACCTAGATGGCTGAAATTTGACACAGAGGTTGCTTTTATGATGTAGACAAGGGATAAGGCCGGATATTTCAAAATTCAACCCCTAATGGGTTAAAATAGGGGATGAAAGTTTGTATTTTAAGTTAAATCCATAAAAACTGGTATATGGCCTTTCGGTTAGAAATTGAAAGACGTGTTTCAGGATTTTTTGACATTCAACGTCTAAGGGGGTAAAATGGGGATGAATTTATTTCTACTTTTCTACGAAGCGTGGTATTTCGACAATCAATTGCAACAAATGAACAAACTCCCCTCAGTTACAATTTATTTCTGCCAAATCGTGACGTTACTATTTTTGTGGTAATTTTCTGTGTAGGTAATTGCAGAAAAATTTGAGCCAACAACGTATTTCGAGAAATCCTAAAATACGTCTTTCTTAACTTGTAACAGAAGGTCCAAATTCCAATTTTTATATATGTACCTTAAAAAATGACGAATTTCCATGTAAAGCTTCATCCCCATTTTACTTCCTTAGGTGTTGAATTTCAAAAAATCCTGAAACACGTCTTTCTTAATTTCTAACCGAAAGGCCATATACCAATTTTTATAGATTTAACTTAAAGAATGACGAAGTTCCATATAAACTTTCATCCCCTATTTTACCCCCCTTAGGGGTTTAATTTCGAAAATTCCTGAATCACGTCTGTCTTAATTTCTAACCGAAAGGCCATATACCAGTTTTTATGGATTTAACTTAAAATACAAACTTTCATCCCCTATTTTAACCCATTAGGGGTTGAATTTTGAAATATACGGCATTATCCCTTGTCTACATCATACAAGCAACCTCTGTGTCAAATTTGAGCCATCTAGGTCCAGGGGTATCAGCTGGGCGTTGATATGTCAGTCAGTACTTTTAGTTTTATATACGTATACCTAGAGATTACAGCGTTCTGTCAGCAATTAGGAGGGGGGGGAAATGTTCTGTCAACATTCTCATAAATCCAGAATTTAAGTGAGAATAACCTCCTGAAATTTCATGACTGGTACTATAACCATATTGAACCTTTATTTGTTACCCTCTTTGTAAATGTAGTTTTATATACGTATACTTAGAGTTTAGGGCGTTCTGTCAGCAACTAGGTGAAGGGGGAAATGTTCTGTCAACATTCTGATAAATCCAGAATATAAGTGAGAATAATCTCCTGAAATTTCATGACTGATACTTTAACCATATTGAACCCCTATTTGTTACCCTCTTTGTAAATGTAGTTTTATATACGTATACTTAAAGTTTACGGCGTTCTGTCAGCAACTAGGTGAAGGGGGAAATGTTCTGTCAACATTCTGATAAATCCAGAATATAAGTGAGGATAATCTCCTGAAATTTCATGACTGATACTTTAACCATATTGAACCCCTATTTGTTACCCTCTTTGTAAATGTAGTTTTATATACGTATACTTAAAGTTTAGGGCGTTCTGTCAGCAACTAGGTGAAGGGGGAAATGTTCTGTCAACATTCTGATAAATCCAGAATATAAGTGAGAATAACCTCCTGAAATTTCATGACTGATACTATAACCATATTGAACCTTTATTTGTTACCCTCTTTGTAAATGTAGTTTTATATACGTATACTTAGAGTTTAGGGCGTTCTGTCAGCAATTAGGTGGAGGGGGAAATGTTCTGTCAACATTCTCATAAATCCAGAATTTAAGTGAGAATCACCTCCTGAAATTTCATGACTGATACTTTAACCATATTGAACCTTTATTTGTTACCCTCTTTGTAAATGTAGTTTTATATACGTATACTTAAAGTTTAGGGCGTTCTGTCAGCAACTAGGTGAAGGGGGAAATGTTCTGTCAACATTCTGATAAATCCAGAATATAAGTGAGAATAATCTCCTGAAATTTCATGACTGATACTTTAACCATATTGAACCCCTATTTGTTACCCTCTTTGTAAATGTAGTTTTATATACGTATACTTAAAGTTTAGGGCGTTCTGTCAGCAACTAGGTGAAGGGGGAAATGTTCTGTCAACATTCTGATAAATCCAGAATATAAGTGAGAATAACCTCCTGAAATTTCATGACTGATACTATGACTACATTGAGCCTTATTTCTTACCCCCTTTGAACATTTAGGGTAGTACAACCCGACCGGAGTGGGTTGGCAGAAGTAACTTTTATTTTTCAGCAGATATTAGAGATTCACTGAGTGACTTTTCATGACTTTTAAAATGACAACTCAAAATACGTTGATGTCTCTCGGTCTATAAGTTTATTTAATTAAAGGCTGTACTTAGAGATAGGGTCCGATTAGATTCACTCAAGGATTCGCAAATACCCATTTTTACTTGTGTAATACACAAAGTTTGATTTTCCACCAACACGAACCTTAGAGGAAAGTACAAACCTTATTGGGAAAAGGATATTTTGTAATTATATACCAGAAGAAATTGTTGCTCTACGGAAGCGTTTGGTCAGAAATTTGGTACTAGTTTACATCGTCAATGAGTCTATGTTTGCACAGTACGGCATGAAGTTTATCGGAAGTACGGCATTCGAAATCCACACAAGCACCAGTTATGTACCTACGAACGTAGTTGTGTACTACCTTCTGTACTTGTGAGTTTGGTACCAAGGCGTTGGAATAAGTGGAAATGAAGATCATTTTGTTCTTATTTTCTCGTCACGGTTTTGATGAGGTGAAAATGATTCAAAATAATTGATTGGTATTGGAGAAACAGTAGCAGAGGGGTACGAGAGAAGAATGTTTCTAACATCTGACATATCCAGCACCTTTGGAGCTTCAACATCGCATAGCACGATCGGCAAATATTTAGTCGCCTAGCAAAGTTTTTTGAAGTAGTGTGTGTTGTTTCCGTTGGTTCATTTGGTAAGAGTTTTTATATTTTACTTTTTACTGTTGTTCTACTTTATTTGTGTTTTGTGCTTGTCCGAATGAAGCCCCTTACGAAAGCGGGCGAAACGTTGACTTTCTCAACATTGACACAGTGCTACCTCGGAAGTCGTCTTTACCTTATTTAGTCACCTCTTTTTCCTATTCTGAGTAAGTTAACGCAATTTTCGTCAATTGTGAAGAACGGTGTTTCTATACTTTGCCATACTTTACACTCATTCATTTCAAGTTCGGGTCGTTCAAGTGTTTTTCAATGGCTCAATAAGTTTAAAAATGGAATTCAAAGCGTGGTAGATGTTCTACGCCCGGGACACGTGGATCGTGTAATCGCTCCATAGAATATTGCGGTGGTTTATCAAAACTAATGAATTAGTCTTCAAGAAGCCACTTGAAACATCGATGTTAGCATTTGTTTAGCTCATAATATTGTAACAGACCACCACAAGGTGTGTGCAAGATGGGTTACGAAGCAATTGACTGTCGAAAGAAAGAGTTCAAGCATACGTTACTCTACCAGCGGCTTGAGAAAGACCAAGTAGTAGCTTTCCTGCACAGAATAATGACTGGTGATTGCCAACCTAAACGCAAACGACCCAGCAAAGAATGGCGGCGTGCATCTCCCCGGAAACCAAAAAAATTCAAAGTCGCATCGTCGACACCCTTTAGAAGCATTAAAAAATATTTGGATGGTTCGCGTTTCTCGCAAATCGCGATGCATGAATGGTTTGGCACACGGCCAAAAAACTTCTCTTTTGATTAAGCAAAGAAGGATAGCAACTTTTAATTTATCACTAAATAACTGACTTTAAACGTTGAGTGAAAGATTTAGGTCGTTAAACCACTTAAACCCTTTGATGCAGACAATGGGTTAAGCTATCAGTGGCGTATATAGGGTGGGGGGGGGGGGAGGACTAAATTCTAAATTCTAAATCACATGGTCAGCCGTAAATTTTCTCATTACCGAATTGGATATAGTTGACTCGACCTGACGAACTCTCATGTAGACTCCCCCCCCCCCCCCCCCCCCGAAAATTATCTATAGCTACGCCCTTGTAAGCTATGAAAGGAGGTAAAATGACCGATACTGCCAAATCTTAAGATAAAACACTCAAGTAGAGCGATTTAACGATCGGCAATACACTTATATTGTTCAATAAATATACAAAAATATGCACATTTTCTGTATTTTCTGAAGCTAAAATTGCATTCCGGTAATAAAATGACCTAAATAACCAAGTCCCTTTCAACGTTTTACTTTTACTCTTTTGAAGCAAACACCGATATTTACCCATTCGGTTGAAACGCCCGGTTACTTCTTTTGCATAGAGAAATTTATTGCTACTGCAGGTATAGGTAATTCACGAAAATTTATTGCACTTTTAAAATTACTCTAATGGGGGATGTCAATAAATGCTAAATACTGTAGTTGTGTAAGGTCCATTGCTAGTAACTAGCTTTTCACAAAGTGGGGTGACCAAATTAGAGAACGGATAAGGATTCTTAAAACCTTCCCCACAAATAAAAGGGTTGTTTATTGTGTAAAATTAGGTGCGACATGTTTCGGTACCGTACAAAATACCATCATCAGGCGACAGCTTAAAACAAATTAGACAATAATATAATCATAAAGGAAAATACTTACAAAATACAACAGTTTACAGGTAAATAGGGACAGCTTAACAATAAAATTAAATTAAAAAGGGGGAAACGATGGAAAATCCCCAGGTTGATGTGCCATGCTAAAAAATTAGGTTAAGGTTAAGGGTAACTTATTAAAGGGAAATTACTTACAGAAATAATCGATGAAAGGGGGGTGGGAACCTGTTACAATCAAAATTTCTTCACCTTTAACAACATTGTTTATCGCCAACCGTTCGGGCTACCTATGGGTAGCAATCTGTCCCCGCTTCTGGCCGAAATATTTTTGACCTCGTTCGAAACTAATTTCATCTTTTCCAACCCTCATATTAATGACAAAATAATTTTCTATAAAAGGTATGTGGACGACATCCTAGTCTTGTTTGACGGCACTAATCAGGATATTGAAGAGGTGTTCCTTGCTCTCAACCAAGCCCACCCCAACATTGCCTTTACCTTGGAAAAAGAAGTCAATAACACCCTCAACTTCTTAGATCTTAATATTACTAGATTGCATCAATCCCTTGAAATAGCGGTTTATAGAAAGCCCACTACTACAGACCATGTCATTCCCTTTAATTCATTCCATGCTATTTCCCACAAATTGGCCGCGTTTCGGTTTTATTTTAATAGATTATTCCAACTGCCACTCCAACCCCAGAAATTTAAGGAGGAACTCGCTATCATCTACCAGTTAGCTTACAATAATGGTTACCCCGATGACCTTATACATAGCCTTTACAAGCAATACAGTCATAGACATTCTCTAAAAAACAGGACCACACTGGTCCCCACTACTACTATTCACCCCCCTATTTACTATTCCTTGCCGTTCATTGGCCCTTCTTCCTTTTTCTTTAGTAATTTATTTAGGAAACTTGATATTCATATTTCCTTTAACACTCAATCTAACCTAAATAGTATGCTCGTTAACAACAAAGAAAAAATACATCCCTTAGATAAATCCGGCATATACAAGCTACTTTGTGGCACCTGTAATTCCCACTATATTGGCCAAACGGGGCGTAAATTTAGAAAGCGGTTCGCGGAACATTTCTCATGTATCAAAAACAATAATATTCACACCAAATCCGCCTTTGCGAACCACATTTTGGAGAAAGGACACTCATTTGACCCTAAAACCAATTACAGTATTTTACATTTTTGCAGTAAGGGTATTCGCATGAATTTGCTTGAAAACAAAGAGATAATAACCCATCACAAGGTGAATCCCTCAGATCTGCTTAACGAAATGATCAACATTAATTTCAATACGCTCATGTAATTATTCGTGTTTCCCCCGTATTTTGTTCTTTGTCATTCCGTGTTTACAGTTTCCTACCTTGGTTTGGTTTGTAGCCACCTTCAAGGTTTACCCACACGCTTTTAGTTGGTTATTTATTCTGCTTCCATCTTACTATTATTAATTTCTTGGAGTTTTGCGGTCCTGATGTTCTCTTCCGCATGGATCCCACCCCCCTTTCATCGATTATTTCTGTAAGTAATTTCCCTTTAATAAGTTACCCTTAACCTTAACCTAATTTTTTAGCATGGCACATCAACCTGGGGATTTTCCATCGTTTCCCCCTTTTTAATTAATTTTATTGTTAAGCTGTCCCTATTTACCTGTAAACTTTAATAATTATTCAATCATCTGTTGTATTTTGTAAGTATTTTCCTTTATGATTATATTATTGTCTAATTTGTTTTAAGCTGTCGCCTGATGATGGTATTTTGTACGGTACCGAAACATGTCGCACCTAATTTTACACAATAAACAACCCTTTTATTTGTGGGGAAGGTTTTAAGAATCCTTATCCGTTCTCTTGCTAAATACTTTTAATTCATTTTTATTGACCAATTTTGTTAATTTCTTTATGAAAATCTGATATTAACAGTGAACCCAATTAAGCTATAACGATGATTTATACTGATTGCATTGATCGCGCGCGCGTCGGTGTATTACCAACTGTAGGTCAAATAAGTAACGATAATATGAAACTAAGAGTTCCCTAAATCGTTTAAAATAATTTCTTATTGTTTATACATCTTATTCCGAAGACATTGAGGAAATTACAAAGGTCGGTAGCGAAAAATTTAAACCTCTTTACACAGCGGCAAACATTTTGATATTTTATTGAAAAGTCTCCCAAAAATAATCGTTGTATAACCAGAAGAGAAGTTATAGTTTTCTTTCTTGCCACACACTATAAGGGGTCAAATGCAATTTCTGAAAAATGTTTCAGCAGGAAGCGGGAACCCATCATTGTGTTCATGTCCGAATTACGAACGTTGGCTGTAACGTGTTAGTTTGATAATTTGGAAATATCAACTCAGAAATACCTTTTTTTGAGTAAGTTTTTAGGAAACGGTGTTCAAATTAGTATTATCTACCCTCTAAAAATTTGCCCACACAAGTACTAAAATCGTTCAAGATTCTCTCTTCAACTGCCCTGCTCAGATTTTACACACATAGGTATGGCATCGCTAGATTTACAGTCCGACGTTTCGGCTCCTAGATAACATCATCAGCTCAAATGAGTTAAATACCGAGCTGGATTTGTTTTTTTATTGTTTTTGTTTACTTTTTAGCTATTATAAAAATAGTAAGACGAAAATTGCGATATTTTTATGTTTAATCTGTCAAAAGTCCATCAAAGATGTTTTTTTCAGTTTATTTTTACTACGGACCTGTATATATAATATGAATGAACGAAATTCCCGTGCTGCAATATTGGCTAGGGAGCGACAAGGACGATTTGTTTTGAATACCAACGTAAAATATATTATTTATCAAGATACGATTACTGAAAATAGATATCTTGATATTTTGGAGTAAGTTATACCTACTTGGTTTGCTAGATGATGTGCCTTTCGTTCAACTTGACGAGATCCACTTTCAACAAGATGGGGCACCTGCTCACAATTCGCAAGTTGTTTTTAGACAATAATTTTCCACTACGATGAATAGGAATTCATGGATTTATTAAGTGGCTTCCTACAGCATTTCTACAATGCGAAGAGCCCAGTTACCATATGTCACATCTTGAGTGTTCATTAGAAAGTATTTTGAAAATGAGGAGCTCATCGCCAACCACATCAGTACTTCAAGCATTTCAACCTCTAGATTTTGTAAAACATTTCAATTAAATATTAATTTCCATTTCAATCAAGACAATTTAGAAAGACAAAAATAACTCTTTTTTTTTTATAAATTCGTAATAAGATCATTTATAATTAAGAAGAAAGAGATTGCAGTTTAGAAGAATAAACTTGGCAGTTTATTTGTATAATTTCACTACAGTATATTAAAGAATGTCTAAATACTGCCAAGAATAATTAATTCACTTTCATGAATGGTAACTTTGTGCAAATTAGTACTCTTAACAAAATTTACATTTTAAAGTGCAAAATCTTCCAATTTTCCGTTAACGTATTTTAAATAGAGTGCATAATAGTAAAACTGTGAAAATTCATAATACAGATAGTGATAAAACTCGTGTTACTCTAAAAAACCTTTCGATTATGCCACCTATAGTCAATCAAACCAAGTAATGACACCCTTTGCCTACCTATATCAAAAAAAGTAAAACATTCCCTTAATAATTATAATAATAACCATAACCAATTCTATTATATTCCCTAAATTGCAGTAAAATGTTTTACAGCCGTGAAAATTTAGTAAAAGGGTAACCTTGTGGATCGGTTAACCATTTTGCCGCAACATACTGAATAATAAAAGTAAAAGGGTGAACAGCCTAAAACTGTCTAACATGATCAGTGGAGCGGAAAGGGTTGCAATTTCCTTTTAATGTCCTTGCCGACATTCGAAGTCATCTGCAAATTTCATGTTATCTTTAGGTAAATTAGAATTTATGATTTCGTCCCTTAAAATTCGACTAAAAATTTTAAAATATTTAGGGCCATCCAATAGAGGCAGTAAAACCGAAGATATTGTCATACAAGCGCCCTTTTTTTTGGCTAATTTATCAGTCAAACCTAAGACCTTGTATTCAAATTTGACTTGCTCGAGAGTTACGCAAAATTTGATTTATAAGCGTGACAAAGTTTCACTGCCATAAAAATGTACAGTGTTCAGGTAAAACGACCTACTTTAAATATTGTAAGTTTAAACATTTTCATTTTGCGATCTTGTCACAACATAACACCTTTTATACGTAAACTCTACCTTAAAACCTATTAATTCCTTACTTCCTTTGTTAGAAAAGCGATGTAATACCGTAAAGGCTCCGTTAATCCTTAAGAAATACGTGAAGGCAGCCACAATCCTTTGAATACAACACCGAATGTAAAGACCTTTCAAAATAAGTCAAGCAAATAAAACTACTGTCAAAACCGAATCTGTTGATATGACACATTTAGAAGACCCGAACTTTTTTTTATTGCGAAATTTTAAATTCGTAAAAGTTTTATTTATAGCGTAGCCGTAGAATAATATTAAAGAGTTCGGATGCGTTTAGGATGTAGGCTTGAACACGTTTTGTCATACGAGTATATAAGATGCTTTGAACCCTTTTTGAAAAGCTTTTCAGATTATTGGTATAGTGTAATCTTCCTTATTCCTTGCTTCTTAAGCAGAAATATTATCCTTACATTATTTATTTCCCGTTCGTTGTTACATTAACAAAAATATTTGAAGCGATTTTTTTTACATGAACGCTTAGATGAGTCAAAATTATAATAATTATGAAAAAAATAATTTCTACACGAATGAGCCGAACACAATCGTTCCAAAGAAAACTTTTCTTTTATATTCTCATTTTCGTTCTAGTGGAAACTGATCATGAATTAAATTAAGTCAAAAAGTATAAGATGATTACAAATTTCGTGTTCAGAAAATGCTGGAAAGTTAATTTTAGTGATATCTGCCATAGATTTGTTAGGTAAGTAGAATGCGTTATTGGAAGAAATGATTTGTATCCTTTCTCCGTCCTTCTTTTTCAATCATCTTAATCGTTTATATATAAATATTGATATTTGCACACATTGGCACTCTCGCTAATGGCAATTCAATGATCCATAAGGAGAAGCAATAGTAGTCTATATACGTTTTCTAAATGAAACCATTTGAACATGGTCACTGGAAAAAACTAAATACGCCTTCTTCTCGAATAGAAAGTAAGAGCCACAGATCCTCACCTAGCTGTTGGTAACACCTTACTGTGGATCTGAAAATGGTTTTTGTAGGTCAGAATAATAAGAGCATAAGATGTTAAGTGAAACGATGTAAATGACGAGGGAATCCAAGAGAAGGAAGAGAAAGTCGACAAAGAGTCATTAGGTAACGTGTAAAAAGGGGTGAAATCGCATATGTACAGGTGGAAGCTGGCTCCTAAGTTGACTTTAAAATGAAGCTTACAATGACATGAAATTAGTCAAACATCTAAGACCGAGGCCTTGCTTTCAAAGTAGCTGTATCACAAAAGCAATGTACCACCACAGAAGAAATACCTACGGATGCAGAAACGACACTTACGGTGGTTTCTTTGATGTTTGATGCGCTAGATTGCCATCTTAAAAGCAAGTATTTGGGCGGTGCTGTTTATTAAAAATATCCAATATATAAAATAAAATATACAACTTTTTTATAAATGTGTTATATTGAGTAACTTTTACGCCACATTCGGTGGTTTCTGTGATGTTTGCAACCTCCTTTTAGTTCATTTTAGTGTGACGGCCATCTTAAAAGAAAGTGTTTTCGTATTACAAATTGGTATATGCGAAAACAGGTAAGTGTCGCTTCTGCATCCGTAGGTATTTCTTCTGTGGTACCACCAAGATACGAACTGTGAAAATAGCTCATCGCACCAATTTTCGTTACGTGTACTATCAGATGTCATTAACGATTAGATGGTTACTGAAGAATGAAGAAGCTGTAACGCTCAGATGAAGGTTTCTCCTTATTTATTCGGGAATTCACATTTTACCCTTCACGTCGATTGCGACGCTTTCCAAATTGGTCAATTATCGAAATCCCAATCAATTGTCGAAATTTGGCAGATGCCTCCTAAAATTTTTAAAATTTCATTTTACTATCCAGCATATTCCTGGATCCCTTAACAATGTTGCGGATGGTTTATCCGGACTTTCCGATGAGGAAGAAACAGTAACAGTAACCAAAACACTCTCAACCTCTCCTTACAAATTTAATGAAATGAACGATGAAGCGATGGTTATTTAGAAGTAGGTAATACTGCTACCATGCCAATAGCAGATTTAGATAACATTGTGACGAAATTAATTGAACTACCTTGTTATGATAACTTGAAACGTAGATGAACAATTTTTTAATTAAATGGAAATTTAGCTGAGTAGCGACATGTTTCGAAACCTATACCAGTTTCATTATCATTATTAAGCAAACAAAAGATTAAAGATGATTACCTAGAACTAATGATGGTCAAAGGACCAATATGTTAATTATATCTAATAACCTGGTTTGACAAACTACTCACCTGAGGGGAAACAATTTAAAATAATGAGGTAATTAAACGTTACATAATTAATGATACTTAAACTGCAATCTTTGGCCTTTTTGGCATCATGTGAATCTAATTTTAGATGGTGTTGATGTGAGGAAATATTTCAAGGAGCGGAAAAATGAACGTTATAGTTCAAAAAAATCAAAAAACCCTTACGAAACAAGTCCAGATAGGTTTAAAAATGAGACGGCAGATGAAAAATATTACTACTCGATGGTTCTTTTTGCATTATTGGAAAATACGTTGACTATTTTAGTAAGTACGCAGCATTACGCGCTTCTGTTATTAATCATCGTCGTTTTTTTCTGAAATATTCAATTATAAATGCACTGCCAACGCGGTTGGTATAAACACGTTTGGGAAAATGCCTTCCACCATTGCTGAGTTTCTGAATCTCCCGCAACCAAAGGAATATACAGGTCACTGTTTTAGAACGTCTTCTGCTTCTTTGCTAGCAGACTCAAGAAGTCTACAACAGTAACTCAGAGTTACATCCATCAATCTACTACTCATAAAATTGCTGAAAGAATTATCCCAACAGCTAGGTCCAGCGTTACAGGAACATCCAGTTCACTTCAAGAATTCACCGCTACTGGTGATGAAATTAGCAACTCAGCTAAAATCGCAAGGTATTAGTATCACCAATTGTTCTAATTGTACCTGCTATTCAAGTTAGTATTCATAAATTATAATAATATTAATAAAACTTTTACTGCTATTTGGTTCCAAAAAAAAGATAGTGTTAAAAATTAAAAATTTTGTAACACTTGTGTTACAAATATTTTTTTGTAAAATCGTATTAAAAATTAGAACATTTATGTAGTAGTTGCCGACGTAAAAAGTGCCTTTTGCTCCGTAAGGCCTAAAAACCAGCAATTCTAACAGTAATAGCAACAATAATAGCAACCAACAACCTGAATTTTGAGGTCGTATCGTGCCATTTATTTTCTCAAAGCTTTAAGGTGGATTTAAACGATTTACAAAAAATTTCGGGCGACGATTTTGCCCCTTTGGCGTCTTATATTTCCTCGGCCCTTCGGGCTTCGGACTTATAATTCCTCCGCGGGCCAAAATCGCCTCCTCACACACCCAGCTAAGGAGCCGATTTATTTACTACCTATGGCCCCAGTTTCGGATAACGCTAAATGTTTTGCTAGCCACGAAATTGCGCTGTTTTGCACATTGCTTTTATCTCTCAGTATCACCCCAGTTCAAATATGAGTGAACGATATAATAAACATTTGAAATATAATTTAACGATATTAATCAAGCAATAAGCACTTCAGCACAGGATTCTGGATCTGGATTCTGGATTACGATGGGAGGGTGGTCAAAAGTCCACTCGCACATAGGCCAGCACTTCAGCACAAATCTTGGGAAAAAGTTTTACCTTTTTCCATCTTGAACCTATCACTTCTCCATCATCCATTTTCCTAAACAGAGATTTGCCTACTCCTCTAGGTAACCAATGGAACCTCGAATCCATGTTAACCCCCATCCCTAGCAGAAATACACCATTACATCCAGATAGTACGTCAAAAATCTACAAGGTACATATTACAATAAAGGTAAACTGCCCTTAACTAAATTTTTTGTCAATCAGAAGGTCCTAGTAAAGCAATTCCCAGTTCCTCATACGTCTGATCAAATGTTTACCTAAGTGGTGTACTCCTAAAATTAGTAAAGGTTTTACGATACCTATCAGTAATTTTAGAAGATATTAAAATTAAACAAATGAAATTAGTAAACCTCATGTGCAGTTTTTGCGCCCCTATTGCAAAAGAAATTCATCATAGTTATCCATTTATGTTTGTGGCTATTGCCAAAAGATAATATTCGGTATTAGTTTAGGTTTTTGTCCTTGCTTACATTTTTGAGAAATTTTGGGGAGCGATTGAAAATAGTTTTGCCTATTTCACCAATTGCCGCCGCGCAGGAACACTTTTATGTTTATGTTAAAATCGCAGCTAAATCAAATCAATGCCCGCTAGCTTACTGTACGTTGTAGAAAAAAACAATTATTTTCACTTTTGTGTACATGGTGGATCGAAACTCATACCTTTCATTTTCTTTCTTCTTTTAAATGGAACACCCTGTATTTAATAGCACAAATAGAGTCTTAGATTATGTAGCTTTAATTTTTGTTAAGCATTCCCTATATACCCAATACTACAAAATAACTTTTATAAACATTGGGTAGAGGGAATGTTTAACAAAAACCGAACTTTGTCGTTAGATTGGTATACCCTGTATGTATTATTATTTTATAATTTAGCAATTATATTCGTATGTTGATATTTATGTAAAATAAATAGATTTCTAAAAAAGAAACTTTTTTTTAAATTGTGGAAATGGGATTCATGGGCCCGAATATTATTTTGCGGGTGGGCCGATATTTTGAAGTTCCGACACTGCTTCGATAGAAGTTAATGGCATTGTTGCGTTATTAATTTGTTTTGATATATATGCATACAAGTAAGTGTTTTTTAAAACGCTAAATTGTTAAGTAAATCATTCGAACATAGGAGAAAAGTGCAAGAAATCTACCGCGAATCCAACTTCCTATAACACGTACCTACCTATATCCTCTTGAAGTTCAGAGTTCTTCAAACGCATGCTGCTTATTGAAGGAATTTATAACAAATGATCCTTGATAAAAAAGTTTTTATCTAGGCAAATGATGCTTACTGGATCTACAATTTATGGTTTTTCAGTTATTTTCACTTAAAAAAAATGGCGGATGCAGACGGTACTTTGAGAGTTCTATATACTTGAAAACCGTTGTAATTATAGCAACCGAGTTTTCACCAGCGCATAGAGGAAGAATAGCGATATGCAGGCCATTTTGAAAATATTTTACATCCATTCGGCTTTCAGAGTAACACCTAAGTTCAAATTTTCAAAAACCTACCTATAAAACTTTCCCAGAAATGTCTAACTAAAGCCCCCAAAAAACACCCTGTATACAGAAAACTGAAATTATCGTGAAATGTTTTTAATTGTTTAAAACGTTCTGTTAACGAATATTGCAACGTTTATAAGTGTATAAAACACGTTCACCCTAAACTTATCTTTTGGAGATTGTGCCGTTTCACAAATTGATTAGGTAATCGCACATTTAACTATACCAAGATTCAACTACCTACTTATATTGTTAATACTTAGCGACTGAATTTTTAATTTTCATATTTGAAATGATTTTTTTAAATGAAATTATGAACAGAGCCCTAATGGCGGCGCCCCCTTCGTAGCGACGCCCGCCTGTGCCGCATCCTCTGCAAGCCCGCTTTACATTTATTAGCGAAATTCAGGGACGTGTAGCTATGGATAATTTTCAGAGGGGGTTCAGCATGAGAGTTCGTTAGGTCGAGTTAACTATCCCCAATTCGGTAATGAGAAAATGTAGGGCTGACCATATGATTTACGATTTAGTGCAGAATGTAAACTTATTTCGGAGAAGGTGCAAACCCCCTAACCCCCCTTACATACGCCATTGGCGAAATTGCACCCATCAACTCTTTTACGTCGACAATAAAAGTGCTACTTGTCGCTCAGCACCACCACCAAGAAGATTACTACACCAAAAAATATGAGCCTGTCATCGCCGAATTAAATCCAATTACTTAAGTAGAAGTAAGACGGCCACTCATAAAGAGATAGGCATGTTCGCCAGAGTAGCTGTATGTATCCGCAACCTTAGCAATCATTCTATGACCTGGCATCGCTTCTGGAGTAACTTACCGGTTCGTTACGATCCAGAGAGACTTACTGAGATGAACTCAAATCTCTAGATTAGGCACCTGTCAGATATTCAAATAATGATTTGGCGAAATGAATAAGAAACTCCAATTGTGTGGAATAAATATCAATGAAAAGTGCCTTTACGATTACGGTACTTTCGATTAAATAATTATATGAGATTAAGTTATGTCCAATTCGAATTGGAGGGGATAGTGTCACCGATCCACCATTCCAATGCGTCGAATGATTGGAAGGTGTAAGTTACATTATTGCTGAGAACATTATAATCATTCGACTCTCGTAGAACTTTAAGAACAACCCCTGTAAAAGATGAAAAAAGCAAATAATATTCATAACATGGGTCATTGTGGCGACATCTTTTTATTTTTCTTAAATTGACATGAAATACGTCTTATAGACAACTACATTATCGATAAGGATAAAAGGCAGGAATCAATACTTTTCAAAAACACATGAATAATTGAGGTTAGTCGCAAAACCAAAATAATAAAACAATGTCTAATTTAACAAAAATGATACAAATTTACCGCTTGGGACGTTTTACACTGAACTATGGAAAACGTACAATGTCAGTTCACAACCGCAACATCGCCATAAGAACTGCAGGTATCAATTTTGTAGGTTAGAATCTAAGATCTAATATTTCCCTTTAAGTTGCAAGACAATCGAGATTATTTAGCACAGAAGCCGGACTCAAAGATGACTATCACTCAATTATCAAAGACACAGAAAGACCTTTAGGTAAACCCTTTCCAAGTTGTAATTTTTTTTGACAATCTCGCGATTTACAGGTACGGGCACCAAGCACGAATTTCAGGCCGAAACACGAATGTTACTAGATATAGTTGCTCGCTCGCTTTATTCAGAGAAGGAAGTATTTTTACGTGAACTAATATCAAATGCGAGTGACGCTTTAGAGAAATTTAGATATATTATATTGTCGGGTGGCGAACAAACGAGTAATATTTTAGAAGCGGATCGAGGTTTAGAAATTCACATCGGTACGGATAAACAGAATCGAATTTTAACAATTCAGGTACAACATTAAGAAAGTAAAGTGATTCCGACTGCACCACTTACTATTTTAGGATACCGGAATTGGAATGACCGAAAGTGAACTTAATTCAAATTTAGGTATAATCGCCAGATCAGGTTCAAAGGTTATTTTTTGGTGATGTTTTAAATTTCTGTGGTCATTTTTGAATTGATTTATAGGCTTTCTTGGAGCAGTTGAAATCAAAAAATGCCGCGACAGACAATACCAGTAATATAATTGGTCAGTTTGGAGTTGGTTTTTATAGTGCCTTTATGGTTGCTGAAAAGGTTGAGGTTTATTCCAGAGCTGCCACGGAAGAAAAAGGATATAAGTGGAGTTCAGATGGGTAAGTAGCAGTTGGTTAAGCAGTTCTTTTAGTTATGACAAATTTAGTTGGTGTGTCGTTGGTTGTAAACTAAGCAATTTGTTGTTAGATTTTGCGAATTTTCGGTACTTCTAATAATTGTTCTTCATTCTGATTGAATGAAGTCTTTCATTGGTAAAGTGGGGCCTAATTTTTTTCTTTGGTACTGTGCCTGAGCTCTGTTGGGCTTGGTATACACTATGTTCATAATGCCCACCATCAGATATTGTTCACTACTGCCACTTTGTTCATAACTATGTTCATAATGGCCACGTTCGGTTCATGTTCAAAGCGCCCACCTTGTTCAGAATGGCCATTTGATTTTGTGATTGTTTTGTCCACTATGTTCATAATGCCCATTTTATGTAAAAAGCCACCAAAATGGTGGGTTCTGTTCATAAAGTCCGCTTTATTCATAACACCCACTAACCCGCTAATACTTTTTCCAAGTCATTTATCCATAAACATACACTTGAATATACAGGGTGTTAATACTAAGTTGTAACACCCAAAAATGGTAGTTAGAACTCATTGAAACAAATGACTTCTTAGTTAAAATTTTTGATTAGGAGCCCCAGTTCATAGTTATTGGGGTTTGGGGTTTTTTGTTTTTCGAAAAATCGTTATTACTCCCTTAGTTTGAGGAATATTTAAAAAATACAAAAACTTTCAGGATTTGCTTTCGGTTCTGTAAAACATTTGTAATTACAATTATTTTCTATTTTATCAAGTAACAAAATGGCGACCGATCAAAAATTTCAAAAAAAGATATTTTGGGAACTACTCGATGGATTTTTGAAAATAAAACATTTATAAAATCCTTATACTATCTACTATAACAGTTGTCTGAAACATTTTTTTCGATCTGTCCAAAAAAAGTATTTATTCAAATTGAATTACAAGATCAATTTTAACAAACTGCAACAATCATTTACAGCAAAGTAGGCTTACTGTCATTAAACAAGAAAAACAAGAAACAAACATACAAACAAGAAAAACAAATAAAACAATGAACAATGAAATAACAAGGAAGGGACTAAATTTGATTTTCAAAATGGCGCAGCAACGTAAATCCTGCAGTGTTCCAAAATATCTTTTTTTAGAAAAGTTATTTGTTTCAATGTGTTCTAACTGCCATTTTCGGGTGTTACAACTTAGTATTAACACCCTGTATATTTCAAGTTGAACTGTAGTTCAATGTTATTAAAGGCTACATAACACTGAAATCATCAAAACCACAATACAAATTTATTAAATCGGACAAGTCACAGAAGAGAAGTTTTTCTTGAATTGCTAGACTTACGGAAAGGATTTAATATAGGGCCAAGGTACAAAATATGGGTAAAACATTAAATGAATAAAGGAAGATCATCAGCATAACATAAATACAGGGTGAAGAAAAGCAACTTGCTTATTTGAATTTAGCGCCCTGAAGCGATTGTTGCGTGGAGGCGCATTCGAGAAGGCTGGGCGTAAAGTTGTAGCTTCATTGAGTTTAGTTAACATCTTAGCCATATTAGATTAGATGTTAGCATCATGTATTGGACGAAGGTGAAGCGCACATTCTATGATGAGTCATACTTTTCTAATAGTCGCTTAATCATCACCACTCAACGTGCATTCCGTACCTATTTCAATACACCTGGGCTTCCACAAATAGCGATGCGTCCCCAAAACTATGACATGATAAGGCTTTATGTTTTGCGATCCTCTCAGCGTGCTGTTGAGTTGTACGCTCTTTCTGTGAAACGATTCCTTCATGAAAAACTACAGTTTCATCTCCACAAATTGGCTGTCGTGCAGGAACTTAATCCACACGATTTTATTGCTTTGTGTGAGCTGCTTCTGACGACACACTTGCTTTCTTCGGTAATTCAACACTCAAAGAGATGGATGTATGGTTCCAGCAGGACGGTGCTACGACACACAGTACATGTTAAATGTGCGTCAACACTTCTCAGGATGCCTAATTTGTGGTATACAATCTGCACTGGCCAGGACAGTCGCCAGATTTAACCTCCTGCGACTATTTATTATGGGATCATCTAAAATTACTCGTTTACAACGATCGTCCTAAGACCCTGGCGATCTAAAGAACAACACATGCCAAGCGGTCGCCAATATAACTGTCGATATGCTGGAAAGAGTTCGATTAATACAGTATATTGAGAATAATTTTTATATTTATTATTATTTTAATTATTTTAATACATATATGTAAAAAACATGGCAACATGAAATTAACGTATGTACAGGGTGGTTCAAATTGGACACTTTCTTATAGCAACACCCTTTATTTTAAGAGATAGAAAAAAATGGACCAAGGTGCCTGGAGCTCAATTTTAATGAGAAAATCACTGGCGCACACAGAATTCAGCTATCTTTAATCGTTTGGACGCTAGGGGGCGTTTCTCGAATTTTGTCGATTTCTTTAATGCTCCATAACTTTCTTATTATTAAAGATAATTGATTTTGGCAAAATCTTTCTTAGAGCACTTTTTTGCGTAGAATCCATCGCTATAGACAATTATTATACAGGGTGTTTTGTTTTTTGTGTACGACTCTAAACTACATTTTTTCATACGGGCCACCCTATATATTTCGTGGTTTTTGAAAACAGAATAAAATTTCCTAAATTTTGATGTATCACTTGTTATATTTATGTTGAATATTATTTACAATATTGCATCTTATACATTGTTATTTCAAATTAAAAATATTTGGAGTTAATAAAAATTTTCAGATAACTAAGACATTATCGTTTTAAATCATACTGCCGTCTTTTGTTAACAATGCAAACCTAGATGTCTACAAACAAAATATTTTAATGTAGGTATAAAAATAATATTTAACAAAAATATAGCAAGTGATACATCAAAATTTTGGAAATTTCACTCTCTTTTCAAAAACCCAAAAATATATAGGGTGGTCCGTATAAAAAAATGTAGTTTAGGGTTGCGCACAAAAAACACCCTGTATAAAAACTGTTTATCGCGATGGATTCTAAGCAAAAAAGTGCTCTAAAAACGATTTTTCCAAAATCACCTATCTTTAAAAATAAGACAGTTATGGAGCATTAAAGAAATCGACCAAATTCGAGAAACGTCCTCTAGCGTCCAAACGATTAATGATAACTGAATTCTGTTTGCGCCAGTGATTTTCTCATTAAAATTGAGCTCCAGG
Source organism: Pyrocoelia pectoralis (assembly GCA_036250285.1). Lineage (NCBI taxonomy): Eukaryota > Metazoa > Arthropoda > Insecta > Coleoptera > Lampyridae > Pyrocoelia > Pyrocoelia pectoralis. Next base: position 85,012,714 of record CM070074.1, on the reverse strand, counting down.
CACCTTGGTCCATTTTTTTCTAACTCTTAAAATAAAGGGTGTTGCCATAAGAAAGTCTCCAATTTGAACCACCCTGTATAGTTAAGGGTGCAATTATTATTATTATCTGTAATTATTTTGTCGACTGTATCTTTTAAACATCCTTTACTCGAATGGTTAAAACCAGATTTTTAAAATTGTTTCCGTTTTACAGTTCTGGAGTTTACGAAATTCAGCAATCGGATGGTGTACAGCTCGGTACAAAAATTGTGATACATCTCAAAGCTGATTGTCGTGAGTTCGCCGACGACGAAAGAATTAGTACTATTATAAAAAAGTACAGTAACTTTGTCGGTAGTCCGATATTTTTAAATGGTAAAAAAGTTAATACAGTACAACCGTTATGGTTGTTAGATCAGAAGAATGTTACGACACAACAGCATAATGAATTTTATCGTTACATCAGTAACAGTTTTGATGTGCCAAGGTTTACATTACATTATAATGTTGATGTTCCTTTATCTATTCATGCACTTCTCTACTTTCCCGAAGGAAAACCAGGTAAGAGAAGTTTAAATATCGAAACAATATTTTACGTTACTTTGTAGGACTGTTCGAGATGTCTCGGGAGACGGAAACGGGCGTTGCACTTTATACCCGTAAAATATTGATAAAAAGTCGTACAGACAATATATTACCTAAATGGTTGCGGTTCGTCAAAGGTGTAGTTGATTCTGATGACATTCCACTAAACTTGAGCAGAGAGTTATTGCAAAATAGTGCATTAATAAGGTATACAGTGACAATTTTTTTTTCAAATGGAACACAGTGCATGATTTTCGCCAATGATCACTTCAATCAGAAATTGAATATCATATTCAGAAATATCAAAATGTTGAAATTCAAGTTATACATCTACCACAATATTATAGAAATTAGCCTAGTCACTGTAAAACCATTTTTGACAGAGAATTCGTAGTTCTTTAAAACTTGTAATGATTATTTTGTTATATCTATAGTCTGTGTCAGTCTGATTTTACAGCGTACGGTATATGGACTACAGCCTTGCGACACTGCTCCAAAAAGTAGTTTTCAAAAAAACATGAACCCGTCAATTAAAATAAATCCTTCTTTTGTATTACACACAGCTTAACTATTAATACCTTGCCGAAGGCGACCTTACCTGCTACCTTTTTGTTAGCGGTTGTCAAACGCCACCCTCTCTCTCTTTCTTACAATATAGAACTGACAACACTGGTCATAAGGTTTAACATTGGCTATCTTTCCTGTACTGTAAAGTCGGACTGACACAGACTATAGTCTCTCTATCTCTGCTAGTTTCCAAGATTGCCATGCTAAACATCTGAAAAAACTCACCCTGTATAGATACCTCAATGTCCCACACTTTTTTCCACTACACCACATAAAATGAAAATAATTTTGTTGTGCACAAAATACTATCTATCATCAAAAAAATCGTAATAACACCTGAATCGCCCTGTGAATATTTGAGCATCAACATTCATCCCAAATATTTCAGGAAGCTGAGTAATGTTGTAACGAGTAGAGTAATTAAATTCCTACAAGATAATGCGGCCAAAAATACAGAAGAATACAATAAATTTTACTTGGATTACGGAATTTTTTTGAAGGAAGGAATTATTACAAACCATGATCAGAATGAGAAAGTAACTGTTTGAATATTTGTACGATTATTTTTTATCGATCGAGTTGTAGGAGCAAATAGCGAAATTGTTACGTTTTGAGTCGTCACATAAAGATCCGGAAGCGAAGGTCGGACTTACAGACTATATTTCTAGGATGAAAGATGGCCAAAAAAATATTTTCTATCTTGCTGCACCAAGGTAAGCTGAGAACATTTTATTTTGGGCTTCAGTGTGCGTCATTCCTGCAATTTTTCAGTCGTACTCTTGCCGAACAATCTCCATATTACGAATCTCTAAAACGTAGAGATCAAGAAGTTTTGTTTTGTTATGAACCTTATGATGAACTAGTGTTAATGCAGTTACAGCAATTCAGTGGACATAAAGTGATCTCCGTTGAAAAGGATATGAGGGATGATAAAGCGGCTAGTGATCTTACTAATTTAGGTAAATATTGTGTTGAGACCAAAGGATACATGGCCTTTGTATGTAGTCCTTTGATTTTTAAAATTGAAGGCCACAGGCCCAAATACAAATACAAACATCAACGAACTATTAACTATTTTAAAAAGTTGATGACAGTGGTCCACCCTACATCAGAATATCCCCACAAAGACCCCATACATGATTAATTCAGCTCTGCACACTTGACGTATTTGTAAATAATTTGTCACACATTAATAGGTGATGATAGTTTGAAACGAAGTGAAATCAACGATTTAACCAAATGGATGCTGGACACTCTGAGCGGAAAGGCGTTCAAAGTGCATGCAACGACCCGATTAGAAAGTCATCCGTGTGTCATAACAGTAGAAGAAATGGCAGCCGCTCGTCATTTTATTAAAACTCAAAGCCATCAAATGTCAGAAGATCGGAGATACGCTTTATTACAACCTCAATTAGAAATCAATCCATCGTAAGTCTGACTACAACTGATCTTATACTATAATTATTATAATTTTTAGGCATCCTGTCATAAAAAAATTGAATAAATTAACAAAGAGTGATTCGCAATTAGCAACTCTTTTAACGAAACAGGTAATATTTTATTAATCGATTAAGAGTAATAATTATTCGAGTTTTTTAGCTTTTTGCAAATGCAATGGTTGGTGCAGGTCTGGTTGATGATCCCAGAACATTACTTACTTCAATGAATGATTTACTTACTAGAGCGTTAGAGAAACATTAGTTATATAATTTTCTTCATTCATTTTTGTATATAAAATAAATTGCTTCAGTTTGTGGCATTTCTTGTATATACATATTTCTAATATTATCGACTTTTTTAGTACTTTGCGTTGCTTTTTGAAAACCCGAAAAAAAGGAATTTAGTGACTACTGGTTTTGTTTTATTGTTGTAGCAACAGAAATTCGTAAAAATGAGAATTATATTTTTGTACATTTTGTAATGTGTCGATGATTCCCTACTTTTTTTTTGAGCGAACAAAGAATATTTAGTGACCGTTGATGGGTTTTGCGAGTTTGTGTTTATGAGCGAGTTTATCCCTTTTATGAGCGCCTACATTCTTGAGATTTATTCATTACACTTTTTTGCAAATGGAGCGAATTAGAAAGATGAAAACCAAACGAGTGGCATTAAGAACAACTTTCACCAAAACAGATGGAGAAGAAGAAAAAGTATCGAAAAACTGTATTGATATTATACAAGGGTTTGTAGATTCAGACTGGAGTGGGGAAGCTTTTTACAATAAATCTACCACAGGGTTTATATTTCAAATATTTGGTTGTACTATTGCCTAGGGAAGCAAAAAGCAACAGTCACTTTGTCTTCGACCAAGTCTGAATATGTAGTCCTTTCACAAGCCATCAGCGAAACTTTCTGGTTACGAAAAGTTGTCTTAGATTTTCATTTATTCGAAATGAATAAACTGGTGATGATTTTTGTGGATAACCAAGCTGCAATACAAAAAGCAAACAATCCCGAAAATACACGACATTTAAAACACATTGATATTAAACATTATTATATTAAAAAAAAGATAGACAAAGGAATCATTAAAACTTTGTTAAAGTTAAAGTTTTTTTATTGTGTAAAGATTATGTTTGTGAAAATACAGTAGAACGCCGATTATCCGAACGCCGATTAACCGAATCGCCAATTATCCGAATCGGTCCTAAGCGTAATATAAAAAATTAAAACCAAGTACGTACATATGTAATTTTTGTTTTGTTTTGTTGTAACAAGTTAGAACTCGTTGGAGTCCAGATACATTTCATTTTCAATTGTTATGGTTGAAAGCTAGAGGCAAGACACTACATAATATGTACATGTTTTGCGTCCCGCGGCTTTTCACAGTTCGTTTTTCTTTATTACCAGTCTATGTCCGATTATCCGAATTTTCGATTATCCGAATCGACCCCGGTCCCAATTACTTCGGATAATCGGCGTTCTACTGTACTCTCATTGAGACGGCCGGCGTGTAAAAGGCAATGAAACTTTTATATAATTTTTTTACTTTGATTTGACTACGGCATTTATTCTTAATTAGGTTAAAAAGGGTGATTTTTGCCAATTTCTTCATTTTATTCAGTATAATTTTTACATTACGACGTTTCGCCACAATGTGGCTTTTTCAAGTATTTCTACAATAAAAAAATTTTTTACATTAGGTTACGGTTATATAATAAAGAGGAAAGACTGATTAGGTGGTGAGAAGAATCATTTCCTTACTACTTACCATAATAATGTTCTCATGTTTATGTATGGTACGTGAAATACAGTAGGTAGATATACACGTGTGTACTATACTATAATTGTAGTAGTGTGTTTATGTTATGTAAAAACCAATTAAAATTTGATCCAGTATTGTTACCATTTATTTCACACAAAATGCCAATTTTGTCGAACATGGCCGTTTTGCACGAATTCAATATGCGACAATAAACTGACTGGCCAAAACGTCGACGCAAAGTGTTCCTTTTTCTACTTCTTCGAAAATGTTGATGACTACTTCACCGACCATATCCAAATCGCGCGCAATGTCTGAATGAGCCACACAAGATATGTCCTTAATCCTCATAGAATTAACACTTTACCCATTGGTGCAGTATCGCCCAAATTTGTTGTTGGAGGGAGTAAAACTTCAATTTGCCCAAGTGAAAGACCTCCCAAGACCAGTATATAAGAGCACTGGATCTCCGGCTCTAACAAGAACATCAAAATATCCTGAGATAGATTGAGATCCAAAATATTGATGTGGTGGATGTCAAGAGACAAACACTGATCATCCTCTAGATCAAACTTCCTGGGCCAAGATGGGGACTAACTGCAACAATCGACCCTACCACAGTGACGTTCGACCTCCTCGCCAAGACAAAGAAGACGATGCACTGTGAAGAGGCAACAGTAGTTGCGGAACCCTCAGAGAACCACACCACTGCAGTGCAGTTATTTTGTACTTGTACGAACTACCTAGGAATAGAACGCTAGACAAGGCCTTGAAATTCAAAGTACATTTAGGGAAAACAACTAATACTCTCAAATTGAAACACAACATCAGATGAAACTAAATAAGGCACAACGTTTAGCCTAGTTTAAGTGTAACAGATGCGATGGACGCAAGACTCACAGCTACCTTTGAGACCTTTATACACTTACCACCTTTACCCTTGGGGGTGAAAAAGAAAGCAATGAAGCGAGCATAGAAGATAAAAAATACTCAGAAGAGTGACACTTCTAAGAATATATCATCGTCATTTTTCCATAATTTTAATTCATCATCGTTAATCATGGCCCTTCTGGCACATGTTGGATCCCCTTTGTAGGGGGATCTAGTTATTTAATCAATAATACAGTGATTTATGGAAATGATCGCAATTTTCGATTTTCCATTTTAACTTGTTAACTTTACTGTTAGGTTTTTAATCATCCTTTAATCGTCTGAGATAAGTTTTATATATTTAGACGTTTGTTATTTCGGCTTGAAAATGGGTTACTCCCGAAAAACATGTCGCCGCCAACATTTTAATTCATAATTAAACATCTTGTCAAAAGGGGAGGTTGAGTGTTTATTAATCCTCTATATCCAAAATTTAGGTCATCGAAATAATTCCTGACAGAATACAGAAATTGTACCTCACAAAAGTTATGGCGGAGTAAGATTGGGCAATGGTAAATGAAGCCCAAAGCTAATGCGAGCCGTCTATTACATAGATGGCTCTACCTGTTAGCAGATTCTCATGGCATACAATAGGCATTAACACAAGAGGCGAGCTTTAGCCTAGTGCTGGAATGTACTCAAAACCTTTGCCAGCTGGCAAAACACAATAAGTGGTGAGATCTAATATGGACGGCCCACTAAACTCAAGTTCAGTGGGACGGCCGCACTGTAAGAGGTACAAAATAGCCGAGCCAAAGAAAGTCCAAGAATTCCTTAGAACTCCAACCTGCATGTGAAATTGTACACGAAACAGAACAATAGAGGAACACCCATGAACAAAAGCAAACTTAAAAGTCCCTATACTTATTGTGCTGTCTAATCTAAGAATAAAAAGAGTCTCAATAGTCAGTGACATACGAATGGGATCGCCAATCCATCAACTTCCTAAGTTGTGGAGATGCAAAATATAGTAGATGGGACGGTTTAGGTCACGTATCTGCTTCAATAAGTCATTTTTGGAAGCGCCGTTCCTTGCTGTCCGTGAAGCACATTTGTTAAGTTACAGTACAGTAGAACGCCGATTATCCGAATCAATTGGGACCGGGGTTGATTCGGATAATCGAAAATTCGGATAATCAGACATAGACTGGTAATAAAGAAAAACGAACTGTCATATCATATAACCGTTTAAAACAGCGATCCGCACAATGAGAGAGGGAGGAACTCACTGACAGTAATTCAATGTTATTGAGTTGAAAAGCCGCGCGACGCAAAACATGTACATAATATGTAGTGTCTTGCCTCTAGCTTTCAACCATAACAATTGAAATATATCTGGACTCCAACGCTTAGGACCGATTCGGTTAATCGGCGTTCGGATAATCGGCGTTCTACTGTACTTATATACTCAAAAATATAATGAGTCAACTTTAAAAAAATTTATTTTGATTTCACACATACTTGTTATATTGATGGAAAAGGTAAGGGGTGCCAATAAAACATAGCATATGTATCTAAACTTCCTTATGCAGTATTGATTGCTTGAATTATTAGTTGCATCTTTACTATTCCTACATATACTAAATTATAACGCATACCCAGTAGCCTTATATAGGTAACAGTTAAGGATATGCGCATATACTGCTCTCTCGCTTGCATGTTGGCGAGCTGTTTACACATTTGATAAATAGGGAATTATCAGTCCATTCTTATATGGTCTAAGGCCATAAGTACAAAATTTGACTTCAAGGTTACTGTCATAAGTTGACGTTGACATTAGTTGGTGCAACCTACAATCACTACCAGTTCAGGAGAGAGATCATTCAGCAAACTGGCGTTAATTAAGCCCATGAAACATTAAGTGCTCTTTGCCTACTGGACGTAGAAATTCTAAAGTGTTCTAAAGATGATGCAGTTTGAAGGATTTCTCAGATGCCAAAGTGTAGTTTTTAGAGATTGTAGATATTGAAGACAGCCTATCTACACTTTAAGTTTGTGCTCATTATTTTTTTAATTTATCATCAGGTTGTTAGTTTGTGTAAATAAATTATGTTGTATACTCTGAGTAACTTTTCAGTTTCGGTTAGGTTGTTGGAAATAAAATAATGATGAGGGTATACGCAAATTGTGATTAAAACTATTTCCCACATTATAAGAAAATATATTTTTATTAGGTTTTTAAAAATGCAAGTTTTTTTGAAAGTAGTTCTATGTAAGGTAAGTAACAACTAAACTATAAAATTCATCTTTGTTAAAAAGTAGGATAACATGCTATTCATTATTGCAACACTCACTTCGCTTACCTTATATGTAAGCTCACCTTCAGCGTAATGTACAAAAAAAAGTTTGTAATAATTAAACAATATCACTAGCCGAGGACTCATTATCACTTCCAACGGGATTAGAATCGATTTCAATCTCTTCATCTATGTCATCGGGCGGTAGTTCCTCTTCCTCATCCGACTCATTTGAACGTACTGAACTTTGTGAAAGAATCTCCTCGCCGTGCCAATTTTTATTTTTCAAAGTACCCATCCAAAACGCATCACTACAACTGTTGGCTACCAACGCGGCTTTAACTCGATATATAAGCGATTCTAAAACTTGACGAAACTGTGGAACGTAAGTTACCAAACTGACATCTTTTGTAAACTTTGAATAACAGCAAAGTTGATGAAGAAACCTCGTACTCGCCTGCATCAGTTTAAATATTTCAACTACCTCGGTCGCTTTCTTTGATAACATAATTTCGAGGATGGGAATTCCACTTGCAAGAAAAATCTAAGGGAAGATTATAAGTTACATATACAGTGTTCAGTTCAAAATCATCCAGCTTAAATATTCTATTTGAGAAAGCTAATTTAGATGTACAGGGGGAAGTTACTAAACTTTATTTTTTAAAACATTTGTTAAGTGTTCAAAATGAACCATTATTTGCTAAATAAAAAGGTGTAGACTTTTATTAATATTTGATGAGAATTATTTTGGTATATCAAAAATCCAAGAAACAATATGAACTAATTTTTTATTTAATACTGCCCCTTGAAAGATTATTGAGGGCATCAACTACTGCCGACCTGTTTTTTTAAACGGAACACCCTGTATTTGATCTTATATTCCAAATGCTCTATGTACATATTTTTGTTTTTTGTTTTGAATGCAGCGTTCTCAAGTTATGAATTTTTTTCGTGAAAAACATGGTCTCATTAAAAAATACTTAGGCTCATTCAGTTTTAAAATTTTGAGTCAATTTTTGGTACACAAATTAGTAAAGATCGTTCTTTAGTGAATATACAAATATTTGTCGATACAGGGTGTATGCAATAATTCGTAAAGTTTTGTAAATTTCGAATAGTGGATAATAAAAACATTAAAACAAATGGTCTGTCGACAATTTACCATCCCAAGTTATTGAATTTTCTCGTTGTTGTCATCAGTTCCGCTGGTTGATGGCCATCCTGAACAATTGCAGTTAATTTTGAGTACGACCTCATAAATAATTATTAAATATTCAATACTTGCTCAAAAACCAATAAAACTATTTCATATTATTTATCAAGAATGGAGATTTTATACCATTTAAATAATGTATCACAAGATAGAAGGTGCCATTTGATATTTTAGGTAGCCTCCTCTAACACCTAAATTCATTCAAAATGATGCAAGTTATTTAAAGTTGGATACTTTTGAAATGAACAGACTGTATAACTCACCTTGAGAACAGCTATGCAATTCTTCAAATAGCTGACCAAATTGTTTTTTGTTTCCTGCTGCTTAACGACAGTCATTAATCCTTGCATACTTAGCGCTACGACCCGCCATAACACTAAATGTTCATCATTAGTTAGGGAGGAAATCTCGTCACGAATAATTTCAACAAGGGACACACACAAACATCTGTAGAAAACATGAAAGTTGAGCTTGTCTATACTAGGCAGCATTGCCAAAGAATCTTCTTTTACTTTCAGATCCTCAGCCTGCTTTTGCAACGTGCCTATTAGACCACAAATAGTTTTCGTTGTGGCATTACCCAAATACGCCTTCAACAGTTTGCTTATACACAGATACGCATCCTTCCCACTTTCACAATTTCCCCTTTCGTTATACCATCGTTTACTCAACAATTTCTCACTAGTCACTGCGATCCGTTTCTTTAGATCTGGATGTGAATTAACAGTATGTAAAGCTTGCATGATTTCTATTAAACTAATCGCAGCCGATAAAGTTAGACAATTATCGACGTTTTCTGCCAATTTGCCCGTAAAATCCATAATGAGCGCCCTCACGGAAACTATTTGAGATGACTGTTCGACTCTAACACTTTTCAAGCAATCTTTTAATAAGTTTAAATTTTTCGGATGCTGAAAACCACTCCAACCGAATATCAACGAATAACATTCCATCACTAACGCAAAAGCTACTTTTACGGTGTTCGCTTGTGACGTAATCATCTGTGAAGCATTCAAACAGCCATCGGCAGAATTTAGCAAATTTTCGATCGCCCCCGTAATTGTCTTTAGATGATTCTTGATTGAGGGGAAAAGCTTCAAACAATCGGAGATTAAGTCTTCCAATTTAATAGCCGTCATATGTGACAACCCCAAATCGCTATGTTTTGTTAATACCTTTAATTTGTGTACAAGATCGTTTATCAAGAAAATGAACTGGTCTAACGTTAGTGTATTTGATTGAGATTGGTTGGGAGCTGTAGACAACAAATTACTATCTACTTGCAATGGATACCTCAGTAGCAAAATAATATCTGTGTCCATTTCTCGAAAGTTAATCTCTCTCGGTGCAACAGCTTGTTTCTTTTTAGTGTTACTTTTGGGTGCGGGTTGTGATACTCTTGAGGTAGAGGCTACGCTGACGTTGATGTTTGTTGTATCTGCAACTTTTTGTTTTTTCTTAGGTCTTGATATTTTCACTGCATTCGATGGGGAAAGCTGTTTACTGCCTTGAGAAAGAACATCAAAATAGCTCGCTGGTAGGTTGTGATTCGGTATGTTTTCCAAACATTTTTCAAGAACTCCTTGTAATTTTACGACACCTGTGAAGTATGCCACATGTTACAAAACAAATATGAATTAACGTAAATTAGTGAGGAGCATTTTTATAACTATTTAAGTTCAAATTCAATAAACATGATAATTGTACTGTAGAGCATGTACGACACAGTAAAGTAGGTATTAAAATTAAATTTGAAGCAATATACATACAAACTAATTTTTAATGAGAACTAAAGACAACAAACCCCTTTCTGTACTGAAGTTGTCTCTAATTCGTTTCTTATATTGTTTATAGTTATCAAAAAATTCAGTTTTTATTAATTCTTGTTATTTCCTTTTCCATGTAGAATCTGTACAAGCAAGAAATTTCTCTTATGAGAACCAGAGACAATAAAGCCTCGTCATTCATTCCTTCTGTATGAATAAGTTCCAAGAATTGAATTTTCAATTAATTGTTTATATTAAGTACTAAAAACTAATTTTGTATAAGAACTAAAGACAACATGTACCCTATCATGTTAAAAATTGAACATTAAACTTAAGTAAAATAGGCTTCTTTTGCATCCACTTGGTGGCTCATTAGTCATTACGATAGTCAATTAGATATGGTTTGACTTTCAGACAAAACACACAGGTCAGTGAGGGTGATGTTGACGTATCATGACTCAATGGGTTTCAAAAAATAAAGGAAACATGTTTTTTCTTTTTATAATTGGATGTGTCGGTCTCGAGATATTAAAGGGTGTACATTTTGTTTAATGGCGTCCTGACGGCGAACAGGTGATCCGATCAAAAAATTTACCAGAGATTTGGAATCAGTAAAGAATTTCCTATAAAATGACACCACTTCCAGCTTTCTAAACCCTGTAACATCGACCAACGTACAGACACACAGACGCACAGACACACAGATATCCGGACGAATTTAGTAACCAACTTTTTGAAGTTGGTTGAAAAATACTACATGTAAATTGCAATGCACAATTTTGTGATCTTTGATTTGTTAGTATGTAGTACATATAGAAGTCATGTATTTAGGATACAGAATAAGGTATGATAATAAGGACAATGCGCATAAGGGAGTTGGTGGAAGGGAAATGAAGTGGCTGTTCAACAGGTTGGTAAAATGTGTAGTGTCATATGGGGCAGAAGTGTGGGGGGTGGGAGGAAAGGATACAATTGAAGTGTGAAGTGAAGAGAAGTGTTAAGATATGGACAGGAAGAAAGAAGGCGATACTATGAAAGAGAGGGATACGGGAGATAGGAATTAGAGAGAAGAGGGACGAGAGATAGCAGAGAAAATAGCAAGGAGATGAGGTTGTGCAAAAACGGGAAAGAAAGATAAGGATACAGGGAATTAGTAACTAATGGAATAGCGAAGTACTTGAGGGGTGGGGGAGATATATAGTTTTACAGGGGGTAACAAGAAAAATGATAATAAGTATTGGTGGAATGAGGAAATGAGGATATACAGACTGTGTGGAGAGGGAAGGGAAAGTATGGAGCATATGGCGGAGAAATGTGGAGAGGTAAAAGATGGAAGAAGTGTTGGAGAGTATGAGGTGCTGGAAAGAAAAGGAGGGGTGGGTTAGTTTTTGACATTAAGGCAGCTTTTGATAATGTAAATAGGAGGAAGATGTGAGGAGACAGGAGAGGATTTAGTGATGGCGATAGAGGAAGTGTATGAGGAAACAAGGTGCACGAGGAGAGGTTTTGGGCGAAAAAAGGATTGAGGCAGGGATGCCCATTGAGCCCGAGCCTTTTCTCGTTATACATTGGAGATTTAGAAGAGAAGTTGCGGAGACATCAATGGAACGGGTGGTAACAGGGAGGATAAAAGTGTGGGTGTTAGCGTATGTGGACGACGCGACGTGGTAGTAATTTCGGATATTGAGAAGGAAATGAGGGGGTTAATTGGCGTGGTAATGGGATATTTAGGAAGTATGTGCAAATGTGGGAAAAATTAAAGTGATGGTGCTTCAAAAGAGAAGAGGGAGGAGGCTAAAGGAAAAGTGGTAGTGGGGGAGGAGGAGTTGGAGAATGTAGATGAAAGGAAATATCTGGGTTTTGTATTAAGATATGACAACAAGCATGAGGCGCATAAGAGAACTGGCAAATAAGGGTAATAGGATAATGGGGAGTGGGGTAAAGAGATTTTGGGAAGAATATGGAAAAGAAAAGATGGATTTTTGAAAAGCTAGTAAGGAGAGTGATGGGGTACGGAGCAGAGATATGGGAGTGGGAAAAAATGGAGAGAGTTCAGGAAAAATACTGGAGATAGACGTTGGACGGGGTTGGATAGAGAAACGCCAGGGTATACACTTATACAGGGTAGACCATTTTAAGTGATACACACGAATATCTCGAAAAGGAGAATGTTTTTCAAAAAATGTTTCAGATGAAAGTTTTGTGGCTTTAAGGGGGAAAGATGATGACATTATCAATTTAATTGTAGATGGCGCCACTTTAGAGATTTCATCATGATGGCCATTTTTTTAAATGGGAGTTGATTTTTCTTTCCAAATGAAAGTTGTAGCTGGGAAGAAGACAAATACAGTGGTTTTTGGTTTTTTGTAATCGGATCATTTTCACTGAGTTACGGTGTTCCAAAGTTTATAAATTAAGTAAAAGTTTCCACCTCCCATAGTGTACAGGGATAGCCATTATAAATTACCCAATGGATATTTTCGTAATTATTGCAGATAGATGCCTATATTAAATGTAAAAGTTGTAGGATAATAAGTGAAGTGTCCTAATTTATCATGAAATACACAGTGGCGTACCGCAGCTAAGAGATATAAAATATATTAGACTTTTTTTAAATGGAACACCCTGTATTTTATTTTATTTTCATGAAGCCCATATTTTTGGCGAGATGTAAGTGCGGGAATGAGGAGAATGAAAATAGATATTGGTGAGAGGATGAGAAAAGGGTTGTAGAATTGCAGGGAAGGGAGGGAAAGTATGTGGCATATGATGAGGGAATGTGAGAAAAGAGAGGAGAGGTGATTCTGGAAGAGAAGGGGGTAGGAGTGAGGTGGATGAAGGAGGTGTTAGAGAGGAGGGAAAGAGTGAAACGAAGGGGGCAGGAGTAAAGAAAGTATTAGAGCGGTAGTTTTTATTGGTATGTTTGGGCGTTTTTTAATGGGGACTTTATGTAGGTATATATTTATTATTATTATTATGTATGTATATGATATTATGTTATGTTATTAGTTATTATGTTTAGTTTGTGGTTATTGAGCTGAAATAAGAATCCTTTGAATATTTTTACAAACACAATAAATAAAATTGATTGAGTACAAGATGGAAAGGAGGGGTAGTTTAGTTTTTTGTTGTAAAGTCAGTCACATTTATGGTTGTCTTATTATATTTAATTAGTGGTTATGGGGCTGGAGTAAGAATCCTTGTATATTTTTATGAACATAATAAATATTGATTGATTTGTTAGTAGGTGTGCAATAATTTTTTTCAAGGAACTTACCAGATAATCTGTCAAGCACCTTGTGACGCAGTTGCCTGCTTTTTTGAGTTACAAAAGCATTTATTAGTTCACGAAACCAATTAATACAATGAAACACACAATCGGCTACATGCTTCAGTTGTTCAGTATCATAACCATCGATATCTTCCAAGTCAGGCATAATAACGGGACAACCCAACAAGGCATCAATTGATGCCAAATCTCCATCATTTTGTTTATAGTGAACAAGTCTTAATAGTCGGAAGAGCGGTGCCAAAATTAATACGGAACATTTCTGTGACTTTAATGTCAGCTCTCCTATGTTAACTGCAATTTGAGTGTCGACCTCTTGAGTTGTGTTTAAAGAAAATTGCATCGAAAATATGATATCATTAACTGGTTGAGGGACAGTTTCGGTTATAAAATTGTTCTGAAAATTGTTGGTAAACAATTGATACAACCAAACCATGAACATTTGGTGAATACAGGGGGTGGTAATTATTAGATAGGCTAGTTCGTCATAGTGCAATCCGACAGAATCCGGGATATCTAAGGTACATGTATTTGTAAGCTCTACCAAGGAGGCTGCCTCCTTTGGACCACCTGACGGTAAATCGTCTATTGAAATTGAATCATCGGTATCACTTGTAAAAGATCGGTCCTGCGATGTTGTTACTGTAACAAAAACAATGTTATTACTTCTTTGTCCGCAAATACAATATTGTTACCCAGTGCTTTAATCATCATAGTAGCGCCAACTATACCTCGATGTTTTGCAACTCTCTTAGAACTTGACAATTGCTTACGAATTATCATATGAATCTCATCCTTTAAACCTGACATTGCCTCATCACTTTGTTCTCCGCAAGTTAAACTGCACAACAATTCGAAAATGAGCTTAACATCGCCCAAATTAATTGCGTCTAATTTTTCCAACAGACCCATTAGCTGTACAGTGTGCTGTTGAAGTTTTTTCAAATCTTTCGACAACTCTATTAAAATCTTTAAAATCGGCCTTACACTTTTTTTATGGCTCATTCCGATAGCAAGAGTTAAACTGTAAATAATATCTTGTCGTTGCAACCTTTCAATTAAATTGTGATCGAATGTCAATTTAAATATCGTTTCGGACCATTCCAAAAGAACCGATTCCGTATAGAAACGTAACAGACTAATAGCGACTTCTATTATTGAACCAAAATAATCTTTCATAGTTTGCGTAACGAAATAATTTTTAAATAGCGCTTCTAAGTGTGTCACCTTAAACAGGCCTAATTTGACACGTTTCCGAAATAAAGCCTCGATGGTACTTTTTCGCATTTTTCCAGTTGAATGCAACATAAACAACATGAACAAATCGATCGGTTTCACGTCATTGCTCGTTTTGACGTTAGAGATGAAAGTTATCCACCCCTCGTATAGACTCTTACGTGTGTTCCACGCCGTCTGCAATCGGTTACAAATCAGTGCCTTCTTCGAATCCGTTTCCTTGTTACTCGGACAACACAGAATACCGTCCAAAGCATTTCGTACGCTAGGCAAGACCTCTTGAAGATCCTTCTGGCTGCATTCGGCCGTTACAAACTCAAATAAAATTGGGAATATTTTCGACGACGCATTCGTATGCATTTGTGCCAGTACCTCGCCGCGGATCTCACTTCGAACTGCGGCACTTAAATTTAAACAATTTAAGCAATCGATCACGGCACCAGTTAAATCGGGATTATTGTCTAGTAATTTACTTAACTGTTTGGCGGTTTCTTCATATTCGACATCCGGTATTACGTCCGGTAATAAATTTAAAATTTCCAACTGGGCTTCGAACGTACCTATTTCAGTTATATCGACAAGCTTCGTCGTAAGAGTCTTTGCGTTACTAACGTTTGATAAATAACGAAGAGGATTTAGTAGAAGTCTCAACCAACTTGTATCGTTGTTAACATCGACGGCATTGTTTGTAACCTCCTTCAGTAACAAGTCGATAATTTCGTCCTGCAAAGAAGGAATATTTAGTAAGATTCGTATAACACTCTCCTGTTGAACGGCAGATAATAAACTGTCATCTTTTTTCAGGTCTGTAGGTAAAAGCATCTTACGGAAAGGTTCCTCATTCTTACAAATACTCTTAAAGCCCTTTAAAAATTCTTCTAAATTGTTTGGATACGAAATATGCGATCGTAAGGTTTTCGAAATGTCACGTACAACCAAGGCTTGTTCTTGAGTAATGTGATTAGGTACATCACCATCGTTTAAGCACACACCGGACTGTGAAAGGACCTCCTTAAAGTACGATGTCACATTTACTTCATGTCTTTTTCTTTGTGTGAGGCTTCTACGGGTTAAGCTTGAACTTAAAGTCGGACTGGCAGTTCTAGGCATCTTTGCTCATTATTACTGTGTTACTTTGTATTTGTAAAAAATAATAAGGGTTAAAAGATTATTATCATTATGCACGCAGGCATTAGTTTAAATAAAGATAACCCTACTTTTTCGCGGGAAAAGTAAAGAAAATAGAATGAAGTTAGTAACCATTCAAACCAGCAACACCAAAACATTAAGAGCAGTAAATGTCAACATGTTTGCAATGAAAGACCTTAGCTCGTATGGCTCGTATTCACAGTCCTTACTTGAGGAGGACGAGGACCTCGACTTTAAGTATCCCTTACTGCGAAAAATGCGATTCATAAAGCTTAAGGCGAAGGGATTGGAGAGACCTTCGCGTCGGCGAAGGACCGACGACCGAGGATATTAACCTATACTTGCCTTAGGTGGAAAATTTTGTATACATTTATACAAGCGTTGAATGTCGGGATGCGTGCGGGTGGGAGCTCCTAGTAGCAAATAGGTAAAATACGGTAAACAGTGATTCTGAAATAGTAAAATCAGTGGAAAGTGCACGTGCGTGCGTGCCGAGAGTGGCTTACAAAAAACCGGTGGTGGATCGGACCTTTTTTGGCCGTGATAAGCAGATTTTAAGTGTAAATAGTGGCATTGGGGGTGGATTCTACAAGAAATCATCGCATAAGGTAGGACTCTTTATATTCTAAGGGGAACAGTTAGAAGGTAGTTGGCGGTTATCGCCACAGAGACTCTCGAGGTATGTATAGCGCTATCGGTGCTAGGAAGTCGGGGAACTGATTGGGGTGTTTCGCTGTGGGGGACACGAAATTCGTAAAGAAAACTGGTTTTTCGGACAGGGGGTGCCTCAAGCTTGCGTTAAGACACCCCAATCGAGGGGGTGAGAGCGAAATGGACAACTACGTGGTTTACTGATAAGCAGATTTTCACACTTTTGAGTTCCTTTGGAGGACAAGGACCCCTTTTACTTGTTTTTTTGCTAAGGGGACATTAATCAGGCGAAACTGAATAGGGATAAGGAGCATCAGAACTCACAAACCATCACCATTAAGGGGGCGAGGCTGTTGTGAATTACTAGTATTGATAAGGGTTTATCTCCGTATGGAGTAACTGTTTTATCTGGTTCTAGTTCGATCAATTAACGATTGTACTTTAGAGTTGCTATTAAACAAACTACAACTAATACTATTTGTGTTACAAGCTATATCTACCGGATGATGTGTCACCACGACCATCTCTGCTGTGTTGCCAACCTTCTTTTCTAATAACTAAGAACTAACTACTATCATAACAGTAACTTTACAGGGAAATTTTTAAGTTTGTTTTGCATATGGACACAACCGAAGTCGATGACAGCAATTAGGACCATATTAGGACGTTATCGCACAAAGGAAATTTTTATTAGTTTAGGGAAATTTCTTTGGTTACGTAGTAAATAGTTTTCAATTATTAACGGATAAGCAGGGAATTTAGAGGCGAAAGTGGGGTAACCACCCATTTACTTAGTGACAAATAGGTAACGGATAGGGTAACATCCCCTTATAGGGGTTGGTGTGATTCTGTACATAGGTTAAACAGCTGGATAGTACAAGTGACTAGAGTAATCGCCAAAACGGAAGACACCAAGGTGCGCGAAGTAAGTGACGTCAAAAGAGTATAACAATCATTGTAAAAACATTCTTCAAAACAGCTCTTCCCTTTTGACCGCGAATTTTTACATATGAGGTTATGTTAGATTTTCATTGTGACATCGCTAAAAAGTCAAGTCGCGAAACGGAATGGTAAATGTTTGTAGAACGCACTGTAATGTCTGCTTCTCAGTCGTATCATTAAAGTATTCTATTTTTTTTTTCAAGTTATCATTTGGTTTCTGCGCAAGTGTCTTCCGTTTTGGCGATTACTTTAGTACCGTTGATTGAAATTTCAATCAACGCTAGTACCTAGCGATAAGGGTTTATCTCTGGAGAGGGGAAACCTTACAGGGGAAAATTTAAGTTTATTTTGCAATTTGGACACAACCGGAGTCTACTATAGCAGTTAGGGTGTTATAATAGTACAAAGGAAATTTTATCGGCTGGGGGAAATTTTAGTTCACTTCGGTTATGAAATAAATAATTCCAACTATTATTTAGGGACAAGCAGCGAAAGTTACGTTACATAGGTTAAGTGACAACCGTGCACAGTACAAAGGGGTAACAGGGGCAAATGAGTAGTTGTAGGGGTTTAACAGCAGGCTAAATGTTGTTCGATCGGCACACAGGGTATGTCACTAAAAGTCACTTAATAGAGAATAAAATTAGCTGTAAGCGATAGCGACAGCGTAGGATACTCTGAAACACAAGGGAAAATGGGGAAATTGAAAGAGGAGTATGATAAACTAGAGCACAACTACAATACGCTAGCGGACGACTACGACAAACTTGCGGGAAAGTTAGTACAGGGGTAAAAAGGAAGAAATTTCTAAACTGGGCTTACAGCTATTCGAATCCATACAGAGAGGGGTAGCAAAGGAAGTGGAATGCAAGCGCATTACTAAGGAAAAACAAATAGAGATCGCGAAATGGAGAGCGAGAGTCGCAAAATGGAAGCAGGAGAACGAAGCACTGGAAAATAAGCTACGGAAAGGAGAGGAAACGAACAAGGAACTTAGGGAAACTTTAAAGGCGAAAGAAATTCAACTTGTAGACACGAACGCAAAACAATCGAAAGTGCAAACGAAACGGCAGGCGTGAGAAATTCAATGCACTGAGATGCATATGAATTATTTGAAGACGGAAACGAAATTATAAGCCATAGTGGAAAACTACAAGGGAATGCGCACTATACATATACCAAACCATACGGTACATGGGAAGGGTCCACAAAATAAACGATAGACAAACCGACATGACCGACATGAGGGTACAAGGAAACCCGGGCCGAGTATGGCCACGAGGACATACGCCTAAGAAGCCACCCCGCCCGCAACAAAGGAACACGGTAAACAAAAAGTGAGCAGAGGATAGGAATCGGCTACAAAGGTGGAACAGGGACCGCGGATCTATGCTGGGGAAACGGAACACACCCACGAGGAAGAGAAATGGTCGCATGCGTTTAGCAGATGGAGGCCGAGAACATGCAGGGAAGTGTGGGGAGAAAACAACACGAGGGGTAGCTCAGAGTGGAGAAAATGGTGAAGAACGGGAGACAATCCAGAGCAGAAGCTGTGCTTGTAAGACTCAAGGATCAAAACACTTACAAGGAGTGTCTAAGGAAAATCAGGCAGATGGACATCGATGGGATAGACAACAGGATTGAAGGGGCGAGCAAGACCTTGAGAGACGACATCTTGCTTAGGATGGAAAGGGGCCACGGAAAGGCTGAAACAATAAGGGCGAAGGTGGCGGAGGTAATAACTGATCAAGAGGTAGTCGTCCCCGAACCCTTTTGCAGTCGGTGATGAAGATAAGGGACCTCGATACGGTCACAAGCGGCAGCGAGATTTTGGAAGTAGTAGCGTAATTTAATTGGGCAATTAAATCAAGTATTAATATCAATAAAGAAATGAAAAGTAAAAAAAACCAAAAAATTTCGTTAATTCGTTTTTAATATTAAACAAATTTCTCAGGATGAAATATTTTAAACATGGCGATTGAAAAGTTGCGTTTTTCAGGGGTTTTTTGGCCCATGGAATGAGGTAAACTGGTTTAGTAGGTAGTTCATTTAGCCAAAATAATCTTATCTATTAATAAATATATTAATAAAGAATGCAGTAATAGTTCATGAAGCTGAGTGACCTTAGTTGTGAAACGCCAAATTTTCGCGGAGAATTTGACTCTTTTATTCGAAAATGAAAACTTCTATAGAATTAGGTAAGTATAACAATTAAGGCTCTTCTGGAGAGCTCGTCAATTTTAAACTTGCGCCTACCTTAGTTTTAAAACGCAACCAGTGATACGTGTGAATTAATGGTTCGCACTTTTGCAGTTTGCGTCGCGGTGATGTACGTAAAAATGGTGAAATCATATTGTCGTAGTTTATTATTGTAAAAATGCACGTACATGCCAGGGAATATAATTAACTTAGAAATTCTGATATTACCATTTAAATACATTGGTAATGTTTTAACAATTATCTCCGCTAATTGATTTTGGAGGTCCTTCGAAAGCTATTTATTATACTTGTAATTTGTTTATATATACAAATTTTGTTGTTATTTTGACGTTGAATACGATAATTTTATTTTTCAATTACTTTTACAAAGGTAACTTATTGTAATGCTTTATGGCGTACTTGCTTGAATTGAAAAGCTGAATTTGCACAATTCAATACGTCCGCTGCGCTGTCATTGAACTGTAATTTCTAATCTTCCTTGCTAATTCTGGAATATTACGGGTGTCCATTTAGTAGCCCGTTCTTCAAGTACGGCTTTATTGTTAAATTTACTAAAAAATAAATATACGGGATTGCAATTAGGTTGGATGAAGCACATTTGCAAATTATTTAGACACATACAGGGTGTCTCCAAAAAGTATGGCGCATAAAACGTATATTTTTTTAAATGGAATGACCCACTTTTTTTAAGCGCAAATGTAGGGGCCTTGGGTGAGCTTTTCAGTCGTACATTATTTTTCTATTAATACACGGCGTTGTCAAGTTATTAATTAATACATATTTTTTTGCTAAATATCAACCCTTCCATTATACGCTTGTATTTTTTTAACGTCTTGTTTTTGTTTTTACGTAAGTTTGGTGGTGGACTTGGGTTTAATCAGAGTATTCAACCGTGACGAAACATTAAATTATTTCATACAGGATGTTCACTTTTTCCTGCTCCAAACATCGACATTTTCAAACTAATTTTTCTTCATTTTTTTAAATGGCACACCCTATTTATTGTTGCATATTTGGAATCCCCGGTAAATTTTAGTGCAACTTTATTAAGCTTACCCTATACCTAAGTGCGATAGTTTTTTCGCAAATCGAGATTTTCTATTCTTTACGGCAGTAGACAGTAGTGATAGTGTCGTTTGAATTTACTATGGCAAAAGCTAAATTACGTTTATCCAGAGTTCGGAAAAATACGAAGGTGAGAATAAAGAACGCAATAATTAGGTGAGTACTACCTTTTACACAACACAATAGTAGATATTTAATCATTTACGTATGTTTACTTATGATTTTTTCTTACAGACGATGGAAAACTGCAATCTCCGATGGTCCACCTACACCTACAAATTTTCTTCGGGTTGAAGATGAGATGATGCCTGCGGATTCAGAAATTAATATCGTCACCACGCCGACGGACGAAAATTCACGGTTTGGCAGGGCATACAATTATTTGGAAAAAACAAGTAACAGTGACGTCGATAAAAATTACGATGAGGCAGGCAGTTCTTCTACAGAGCTTCCTTATGCCATCGAAATTGTAAAGGACGTTCCACATACACGCGATATTGCTGGACGAAGAATAATCGATCTACAGTATTTTTTAAATCAACTACAATCTTTGAAACATGATGAACTGGGTTGTTCATTTTTTGATATGTATATCATATCAGAAAAAATAGAAGGCCTAGATAGCACGTTTTCCTTGCGATGTTCGATGTGCAATATTGTGCAAACGATTCGGACAGGAAAAACTACTGTCAATTTGGCTGCAGTAACAGGTGCAGTAGCTACCGGTATTGGTTATTCCCAACTAACGGAACTTTTGGCTGCTATAAATATTCCCAATATGTCTAATAAAACATATATTAAATACCATGCAAAACTGTCGTCTGTTATTGATGCAGAACTAGAAAAGGAAGCTGCAATCGCTGGTAAAGAGGAAGCACAACTGGCAATCGATTGTGGAGATGTTAGTGCTACTGGGATTCCTATTATACCCATAATTGTTGATGGAGCGTGGAGCAAGAGATCTTACAGGACTAACTATAACGCTTTATCTGGTGTGGCTTGCATAATTGGTGCTAAGACGAAGAAAATTTTGTATGTTGGCATAAAAAACAAGTATTGTTTTGTGTGTCAACGAGGTAGCAATAAGCATCATCGATGTTTTAAAAACTGGAACAGTACTTCTACTGGAATGGAAGCAGCAATGGAAGGTTTCAAAAAGTCTTTACAAACACACAATTTAATATATGGGAAAATTATAGGCGACGGTGATAGTAGTGTGTACAAAAAGTTGGTTGAGGTGGCCACCGTGCTGTATATACAATTTTTTCCACTACTAGTCAAATTTAAGACACAAATTAAAAATAAAAAAATTTCTTGTAAAAATCAAGTAGGTAGCACAGGAATGCAAATTCGCCTTTCCACTAATAAAACAAAAATCAAGTAGTCTGATGCACATTAATGACATTTCCATTAATAAAACTTTTATTCAAATAATTTTATCGTGTTAGGTAATTTTAAGCAGCAAATACGTTAAAGACAATCTCCTGGGTATACCAAATTATGTTGCACAAGTTTTTGTTAAACAACTATCCCTGAATTCTCACAACGTTTGAATTTGTCCATTATTAACCTAGGTTAATAATAGAAGAAATTATTGACCACTAGGTAGAGAAATTAAACTTCTCAGTTGTCTAGAGCAGCGGTTCTCAACCCGTGGTACGCGTACCCCTAGGGGTACGCGTTTGATGGCTAAGGGGTACGCGAAAAAAATTTAGTAATGGCGGATTTTTAAAAATATGTTATTCTCCTCTTGTCTCGAGGCAGTTCAAAGCGGTGGCAAAACAGTGGACAAAAAATTATTGTAGCGCTCGTTATTTACAAATAATGGTTATTTATTTATCAAGGGCGTCAAGGACTCCAATACCACCGCGGCGGCCGTTTCCTGATTGACGCGTTTGACAACTGAGTAACTTTGATTTGAGATTGTTGCTAAAGTTACTTTGGCAAGTAAACGTGGCGTCGGCGTCGTACAATGCGGTTGCCATTGGCGCCGACCTTATCATTTGACATTGTTTTAGTAATAAGCATCATAATGAACAAAAAGATATTGTTCGAAGTTATGTTTTTTAGGTTGAAAATAAAAATGTATATTTTTAGCGCAATATTACATTACATCTTTTTCAGCACTTATATTTTTGTTGTTGGTTAAATAATTATGTATCTATAAAAAATCTTTTAGTTTTCATCAATAAACATTCTGGACATACGCCTTGTCACGTTATTGCTATATTTATTTAGTTTTAGAACGATGGTAAAATAATAACTACGAGTATATACATTATAAAAATTTTTCTAATGAAGGGGTACAATTTAGGATAATGAACTGCCAAGGGGTACGCAAGCCAAAAAAGGTTGAGAATCGCTGGTCTAGAGGATACGCAATAATTATCAACTTCACAGCTAGTAGTGGAAAAAATAATATTCTTGTATAATAAAAATATTCTCTTATTGACCATTACATTTATTACTTTATTCATTGCCACCGACATTCCTTATTACCCCTTCAAGTTTGGTTTAGTTTTAGTTACTCTGTAGGTACAGTGTATATTAATAAAATTGAAATCGAATAGATTTTTTCATACTTTTATTGAAAACGGCTAAACCTAAAGTCAAACCTTTGGCGGCGCCACTGTTATTTTCCAGATGGTTTTTGGATTTATAAAATGTGTACACATATTATTGTACATTATTCTTGAACAATAAACTACATTCCATCATTAATTTTTTATCATATTGACCTACTCACTTAATTTTTTATTACAAATTAATCTACATAAGGTAAGTAAAACGGATGATCACGCGGTACAAAAATCGTGATTAAACATTTTATTGAAAATGAAACGTTGCTTTTTATAATTCTAACAGCATATGAAAGTAAATGAACCTGTCGACAAACAAACAAAATGATATAATATGGTATTGTGCAAGATAGTACACAATTCTAAAGCTGTAATGATAATCCTATAATGAAGGTTTCTGTTTCTTGAAGTAGGTACCTGACAAATATAGTTCGAGGCGTAACACCGTTTTATAAAATTTGTTCAAAAAACTTTTAGATTCGGTAAACTTTTGACAAGGATTACAGCTACAATTTAATAGTTAAAGAAAAATGCATAGTATTATATGTCTTATGAATGCTGTAGAATTTGTCGGACGGATTATATTTTCTAGTATTTTTTATAGTTTGCTCAGTATTAACAAATATAAACAAAACAAAACAACAATTTTTTTTGGTCGCATTTAATTATTTATCTTAAAAAGGAATCCGTCCGCCAAATTTGACTAAATGGAAGATTATATTCCTTAATTTAGTTTTGTTTCATATTCATTTTTTAAGCTGTAATCCTTGTCAAAAGTTTGCAGTTTTTGTATTTAAACGGCGTGTGACATGTGTGTTGCCTACCCCCTGTACAGAGGAGCCTTAAGTATAGGAATGAGACTTCCTTATGAAACAACGCCCTATGCATTTTCTTTCTTTTGTTCCAGCATCCCTTATAACCTGACCTGAGCAAAACAAGAATTACTCTTTGGCTAATAGAGAATAAAATTAGCTGTAAAAACGTTTTGGCAGCACCTTAATGGCTGTATTTTGGCATGCTGCATTATGGCTTTAAATTTTGCTGCGCAAGAGCCGTGAAATCTAATTACGTAGAGAATTTAGCTGGGACCACTGAATAGTCCAGTAACCTTGTCGCCTAAAAGGGGTGGTACCTTGCGTCAAATCCGGTAGTTCTGATTTTTTGCTAACTTATTTATGATGTTACCCCAATGAATAATACAAGTTTGAGACCTCGAGCGCCGAACGCTACCTTGTCATAAATCGAAAAAACCGCAACATTTTCGACTTTATTTCAGTTTTGGGCGATTTTAAGCCTAAAGAACTAGTTTTTCGATAAAACCTACGCAGTAAGTTTTTAAAGTAGACTAAATTGTCTACAATATGAGATGAAAACTGTCTCTGTAGACCCAATAGTTTCCGAGATAAAGCTTTTCAAAGTTTATCATTTTTATCGAACTTCGCAATTTTTAGCAATACTTTAGACGCCACTCAAGCAACACAGGCGGGCTTTATCAGAGGTTCCTGGAACTACACGGGTTGGGATTCATACTGTACCCTCTCCCTGGGGGTGGATATCGAAGTCACAAGACCTCTGCCCCAAAATGATGTCCAGAGGCGCAGCCCCACCCCCACAACACCTTTTGTGGGTGATTTCTTGCGGTTGCAAGAGGGGTTGTAGGAACGCGTGCAGCTGCAGGAAGACAGGGATGACAAGCTTATCAGCATGGACAAAGTGAGGGGGGGGGGCTTGGGGGGTTAAGCCCTTCCAAACTTCAATTTAGCCCCTCTAGCTTACCATGACATCTTAAAAAACTGTAGACGTTATACACATATACATACTTCTTCTCATATTATCTGTGGGGCTTGACCCCCCCAGATCTGTTCACCTAACTTTGCCCGTTCTCATCAGTCTGCAGGCATTACAGCGGGGCCTCCTTGACAACGTACCGGATATTGCAGTAGAAATAGACTTCGATTCCCCAGAAGGCGGCGATCTGTCCGATGTCGACATGGAGGTTGTCTTGTGGGCACAAGACATCGACGATACATCGCGATCCCCTGATAGGGATATGCCATCACGATACGATGATCCACATACGGACGAACCTCAACCGGGCCCTTCCAAGAAGGCAAAATTAACTTAATTTTAACATCCCACCATAAAACGTACAGAGCTTCGATAATATAACAGGGGTATATTTTAGAAATATGAAAAATGTAAAAGATGGGGAGGGGGGAGTCTTCGTACTCCTCAAACCTCTTTAGAATACACTACAATATAATCGAGGGTGGGGGCCCGAAGAAATAGGGTCAAATTCGTTCAGAATAACAAATTACATATTGGTAAAAATTGCGAAGTTCGACAAAAATGATAAATTTTGAAAAGCTTTATCTCGGAAACTATTGGGTCTACAGAGACAGTTTTCATCTCATATTGTAGACAATTTAGTCTACTTCAAAAACTTACTGCGTAGGTATTATCGAAAAACTAGTCCTTTAGGCTTAAAATCGCCAAAAACTGAAATAAAGTCGAAAATGTTGCGGTTTTTTCGATTTATGACAAGGTTGCGTTCGGCGCTCGAGGTCTCAAACTTGGATTATTCATTGGGGTAACATCGTAAATAAGTCAGCAAAAAATCAGAACTACCGGATTTGACGCAAGGTCTGAAGTATAAGGTTACTGGACTATGAAATATAAGCAACCTGGAGCGCGCACGGTGCATTTAACCTGTAGGAAATAAACCGAGCGTGCGATAGCAAAACGGAGGGACATTGTGTCCTTGTTGTACTCATTCACAGTTAAGCTGTTGAAGCATTTTCATTGTTTTACGATTAATCAAACTAGTTTTTTATTACGTATACGATACAATAAAAAAAAATGAGTAAGACACAGACCGAATGTCCCTACAATAATTCCCTTTCTGTCGACTCGGCTGTAAGTTAAGCGTAAGCGTTCCAGGTTGCTTATATTTCAGTGGCTGGGACATACCATTTGGCTGTTATGGACAGCCATAACCATTTATTTGTTAGTTGGGTGTAAGTGTAAAGCCATTTAGTTGATAATATTGTTATGGAGTAGGTACATTACAGTCAACTAGTGTTCCGATATACAGCTATTTCACTGTCTATCACAGCTATAATCTGCCATACAACGTATAAACAAAAATAAATTTTAAAATATTTCTGAATAGGAAAAGGGACAAATATTGAAACATAACTGTAGAATTAAAAACTACAGTCCAGTGGTCAGAGGCCTTGGGGCAAGGCGCATACTTTCAATACAATTCATTAAATGCCCATGGCCGGCTGTTTGAATCTCTGTGATAGAAACTACCCATTTAATGCGCCCACTTATCCACGATACAAATGCATTTTTCATAGTATCTTATATTGTTTTCTTTAAATGCATCATTCAATAAGACGATCATTTTTTAATATAAATATTCTTAAATAACTTTCAGGTTTTTGTTGTTTTGGCAGCTTGTAAAATTGGCTTCTAATGTAGCTGTTAGCTGGTTATCAACGTTTATCATGGTTTAGCCCATGTGACTTTCGCCACGTCCACTATCTGATCCAGTTACCCAGTGTGGGGGTGGCTAGGATCGCTTCTGGCCAGATAGGGTGTGTCTCCGGGGAGTGGGCGTCTCTTATTCCTTAATTGTCTCCGTATACATTGTCCGTATAAGGGGAACCATCCTCTCTTCTGAGTCTAGCTGGATTATAATGTGGATCTTATTCAGGCGGGATCTAGGGGAGGAAGATTCTGTAGATCCACAAAAGATCTTTTATGTCTCTCTGACTCCCCTAATATTCTTCTTATATTGCCTTGTATTCCCCAAGTCCTCCTTCCCAAGGGCCTTCCTTGCCTCGTGGAAGAATTTTTCTAGCCCGCTTTTCTGCTTTTCGTGCGCGCTGTACCACCGGGGATAGTTATAAAGAGTCTTAACAGTTGTCAGAGAAACCACCGCATAATGAAATCAGAAAGAAAATAAAATTTTCTCCTGTAACTCAGTAGGAGTCTTATCATGGTACATTCGTCGTGGTATGTTTACAATGCAGGCCTTCTTGGAACACCAATAGTAAAAAGAGGAATTAAAAGGATTGTTGGCAAGGATGATGCATCACCCCGCCCCCACACCAACGCAGAAGGTCTCCATTTGCAGAACATCCAATACGACGTCCGAAGATTGAAGTGAACTAAACTGCCAGATCTAGTGTCATTTGAAGGCAAAGCACAGTGGCATGAAAATAAAAAAAATGTATACATTTTCTCTATAACGCTCATATAGATTAACGACCCCACCCATTAGGGGATGTAATTCTCAATAAGACATCTAACGAGTAAACAATTAAAACCAAACTGAGAAGGATCTACTATTTTGGTTACGTTATTGAACAGTAAGTCAATTGTCCGTCATTTTAGATCACTTTCTACGACA
Organism: Pyrocoelia pectoralis; assembly: GCA_036250285.1. Taxonomy (NCBI): domain Eukaryota; kingdom Metazoa; phylum Arthropoda; class Insecta; order Coleoptera; family Lampyridae; genus Pyrocoelia; species Pyrocoelia pectoralis. Next base: position 84,984,684 of record CM070074.1, on the reverse strand, counting down.
CAAACACGATGGGATTTCCTTTATGGTATCTTACTTGGAACCAAGACTTGTCTGATCGATTTCATACGATTTTTACGTCTCTTTTCTGCACATATTAACGGTCTAACGTGACACGGTGAATTGACCATTGAACTCCTCGAGTCCCATATATGCAACAGCGCTGAGGGAATCATTAAAGCATTAACTGACATTAATTATTCTGTTTTATTTATGAATTACAAAATGACAAACATACTTTTATGTAAATTGATATCTATTATTGTTATTACAATACCATTGTGATTAAATGTGGCATTGTATGGAAAGAAGAATGATATTTTAAAGTTGGATCATAATTTTCCTTCATAACAACGTCGAGAAATCGTATTTCATCTTTATTATAAAACATAAAAAATTATTATAGTGGAACTAAACAAAATAAATTGGGGAATTAAATCCAGATTCTTAATTTTCCACGTTATTACACAGCGAACCCAGGTGACAAAACAAATGAAGCAAGAGTTTCTCCGCCTTGAAATTCGTAAGAAGTTGGCATTAAAGCGTGAAGCTTCGCGAATTGTAAAAAATTGAAAGGCCGCACTCAGTCAGAAGGGTGACGTGAGAAATCGAGTCATTTGGCCTGAGACACTTGAACCCCTCGACTTTATTTATTTTCATCTCTACGCGTTCATCTAGTTTTCATAGAATGTTTTCTTTTTTTTCCTGTACCCGTAAATGCAAGTGTTACATATTATCATCCACTTGCAATGTCTATTGCAAATTTATTTATTAAGAATTACACTAGTATAATCTTTGGAAAGTATCTCGTGTTTCATGAAAAATTCATCATTTTAAAAAGCAATTTCTGTGAACACCCACCTGTTTCCTGCTTTTGGCTTTTTGGATTACTGACATCGCTTATACATTGAATCCTTTATAATATGTATTTTTGAACCGAATCATTACATTTCCAATACATCTGATAATCTATTATATTTCATTTTGAAGACATCCATAAATTTGAAATCGGTCAACCGTTTTTCGTAATTATAGCATTTCAAACCATCTACGTTTCGTAGTACATTCAGTCCAAGGAGCTAGTAATTTCCATTTTGTAGCATAATTTTTAGCGTGCTCCATCAACCAATTCGGCGATTGGGAAACAACCTCAGTTTAGATTACGCCACTGAAAATGTTTCGCCGTTGTTTTCTGCATTTTGCAAAACATATCTTCAACATTTACTTTTTATCGAAGTTAACATAATCGATTAAATTACGTATGTAACTAAATTGGGTTCGTTTAGACTCTATCAGGTTCAGATACTCTAAACTTTAGAGTATCTGAACCTGATACTTTAATATTATGTGTTGATTATTTGGGCATAGACTTTTCCTGTAATTTTGCAGAAACGGCTTACATTTTCATAACTTTCAACGTTCCCAATATACTGTAAATGTTTATAGTAATTAATGTATTGTGGCCCGTTTTAGCACTAAATTTCACATTAGACTTACAACTTGTACAGGTTATTATAATAATGACGACCTTTGATGGAAAAGTAAACGAGTTCAAAAACTTTCATTTTTGAAGTTTATTTTTGCATCACAAAATATCGAATTTCTTGACAATTTTACTGGAAATTTTAATAGGTAGATTTATTTTGAAGAAAAATGCTGCTGAATGAAGTTATTTGGAAACCGAATTCTACTTTGAAACGTGGACAGTCTGTCAGTATGAAGATCTGAGCAGTGGTGGTCTATATTTAGGAAGCACGTAGTCATACTGGGAAAAATTGCGTAGTTCCCTGGTCGTTATCCCAAATCCGATAGAAACGTGTGGATTTTATAAGATTTAGGGGATCACACAAGTAGACACACAGTTACAGAGAAAAAGGTATTTTAATAAGTTCCACTATACTGTCCCAAGTCGCTTCATTCACGGGATCAAAAACCCCCGCTAAAACTGGTGCGGATGTCCGCAGGGGGTACCATCTACTATGTGATATGTTGGTTGCCTAAGTCACAGTAGCCAAGGGAAGACCATGACTGTACTTTATTTTGAAAGTTTCTCTTGGATTCGTATCCTTGATAAAAAAGCATGAATGTAAAGTGGTCTTCAATTTTTTGATATCACTTCGAAAAATTGGTCAAAATGGCCTCCGAGGTTTGGAATTTACGGAATTCGTTATGGTTATACACTGCATTCCCAGATGTTTTTGAATAACTTGGGAGAAAGAAGAAGAATAAATTGGACAGGTCTACTTTTAAATGAGTAGAGGACTGATGTGGAATCAAAGTTGGAATATCAAACTAAGACTCTAAATCATTCCTTTATAGCCTTTATAAGTCGTGAAGCTTTAAAGCAAAATGTTGAACTTAACTTAGTTTCCCATGTTTTAGACGAAATTAACCTTAACCTATTCAAGGCGAAAAATGAGCGCTGCCACTGTGTAATGTAAAGTAAAAAAAAGAAACTAACACGGCCAACGGAATCACTAAGATCTGGTGTAGATCCCTAATGGTTTGTTAGTTCCCTCTATTGGTGGGTACCATTTTTCGCCACGGTCGCGGTCGGCTGACTTCAAAGAGACACTTCTTTGTGTAATGGTGGCATATTGTTTTGGTGCCTGTGGGCAGTTGTTCGCTGCAAAATTACCTCTAAGATGGTTTCCGAATACCACCACACACGAGCACAAGCAGGAAACAACAGTCTCGAGCTCGTGTGGGTTGGAGGACATCTAGGAAAAAAAGGCAATGGAAAAGCCGATACGTTAGCCAGCTTGGCCTCAAAACAAGTGTTTTTTGGCCCAGGGCTACGTGAATCTTAATCTTAGACTGTGGTCCTGTACAGGACTATCAAGTAAAAGCCTTCGTATAGGTACTTTTTGCAAACTAAATAATCAACCTTGGTTGAATCATCATTTTGTAGCAGATACTTTATGAGTGTCCTGCACAGTGCACATGTCTAACTGAGAGGAATCTTGTTAGGGGAATCCTACCCGGACATTACCACGATTAAAGCCGCTTCCTCAGACTGCATCCTCAGGTATTTGACGTGCGGGGTGGTTTGAATGACGTTTTAGGGTGGAACGACTGTAATAAAAAAGTAGCACAAACGGTGCGGATATGCGGACTACGGTGGGAATCCAGAATAAAATGTTCATAACTGCAGTGCAGCGAAAATTTCTAAACGATAGTAAGGTAACAAAGGAAACACATGTTCTTAAGAGTCCATCACCAGTTGGAATTGAAACTGATTTCATGGGTGTCGCTGTATACATAAAATTTAAATAAAACATTGTTGTATAAACACAAAAAAGGTGTCAATGGATAGAAGAGGAAGGTTTATTGTAGGGCTCTCCAGTTAGGGATTTTTAAATTTTTCACAAAGTTTTTTGTAAAATTTGTTTGAAGTTGCTTAATATTCATTCAATTTCACGAATATTTTACAAGAAATACGAACAAAAATGGAAAATTCTAATACACGAGAGCCCTACAAGAACCTTTCCTCTTTGCAATGACATATTTTGAATTTCGATAAAACTATTTATTATTCAAATTTTATGTATACAGGGTATACCACGGAACCCGTTCATTAGAAGTTTCTGGGGTCCCTTATTAGTTATGAATTTGAAACTTTCAGGTTAAGGATAACCCATAGCATTCTTTTGTTCTAAAATATTGTCGATGTTGTACAACTTCCGGAAGGACCGGAAGTCCCCATTCATCTTCTTATTTTAAATGGAACCCCCTGTATATTATTGCATTTTTGGATTGTACAATCGATTCTGCGTGACATTGTATTAGATTATCCTATACCTATCTTCAACTGTTTTTGAGATATTATGATTTTTTTGAAAAATTTGCGCTTTGCGGAGGGATGTTTAATAGCCCACCTGTTGCTCTTCTTTGAACGCAAAACATTCATACTTTACAAACACGAAGTAAAACCATAAGGGTTCACAAAATGCATTTGAAAACCTATCACAGATTATACAGGGCGTTCAAAATTATGAACCAAAATTAAATTTTGAACTAAATTGGATGAACAAAATCTTGCATGGAAAATATCCGACTGTATTAAAATCCTCAGAAATAAATAAAGACATGTCCATAAGATGGTTAAAAGATGGATTTCTACATTCAGAAACTGAAGGATTCATATGCGCAATTCAAGATGGTGTCATTGCAACAAATAATTACAAAAGACACATAATGAATCTGGAAGTCTCTGACAAATGTAGAAAATGTCTCTCCCAAAATGAAACCATAGAGCACATTATTGCTGGTTGTTCTAATTTAGCACCGATTGACTATCTTTATAGACATAACCAGGTTTGCAAAATTTTACATCAACAAATAGCGAAAAATTTAAAGTTAATAAACAGTATTAAACCTTATTATAAATACATTCCGGAACCAATATTAGAAACTGATTCATACATCTTATATTGGGATAGAATAATTATAACAGATAGGGAAGTCTCACACAATAAACCCGATATTGTTATAATTAATAAATTAGATAAACATGCTGTCATCATTGATGTTGCTGTGCCATTATCCACGAATATTATAAAAACTGAAAACGAAAAACGTAGAAAATATGAAGCATTGGCAATTGAGATGATGGCAATTTGGAATTTAACTAAAATCTACATTACTCCAATTGTTATTTCGGCAACAGGTGTAATTTCTTGTAAATTTGAATCTTATTTAACATCACTATATTTAAATCCAAAATTATTTGTAATAATACAACGAGCTGTTTTATTACAAACATGTCACATTGTCCGAAAATTCTTTAATCTAAATTAATTTAATTTCATTCATAATCATAAATACTTATTAGATAATATAATTTTGTTTTAATCTTAAGATTCCTAAAAAATAAATTTATGGTTGGATGTTATCCCCCATAAATTTAATTATTGTACCACTATGTAAGTGTGAATCAATAAATAATAATAATACTTACTTGATTTCGATCCGTGCGGTTAGTTAACCAGACTTGGCCTAAGTATCGATAAAAACCGAAGTATAATAATAATAATACCTTTTATTGAGAGCAAACTATTAAATTACATAAGATTGTTCAAAATACGTTAAAACTGCACACTTGTTCTCAAAAGAAGGGAGTTCGGGTGTCTACAAAAAAAGTAGAGACCTGTTAGACGTTCATTACCGTATTTTATTTTCGCATACTCACAGCCTACTTTCAAATGTGCATAGGCTTTGAGTGCAGTTTTAATCAATATTAGATAAAAAGTGTTAATAACTACAAAACCGCTAAAGATAGGTATAGGGATACCTACCTATAGTTTATCGATGCGTAAATTAAATCATTTTCCAAATATGTAAAAATATACGGGGTGTTCCATTTGAAAAAAATGACTTTTTGGTGTTTGAAGTTTTTTAAATTTGCCACTAATTTTGAACGCCCTGTATAATCTGTGATAGGTTTGCAAATGCATTTTGTGACCCTTATGGTTTTACTTCGTGTTTGTAAAGTATGAATGTTTTACGTTCAAAGAAGAGCAAAAGGTGGGCTATTAAACATCCCTCCGCAAAGCGCAAATTTTTCAAAAAAATCATAATATCTCAAAAACAGTTGAAGATAGGTATAGGATAATCTAATACAGATTAACGCAGAATCGATTGTATAATCCAAAAATGCAATAATATACAGGGGGTTCCATTTAAAATAAGAAGATGAATGGCGACTTCCGGTCCTTCCGGAAGTTGTACAACATCGACAATATTTTAGAACAAAAGAAGGCTATGGGTTATCCTTAACCTGAAAGTTTCAAATTCATAACTAATAAGGGACCCCAGAAACTTCTAATGAACGGGTTCCGTGGTATACCCTGTATTTCTAAACCCATGCAAGCGCTAAAATTTGCATAGTGCATTGATAAACTTCGTAAAAAATTAAAAAATCCCTATCAGAAGGGCCCTACAAGTTGTTGTGGTTATACAACAATGTATTATTTCAATTTTATGTATACATAAAAAGCCATTGTGAATCAGTGTCAATTCCAACTGGTGATAGACCCTTAAATTGTGGTGTTTAGCACACTGCATGCGAAAAGGAAGGTGTCAAGTAAGAAAGGACCAATAAAATAATTAGTGCTTATTAAATGCGAGGGCTGTTTTTTTTTCAACCTCCGATTGGCTATAAAGGAAAGACGGGTGAAGGATAGAAAAATTCTGGAAAGAGGTTCTTAAATGAGATTGAGCAAGGTATATTTTAAGCCGAATTTGCATAATTTTCCGTATTTGTAAACTGAAGTAATGACGTCATCGAATTTGTTTTTCCCAGAAACACATACCTAAACATTATCACTTAGGTAGTATTATTTATTAATTTAACATTACAAATTCTTGCTTTATGCAGTGGAGCCCCGTCATGCTGAAAACATATGTTTGCTCGCAGCTGGCACATTTTCGAGAATTATTTGTCAAGTTTAATTATTGACAGAAGCGTTGAGTGAAAACAACGACAGAAGCGACTTTGCTATTTGTTTGCAAAGGCTACTTGTTTAAATCGTGACGATCGCGGGTTTGTGATAATACTTTTTTTTACAAATTTGTTTTTAACGGGACAAGATGGCGAATTTCTTTCTTTACAAAATTTGTTCAGAAAAATGAGATCTTTTTAAATATGTCAAAATATCCTAGGTATGTTTCCGGGAAAAACAAATTCGATGACGTCATTACTTCAGTTTACAAATACGAAAAAATATACAAATTCGGCTTAAAATATACCTTACTCAATCTCATTTAAGAACATCTTTTCAGATTTTTCTATCGTTTTTACTTTTCTTATAATAGAGCTGAGACATCGAGTTTCGCTCACCGTGGTACAATCAAGGTTACTCTACATAGTCGCGTTGATGATCGAGGCATTTGTCATAGCTGTGAACAAGCTTTGCAAAACTCTCTTCATAAAATGTTGCCGTCAATGATTTGAAGTGAATTGTGACGGTTTCTTTGAGTTCTTCGTCAGTTTGGAAGCGCTGACCCCCAAGCCACTTTTTCAATTCAGGGCATTGTCATAGATCAGAAAAATTTCAGAAGTCGCTATGCTTCATCTTGTGTTTTGAATAGCTCCCCGTAAGCACCGTAAAGTTTCACAATAAGGATCTGCAGTCTCCAGTATGTAATTGTTTTCCCCTACTACATAAACTCTACAAACAACACACCTTTTTGGTCCTAAAAACTTCGTTGAATTTAATCACTTTGCAGTGTCCAATTTGTGTTTTTAAGTACATACTTAGTTTATAATTTGCTGTTTTATTGTTTAGTTTTTATATGATTTTGTTAAATGTATTAATGGTGAAATTTTCAGTCAGCTGAAGTTATGTCCTGTCGTTACATCACGTTATGCAAATTTCGTAAATGTAATGGCGTTGGTAATGCAAAAGGTCGAATATGGAATGAATACTTCATTAGCGTTAATCAGAAACACTAAAAAGCTTTCATAAATATCATGGGACTCTGTGTTAACATTGAATAATATGTCGCTTCAGGGCCGACGGACGAGGTTCAATATGATTTATAAATGAAACACGGCAAAATTAAAGTTCGCTTTTAAACTATACCTTCGAATATGTTAATAAAATGAATAACAGAAGACCGGCTCTTGCTAATTTACTTACAAAAATGATTAGTGGTCGGAAATGAAGCGCCACCCTCTTGAGACACTTCGAATCCAACGCACTGCACCTATCTCTACTTCTACATCGAGCGTAAATGTAGCCGTAACGTGGCTATGAAATCTAATTTACGGACTTAAATAATGATTTAAATTTGTAAAACGTAGGGGAGGTTTCGCACGGTTATTGCTTAAGTTTCTTTACTAAAACTTGGTGCAATTTGTTTATTAAAATTGCACTTCGAAATAGTTTAGAATGTAAATCACACCTACTATCGGAGTAAAAATGCAAGGCCTCTGACTTTAGAAGCTTGTATCTCAGTAATTAGCAATCATAATTTAATGAAATAAAGTGCACTTAAAAGACCCTTTATTTCTACAAAAAGGTGTACAATTTTAAATTTTTACAATACATCGTTAATTTTTTGTATCAGTGTATGTGCGAAAAAGCGCTAATTATGGCTCAAATCGCACAAGCGTTCCACTTTAAAAATTAATTACGGCTATATTATTGAAACTGAGTGGTAGATACTTATATATTTCAAAAATGTATACTTATTTGTCGATGTGAGATGCTTTTCAGGCCAATTGGTTTATTAGTCTTAAAGCTATAATGAAAAAACGACATCTTGTGTTTATTGCTGTTAATTAAAATAAAAGTTAAACAACTGATTCTACCATTTTGATTTTTACACATGTTAAACATATATAAATGACTAATGTACTGCCCAAAAATGAAGAAATTTCACCCTTCAGTTTTTTCGTTATGAGTGACCACTTAAAGTCAGAGGCCTTGCATTTTTACTCCGATAGTAGTTAGACGAAGTTCGTACATATTCATATCGTGAAGTACACGAGCACGCCATCATCGTATTTACTATTTACATATTTACCGAACAAATTTACTGATAAATTTAATTATTGAAGTTTAAGTTTACACGATAGTTATGCGTCACTTTCCTAATAATCATTTTTCATATACCTACCTATCGCCATCTTATATCCAAAAGAATTCCATGTTTCTTTGTTATCATTTTGGAATTATTAGAGTTTGTCTACAAATGTGAACGAAAAGGGCATTTTGAAAATTTCAATCGGTTACGATATTTTTTTGTTATAAAATCCAGGAAGAAGCGGAGGATGCCGTTATAAATTTTTTAGGCGTAGGTCATGTAAAATATTTCATGTTGGTTGAATGTTCTTATACAGTTGACAAAAGGCATTGGTATGGGCCACAATCCGCATTTTTCCTGGCGTTCATTTCATCCTAAAATTTCCACATTGTTCGAAGATTTTAAAGCTACCTAACTCATACGTTGCGATTAAAGGAAATGTACTAAGTCCACATTTTTCCTCGCGTTCATTTCATCCTAAAATTTCCACTTGAGTTGAAGATCTTAAAGCTACCTACTCGTACATCTTGATTAAAGGAAAACTATTAAGTCCGCCTTTTTCCTCGCGTTCGTTTCATCCTAAAATAGAAATGTCCACTTTGGTTGAAGATGTTAAAGCTACTTACTCGTACATTTTGATTAAAGGAAAACTATTAAGTCCGCATTTCTCCTCGCCTTGATTTCATTCCAAAATTTCCACTTTGGTTAAACATTTTGTTACGGCAAGAATTGAGAATTGTAACACAATTTATAAATAGGTATTGCACTAGTAGGTAAGCTCAGTTGTATGGACGGTTGGTCGTGGATTAGAAATGATGGGAGAAAGTGAGTTCTCAGTAGTATAAGCAGGATGAGTAACGAATACTCAATAGAGAAAATGGGCGCCACGCAAGTTCTAGAGGTAATAGCTAAAATTGAGATTGAGAGTATGAACTGCGAAGATAGTCTCAATTCGGAGATAAGTAACGTAGTAATCTGAAAGAAAAATATGGTAATGGAGCAATAATGAAAATAAAAAGTAACTTGACGAGATAATAAAGACTCGGTCAAAAATATATCTACAAATAATTATAGAATAAAGTAATTGTTCAAAACAAAATAAATAAATGATAGTAATTGGATAATAATCCACAAAAAAAGTGGTAGTGACTCACTCAAAGGTGGTAATAATAATTAGTGATCCGCTTTACCTTTTCAAGTAGCGTAGCAAAACTACTCGTAATGAATTACGTTAACATAAGAAGCAATATTTCAAGTATACGATACAATCGTAGCAAGCAAAGTAAGTAAGTAATAAAAAATAGTACCTGTGTAACTCTTCGGTGGAGAGCCCTTTGCAAAGAGTCTGCCGAAGCGAAGCAATCTAAATAAAGAAAGTTAGTACAAATCGGACCAAAATAATGGTTCGGTCCCAAACACGAGAATACTTAATTACTCACGATTCACTTGAAGGATCGGATACTGAGCATATATTTAGCAAAATTTGAATTTATCAGCAATTAAAAGTTAAGGTAAAAGGGAGTAGCTAATACAATTTTATGTACAAGTATATTAACGCAAACAAAATAATATTTAACGTGAAGTAATAAAAGTGTTAAATGAACAGCAAATTTAGTGAGAATGAGGTATTTACAAAAATGTATGACGTCACAAAGATATTTAAGTTAACTGTAAGCAATTTACTAAAACAAATAATTTCGGTAAGGTAAAGTATCCATAAATTCAATTATTTAAAGTTAATGAGTTTAAGGGAAAATAAAGGTAAAGTAATTTATAAGGAAGCAGGAAAACAAAGGTCGATGAAAAATTTGAAGTCTTCAGAGACGTCGAGAATATAGCAGCGAGTTGTCAAGGCAGAAATCGGTGTTACCGGCTCAAAGATGGTGATTGACAGGATCACGATCCACCATGTGGTAAACGAGAAGCGAATGCGTAGAACTAGGCTATTCTTGAACGCTAGGAAAATTATGAGAAATTAGAGACGAGAAGTTGAAGGAAAGAATGCAATTTTGGAGATAAATAATGAGAATAAGTACATACCCAATGAGTTTAATCACTGACGTTAAGAACACTTGAAAACGAATTCGTAGATGTGACACCATTAAATGTATTAAAACCGTAATTGTAACGTTTTTTTACCATTGACTAACGAGCTTTTACGGAGTCGGTATATGGAGTTTTATTTATTGTATTTTGTTTTTCTTGTTCTGATGAACCCCCTTTTACGAAAGCAGCGAAACGTTGCCTTTTTCGTTCAACCTTCAAAAGGTCAGACTTAGGAAGTTGATTTTATTTTACTCACTGATTCAATTCTTAAGGTTAATGATGTTCCAAAGGTAATAAGGTGGTCTGTAGGTCATCGTATATTTTCGTTCAAAGCAATATGCTTCATGGACAGGCAAACATTTCATTTTATACATATCGGTAAATAAAAATGAAAAAGACAGCCCAAGGTTTGAAAACATCAGTGCGGGTGACTAGCTGGAATACTAAACAAAACTTTGGAGAAAAGATAACATAATAAAATGAAATAAACGACAACCATAGAATGGAAACAGACGAGTATGTAGGGAAGGTCGAAATGAAAGAACTAGAAGAAACATTAGGGTGTTCTTATTAAAACAGGAAATATGAATGTGATATCTCTTAAAGATGTTTTTGAAGATGTGGGAAATATTAGGGTCATAGATCAAAGATGGTTAAGGGAAAGTTTGATTCTATGGTATAATTTTTCAACAACCCCAATTCACGTTGTTGAAAAATACTTTCATTAGTTAGGGTTTGTTAATCATTGTGTTTTCCCCTCAGGTAAGTCCACTAAATTGGCAAGTTAATTTAACCTAACTTTTTTATTTTTAAAAATTATTTCTTTTTGGTTAATAATTAATAAAAAACATTACCTACACAGTTAACCCAAAAGAAATAATTTTTAATTAAAATGAACTGTGGAAGCTTTCATTGTTATATTTTTTATTTTTAGCAAAACAAAATCTTTGTACTTTCATGTCTGAATTTAACTACTTTAATGCATCTCCATTCACCCCTTTAGTGACACATGGTGAGTGATTATCTGTAAACTTACTTTTACTAATTTTGCCTTTTTAGTCCGTGTGATTTTGTAACCGTTAATTCGGCTTAATATAATGATGCCCGTAGGGCTTCGAAATATGTTGCCAGTTACTCCTCTTAATTTGTAATCATTCAACTGTCTGACCTTCTGTCACAGTTAGCTATATTGGTGTTTAATTTTATTTTTTTCAATTGACCTCTGGTTGCAGTAGGCTATCGGTAGATAAGCTGCAGACTAAGCCCTCCCAACATTTTACCCTGACGTTTTTGCAATGACGCCAGTTTTAGTACTATGTACTTTATAATATAAAAAAATAAAATAACTTCATCATCAGTCACCCCCATCTCATCGTCAATAGGGGAGGTTTTGAGTTTTTCTGAATATTATCATAGATGTATTTAGGGATAAAAAAAGAATCGTCCAATGAACAATTATAATGATTTCGACAAAATAATTTTATAATATAAAATATTTAGTAATCGGTAGTATACAGGGTGTTTTTTGGGAGCTTTAGTTGGGTTGCTCTGAAAACCGAATCGATGTAAAATATTTTCAAAATGGCAGGTCTTCCGGAAATGCCGGAAATAGGTAGTAACTTCGTTATTTTAAATGGGAACTCCTATTTTTTGTTGCATTTTTGGATTCTACGTGAAATTTCAGTTCATTTAATACCCACATGTCAATATCTACAAGTTATGGTTTTTAAATTATTTTCACTTATTTAAAAAAAAGGCGGATGCAGAGGGTAATTTAGGAATTCATTACTTGAAAACCGTTCTAGCTATGGCAACCGAGTTTTCTCCAAAATACAATAAACCTCGAGCACTCTTGAAAGTGTACATCTCGATTCAAACAAACATTTTAATCGCACCCTCTCGATGTGTACAGTTCGTATCAAAAAAATATTCAGGAGAGAGGACATGGCGAATATCTGCACAAGTTCCGCCCAGGCAGCAATAGATTTTATGGATAGTCTGTATAAGTAATTAGCACAGCCAGCTTTTGGACTACAAGACATGGAATGGTAAAGAATAAGAGCTTCAATTTTATTGGAGGATCCACAACACTTGGATACAGGATATGGATCGACGTTAACACATTTCCATTTGCAAATGCTAGTGGAAAAAAACATTTCGAAAATATAACGGGGTTTTCACCCAGAAAATATATTAAATCTCTCTGATGATTCGGCTTCGCCTCTATGGATTAGGTGGAGTGGTTTTAGAACCTTCGAGTGAATGTAGGTCAACAAAATATGCATCCGGTTCTGCTTGTTTCGAAAGTTTCATAAAAATTTCAAGTTATTTCGTGTGATAATTTAGATATTAAATGAATAACTGAAACATTATACTCTCATTCTTTACGATAGAATAAGTACGAGTAAGTATTCACAATCCGCCGGTGTTGCATCATCGATATAATCCTCGAAACTCGAATTGCGTCTAGGTAATAAAATAAATACGAAATTCCACCCATTTTCTTACGTAAAATATAATGAACATAATTTCCTTTGTACATTATACCAAATGAGGAGTCAGTTTCGGCAGACTTAAGTGGTTTAAATGAACGTTATACTAGGTACAAATTGTTTCAGTTTCAAGATATTTCAGAAAATTGAACGAATTACATCGTGACTTAAGTTTAGTACAGAAAAGTAAACCCATTGTGACAATAATATGTAGAATTAGATCTAACCGTCATGAATAATTCCTGACATACCTATGTAGCGAACTGAACAATTCGGCAGTAGTAAGAGGTGCAACACTCACGATAAGTTTAAATTTAACGTAGAAAAGTGTTTTCTACTATGCAAAATGTATCAAAGGAATTGTGAATTTCTTCGGAAAATTCGCTGCACTTCCATGCGTTAAATAGAAAGAATTTGATCATTTCGTTTTTATTTAGTAAACTTTTTAGTTGAAGGTTACTTTCCTAATGTGCAATGTTAGAACTACCCTTACACAGGCGTTATAAATCACCGATAATGGTGCTGATGCATGAGACTAACGAATTGAAGATAGTTTCTAAAAGAAAAAGATTTTAGCTTAATTAGCCACCAACTTAGATATTACAGCACACGCCCTTCACGTATCGTATCTTCCCGTAACGGAAACTGATTAAACTTTATTACATCTGAATTAAATTACTAACTTTGCGAGTACTACGGTAACATCTATCCATATTGCAAGGAAATTTATTTAATATTAACCAGGTTAAATTAACTACCTATCGTTGAAAATATAAAGTGGAAACCATCCCTTAGGCGATTCATACTGTTGAAACGTTAAAAAATTTGGGTTAACCTCGATAATAAATATTTAATTCGTGTGCATAGGTCGTTATTTCAAATACACACAGGTACATCCCACAACATTACCCTTGTGGAAACGACCTCGATGTAATTAACCCCTTTCCAATTAATTCACCTGCAGGGAGCAGAATTATTAAATTCTGAATAAATTACATTCTAACAAAACTGTTTATCTCTCGTTTAATTGAATTTTAGATTTAATGAATGCGCTATAATCAACTTAGTTATTAATTTAATACTTTATCTCAAACGTTCATTCGTTTATAGTTTTCTTTACGCGGTTTTCTAAGTGAAAGGAAGCAGTTCATTAAATCAATCATAAACGTTAAGTTTTTCAAACATTTCGCTTTAAAATATTTTACTTCGTTCTATACCAATTCGGCTTATAAGAATGTGTGAATTCGACATTGAACAAAATTCGACTTCGGCATATCGCTCCATTAGTATGATTAAATCCCGCCCCAAGATCTATTCCATCATCAGCTTTTAGGAAAAACGCTTTGAAGCTCCTATTAGAAAATTGTTTGTTACACTTCCTTTACTTTTGATTTTAAGAAATTTTCTTTTATTCGATCGTCCAGAACGTATATGTATACATCAATGATTTACGTGCTATAAAGTTGCAGGTACAAAATTTTTCTATGTGCCGTTAGCATGTACCTAGTCTGAAAATATTGAATACAGTATCGAACGAAGTTCGTTGAAAATAGCTTATTGAGCCTCAAATAAAACATCTATAACCTACATGCATTCTTCGAATCCTGAAGTGAGTTAATTTTGTCATGCCGAATGTGCAGGTAATACACATTTTGAGAAAAGAAAAAGATTAAATAAAATAATATTTATATATAAATATTTATATTTTAGTAATTAACTTCAAAATCTTAAAAAATAGTTTTATTTGTTGTTGTTGAAGACAACTTAACTAAGCTAAATTAACACAAGTAATTCCATCTAATTCTTTATTTGCAAATATTTGTAAGTTTATGATGTAGTTAGGCATGGTATTTGTATGTGGTCAAATAAGGGTTGTTTTCTAAAAATTTTATAATATTTTTATTTAAAAATTTCACAACGTTTCGCCTCCTTGAGGCTTTTTCAAGTCTAAAAGATAAAAAAGTTTAAGTTATTTCTAATGTTCCTATTAGTATACATGTAGGGGAAAGTGGTATATAATAGGGCATGGTATACAGGGTGTTTTTTTGGGAGCTTTAGTTAGACGTTTCCAGGAAAGTTTTATAGGTAGATTTTTGAAAATTTGTACTTAGTGGTTACTCAAAAAGCCGAATCGATCTAAAATATTTTCAAAATAGCAGCACTTCCGGAAATACCGGAAATAGCTACTAACTTCGTTATTTTAAATGGGTATCCCCATTTTTTATTGCATTTTTTGATTCTACGTGAAATGCCATAACCTTTGATATAAACATGTCAATATCTACAAGTTTGGGTTTTTAAGTTATTTTCATTTATTTAAAAAAAATGGCGGATGCAGATAGTCCTTTAAGAATTCATTACTTGAAAACCGTTGAAGCTATGGCAACCGAGTTTTCACCAGCCCATAGAGGAAGAATAGGGCTTTCCTTTGGTGTACTTAAAAAAAAGTTGTGTTGCGTACAACGTCACCTATGGGGTTCCAAATTTAAGAAAATTCAAAGACTAAAAACTCAGTTTTTTTAAATGACATGACCATTTTCTTACTATTGCATTAGATAAAGAAGCAAAAACGGCATATTTTGGTATTGCATGTTCCTATTCCTATCTGTAATAGTTTCTGACTTATCCTCATTTTATTGCAATGATACCATTTTTTTCGGATTTTTTAGTAGTTGGCCATGACCTTATGGCAAACGAATTTTAAACCAATCAAGTGATATCAGTCCGTCACCTGTTATAGATTTCAAATAAATTTAAAACCTTGTCTTCTTCAACAAATGCTCAAAATGAGCGCCTTCATGTTCCAAACACAAACTCTTTTTCGTAAATGTTCTCGCGTGGAGTATCGTATGACTTGTGATTCAGTATTCAGCATATTCCTGCAGAGGCAGATCTTCTGTTGCAGGAACAATATTGCGTAAAATTTCCAAATAATGTTCTGCATTCAAATTTTCTGGATAAATGTGGAAACACAAAATCTTGTTATTTTTAAACGCACGAAGTACAATAAAACTCCAGCGCTCTTGAAAGTGTACATCTCCATTCAAATAAGAATTTTAATGGCACCAGCAATGCGAATTATGGCGATTAAATTTTTACTAAATTTGCCCTCGTCTGACTACGTATAATGTTCCCCAAAAAAACTTCTTGGTTCCTTAACATTAGCTATTCGTAAAACTCTTACTCTAGGTCTAGGTAATTGTTTTGGTGGTAGAAAGCTTTCAAAATTCAAACAATTTCATTCGGATGGTACGTTCACTAGGACGCGGTCTTTCTGGATATCTCTCAATTAAGCAATGAAGCATGTGACGCAATTCTGTTCATTCACCATAAATAACTATTAGTCTTAATCTTAATATGTAAAACCATTGCGAGCCATTTTTTCCGATTATTGGAAACTTATGTCAACCTATAACTGGTGACGGATTAGTATCACTTGATTTGTTCAAAATTCGACTGCCATGGTCCATGTCATGGTCGACTAATACAAAAAATTCGAAAAAAATGGTATCAATGCGATGAAATCAGAATAAGTCAGAAACTATTAAAGATAGGGATAGGAACATGTAATACCAAAATATGCCCATCTTGATTCTCTATCAAATGCAATAGTAAGAAAATGGTCACTTCATTTAAAAAATCTGAGTTTTCAGTCTTGGAATTTTCCTAAATTTGGAACCCCATAGGTGACGTCGTACGCAACATAACTTTTTTTTAAGTACACCAAAAGAAAGCTCTATTCTTCCTCTAAGCGCTGGTGAAAATAAATGAAAATAACTTAAAAACCATAACTTGTAGATATTGACATGTTTATATGAAAGGTTATGAAATTTCATGTAGAATCCAAAAATGCAATAAAAAATAGGGGTTGCCATTTAAAATAACGAAGTTAGTAGCTATTTCCGGCATTTCCGGAAGTGCTGCCATTTTAAAAATATTTTAGATCGATTCGGCTTTCTGAGTTGAGTTGAACATCAGATCGATTACTTATACATTACAGTGGTCCTTCTAGGCCAACACAACTTATTACTTGAGATCTCATTTATCGGCACAGCAATATGATGCAGTATATTACTCATAGTGATTTGGTGTGTGATATTTTTTAATTTACACAAAAAAAAAAGCTTCTGGCGCTGTTAAAAATTTAAATCAAAACTAACTGTGATTAAGTTTAAGCTGTGTTAAAGGTATGTATGTTGGGAAAAGTTTTAATTTTAGCAGGTTTTTTTAAAAATAAAAATTGTTACACAAAAACAGCGCATGGTATATTATGGGACGCGTCCCAATAAACACTCACCTCACTTAAAGGCTGGCGAAAGAAAGGAAACTAGAAGAGGAAGAAAGAAAGAGACATCGCCAGTTTTAACTGATACTCCAAATCTTGAAGAAAGAAAAGAAGGAAATTAAAAAACAAGAGTTGCAGAGAATTAAAAAGGCTCGAAGCAAAAGGAATGAAAAGGTTCAAAGTGTTTTTTGATGAAGAGGTACTTTGTGACGATTCTAGTGATGTAAGTTTCATCGAGAAAGAAGAAATTACAGTACAAGGAGATTTAGAATTTACTGATCTTGTGATCATACAATATGTGCTTAAGAAAAGTATTAGACATTAGGTTGGCCAAATAGAAAATACTAGGATTCGCGTCAATTTCTTAAGATTCGAAAATTCAAAGTTTTTCTTTCCCGAAAAAAAAGACGAAGATGTATTAGAAAAAGGTGTTGTATGCAAGCTACCTAAGCCAAACTACCATGGTCGAATAGAAAGGGTCATAAAAAAGTTAGTTTTTGATTTTGACTTCAATAAATATAACATTTAGCTTGTATAAGAGAAAAAGTAAGATTATGTTTTGTTTTATTTTTAGTGTTAATTTTTTACTTTAATTACACGAAATTTTGATTCTTTTTGTTATATTTGTTCACTAGAAGAAGGGATGCTACTTTTGTTATTAATATTAAAATCATTTTTAACGTCTAAAAATGGGTGTCCCGTACCATGCCTTGTTCCGCTATGTACCATAGGGGTGGCCTTCAATGGGACAGGGGGTATATACCGGGACATTTGAGTTTCTTCACACCTTTCAGTCTTTATATGTAAAACCTTGCCAATGACTTAGTAACTATCTGAAATTATACCATACTTCAATAGCAACATTTAAAAACCAATATTGAATAAATTATTAACAAAAGAAAAAAATTGTCCCAATATACACCACGTTCCCCTATTCATTTTTTTTAATATTATTTTTTTAATATATCTAACAATGTATTAAGATTATTATGAATAAGAGAAAGGAATCTAATATTTCAATTTGAATTAAAATTTTTAATATATCAAATGTGTTATTTTGGAATAGTAGAGTTAGAAAATTTTGAAAGAAATAAAGTTTGATATATTGGTTTCTCCGGATGGGAGACCTTCTTTGGGAGTTTGTTAAGTAGGCTGGGTTAATGAGAACTCATGAACTTCATTATCATTTGATAATGAAGTACATGATTACCTTCTTTGGAAGTTTGTTAAGTGGGCTGGGTTAATGAGAACTCATGTACTTCATTATTATTTGATAATGAAGTGCATGAGTTCTCATTAACCCAGCCTACTTAAAAAACTCCCAAAGAAGGTCTCCCATCCGGAGAAATCAATATATTGCCATTCAAGGAGTACACCAACGTATAAAGTTTGATGTTGCATTATAATAAGTTTTGATATTGTAGGTTAAGATTTTCTATATCGGTTTTAAAATTTATTGCATTTTTGATACGTTTTATTTGTATAGATGCTATAGTCTGTAAAATTTAACATTTTCAGTTTCGGATTAGCGCTTTATTTAACACCGACATATATACACTATTGCCGTTTCCTACATTTCCTACATGTAGGAAGGAAACGGCAATAGTGTATTATATGTCGGTGATAAATAAAGCGCTAATCCGAAACAGAAAAAGCCTCAAGGAGGCGAAACGTTGTCAACGTTTTAAATAAAACTATTATAAAATTGGCAGAAAATAACCCTTATTTGACCTCATTTGTAAGTAAGCTTACGGTGTACCTAAAGGAATAAAAAGTATCCCAACGTCGTTCGACAAAGGGGTTGATTCTAAAAATGTAAGTCCAGTTTAAGAAAATGTTATTTATGTTTCGCCTGATTTTATGGGACCAGCTAGATATTTAAAAATAATTTTAAATGCGTGCTTTAAATACTTGGTATAATTGTTTTGTTTAAACCTTTTACGTATCCATAATAATAACCTTTGTCGCCCTAATGGTAATAGGTCATCATTTCATCAACAAGCCAATAATGTGATTAATGACCGAAATCATATGGTAAGTAATGTACATTATGTTTTTACCTTAGAGGATTTAAAACCATTTTCTTCGGATTTTAATTCAAACTTATCAAACCCTATCATAGATAAACAAAGGGGTATAAATTTGCTTTCTCTTTTTAGACCTCATGAATAATTTTAATTACACCATTTAAAATTATGTACAAAGTTAAAATGTGGACTAACATAGGTAATTCCATCCTAATTCTTTATTTGCATGTATTCCAACCCATTTTGACACTAGTGTCACTCTTAATTGACAATAATTGAAGGCAAAATCAAAGATTAGTTTAAAGTTTTAAATTAGTGACCAAGTATGTGCTAAAAATTTCTCAAGACATTTTTCAAGTGGGATACCATGGGTTATTGGCAAACTATGTAAATGGCTAAGAGATCTGTTATACATATCGCACGTGATACACGTAACCATCAAAAAGCACAGAAAAATGATAGGCAACCCATAATAGAAGACGATTGGCACTTCATTCGCCTCCCTTTCAAATCAATAATGAAACAGGAAAATAGTGAACCCTGGGGGAAATAGTAAACATTATTTTAACTCCAGAATTAGAAATAAATTTTGTAATTATTAAATATCGTTTTCCCTCCATAAGTGGCATTATACCTTCCACCTCAATTTTCTGTTTGTAAGTGAATAAAATCCTCCACAGTTCTACGAGTTCAATGTACTTATGTCAAGGACCTATTAAAGTTTGACGGTCCTAACGATCTGACACATTAATTTTGGTTCTTCGGTCCGGATTTGGTATCCTCATCTGTAGTTAAGAGCTCAGCGTGTTGTTTTCAATAAACAGATATGAGATCACATTGGCGTTCCTCAAGGCTCCACTTTGAAACCCTTCTTGTTCCTTTTGTATATTAACGATTTACCAGATTTGTTTACTCACATAAGCTATTTTTTGCGGATTAGAAATTTTCTCATCTATTTATTACACCAATAATTGCGTATTCCTCGAACAACAACTTGATTTAATTGTACAGTGGTGTAGTGAATTCGTTAAATGTTTTCAAGTCCAAGGTAGTATCCTTTTTGAAGAAAAGAAGAAAGATCTGGCCTTATTAAAGATTTGGGTGAATATTTTGACAATAAACTCACTTTTTCATATCACATTAACACTTTATCTCGTTACACACTACTAGTACCGTTGATCGATGCAGGAAATTGTGTTCTACAAAAAAGATTAATTCATTATTATATTCTAAAATAATTTAGAGAGCCAACGTTAAGAGTTTTGTAATGGAATATCTACGATGCGTTGTCCAAAGCACCACCCTGTATAAATTTAACTAGGTGCAGGTTATTGTTATTATTGAAACTAGGGGTGGTCCCAATAGGTTCCCGCACTGCGACCTTTTGGTCTATTGTGCTCCCAGGTGTTGTCTATCCTTCAAGAATACCTGTATCTTTCACAAAGTGCAGGATTTTAGTAGGGCGAATCTTCGTTACTTCCTCTTGTGTAATCTTTTCATTTCCAAGTAGGTGTTCCCTTGCCTTTATGAATGCCTCACATTGACAAATGACGTGATAGGGCGTTTCATCTGCCTCACCACAACCCCTGCATGTCGGGCTTTCGGTCAGTCCTATGTTGTGCAGGTGTTTGTTCAGGCGACAGTGGCCCGTGACGATTTCTGTCGCAAGTTTTATCTTCGCCCTACTTAACTTTAAGATGGACGTAGCTAGGTTCCCGTTTGGGGTTTCCAGGAAGATCTTGGAATGACTCTGTCCTGGGATTTTCGACCAATGTCTGCAATGCTCTTTCGTGAGTATTGCCTGAATCCCTTTTTGGCTGTGTTGTTATAAATAATCCCAGAAGCCGGTTCGGGCCCTATGAATGGTTTTGCGCTTGTCCTTCTCGCAAGCTCGTCAGCAATCTGGTTACCTGCGATTCCCGCGTGCCCAGGTGCCCACACTAGTGTGACTGAGTTTGTTATGTAAGTATATGTAAGTTTATGGAATTAGTCACTATATACTTCATATTTATTGTACACGTGTGTATTTATATGATATTTCTGGGAGCCTCCCTGTAATTAAAATTTATTATTATTCCGAACTCAGATTATTCAGAAATATCGATTATCGAAATTTAAATGTAACGTAAACACTCCTAAAACGGAATGGAATAACTTTTAAGATATTTTACATTTCGAAATACAAGAAATCCCACTTGCAGGACTAACGCGATATTAGCATTTAAATGATTCTTTTATTGTATTGACTTCTTAAATAAATTAGATCATTTTGCTTATCTTTAAAAAGGTAATTTGAAATTTTAAAAGATTACAGCTTGTTTCAATCATTTCAAAGTTCTTACATTAAAATGCAAATAGAAAAATATACAAATAAGGATCCTGATGCTATAAACACAGCGCTTGAAATCATTTTTATATACCTATAAATGTAAATTTCTTTATTTAGTAATTCTCCGTTGAACTCGTTGCATCGATATAGAAACGCGAGGATTAAAGGAATTTTATAAACAAATTTGTTTTGCTTCATCTTAAGCGTTTTAAAATTAGCATTCAAATCGAACATATCCCATAACCGTTCTCATAAATATTAATGAAGTCGGTTAATAAAGCTTATTATATCTGGAATCTGGATCGAACTTGGTCGATCTCTATTAAAACCATATTTGCGCATGCTTGCCTTTTATAATTATTCAATTTGCAACAATTATTTGTACGTTTCTCTTGTTATCATTATCACTAATTAATGAAGCTTTTGCCAAAGGCATGCGACGATGATGTCTAAATTAATTCCAAACGATCGTTTTCGGTGCACACTAATTAATTACATGTTATATATGTTAGAGGGTAACTCAGAGGAGACGGATCAAGGGCTAAAAGTCAATTAGAGACAGAGAGAGAGAGTAATAATTATCGTAATTATTTCTTTGCGTACGCATTTAAGTGATGGAATTCGGCCGTCTCGCATTGTTAGTAAATTCCAAAGTGAAATTATGCAAATAAATGCGTTAACAGCAAATTACATTAATTACGACAAACTGTTACCGTTGATTGAAGAATCTTTTTAGTCAATGCTGTTACGTATAATCATAATCTCTAGATTAATTGCTCTAAATCCGGTACTGCACAAGTGAATCCATTATTCAAACCACGTACATTCCTACGTTCATTACTGGACTCGTGGTTATTTATCTATCCTAATGACGAGTTAGTAAGGGCGAATCTCTATATGTACCCTTTACGGAAGGAGACTTCCCATAGAGTGATACTGTGAACGATGCGTGTCTAATTTCATAAAATAAATTACAGTCCCGCATAAAATGTTTTACAACGCATTCACGGAAGACAGCTTTTGTCTCAGTTTTATTATAGGTATATAACCGATGCATTAAAATACATACGATATAATTTGCACGCAATCGTTGACTGTAAAAGTGTTCAGTTTCAAAAAATATTTTTAAAGATTAGAGATAATAATAACAATTTAGTCAATACACTCGCAGAGAAACACCACAAATACACTGATATAGCTGAGCAACTTAAAGCGCAATGGAAAATGGGAACTGCTCTTACAGTACCCATTGTTCTTAGTGCAACCGGAGTTATACCAAAAACAATACATCATAGTTTACACATTTTAGGCTTAGATAAGAACATATACATACAATTACAAAAGGCAGTCATCATCAACACTTGCCACATAGTTAGAAAATTTCTAAACATAACGGAAGATACCACACATCCCTCAGAACCACATCACTCACTTGCAACTAATACCATTCAAACACAAAATGAAACACAACACTCAATCCTCCCTTCACAAATTGAAATTTTGTTGCATACACAACACAACATTACAGAATGTCCCTTACAAACACAATAAAACAACCACTCATGTGACACCTCTAACTTCACAAACTGAAGCTATGTTGCATACACAACATAGCATTACAGAAAGTCCATTACAAACACATGACACGTCAATAACCACTCATGTGACATCTTTAACTCGTTCACATACACTCAAACGCAAACACACAATATACTCACAATATCAGAATTTACAATTAGCACAAAACACAAACAATACATTACCCACTCGAGTGCAACCTATGTTTACACAATACCTAAACATAATACTAATATTTCAAAACACATATGTAATATGTTTTTTTATAGCTACTTTAAATTTATTTTATTGTAGGTATATGAATTACTAGAACTAATGGTTCCAATCCGTACTGTTAGTTAACCAGGCTTGGCCTGAGTATCGATAAGAAACGAAGTATAATAATAAGCTTAAATGTCCAACAGATATAGCATCCATTAACAGGACAATAATAAAAAAAATTACATTTAAGCGTAGCTAAACTTAAACTAACGTGTCTAAATATAATGGTATAAGATAAAAACAGGTAAATGGGATTAAAGAATATTTAAATAAGCTGAGAATAAGGAGGAAAGGCTGAAATGGTTTATGTCACATGTATCGCTAATAAGATTTAAGTTCCAGCATATACCTAGAGAAAATGGAAGATCTGTGTAAGATGTCAGTATTTCTTGAGTTGGTATAAGTAAAGTTGAAGATTAACGCGAAACTAGTAAACTTTTTACAATTTCTTAGTATAAATCCCAATGTACGATTGGCCGAGAGGGACATTTCTTTAACATGTTCACCAAAAGTGGTCAAAAATAACACCCAGGTCTCTGACTGACAAGCATTTATCTAGGTGAATGGAATCAACGATCAAACAATTTGATTTACTCAATGTAGTTAAGTTATCAAGGCAAGTTCGAAGGTGCAAACAATCATTCTGGTTAGAAATTAAAGAGTAAATTTTCAAATCATCAGCAAATAATAATTTTTGACAAGGTAGAATATCGGTACATCGTTAATGTAAAATAAATATAATAACGATCCTAGATTGACGTCCTGTGGAACACCACATGTAGCATAAGTTACTGGACATAATTAAATAAAAATACAAACCATCGAGAGACCTTCTAAACCTAAGAGAACATTTCTTGAAGAACTACGGCAACCAACGTTATAAGCAAACAGATCGAGCACCAATCGGATCCCCTCTATCGCCAGTGATAGCAAACCCATTCATGGAAGACTTGGAGACAAAAGCACTGGATACAACACCATACAAACCAAAACTCTGGCTACGATATGTTAATGACACGTTCGTGATCTGGCCACACGGCGGAGAAAACTAGCCGAACTCGGGGATCACCTCAACTCCATGCACCACAAAATTAACATCACCATGGAAATGGAAAAAGAAAAGAAACTCTCCTTCCTTCATGTAGTGTGGTTTACAAGAGGGATGACGGCAAATTGGGTTACACTGTACCCACACCAATAGATGCCTGAACGCCAAATCTCCCACCATCCTCCAGTACAACTACTATCGGTGGAACAACCCTAATAACGAGATCCAAACAACTAGCAGGCAATAACAACATACACCGAGAACAATCAACATAAAAACAGCACGATTACTAAATGGTTATTTGAAAATAAGCATAAAGATAGCGAAAAGACCAACATAACCCAAACAGAAAAACCTGCTTGCGATACATAAAAAAATAAAAGAAAAAGATTTCAAACATGCTGAAAAACCCAAAAACAAAAATACAACTCAAGGACCAAGGGGTCTATGAAATACCATGTAGGCTGCCAACAAACCTACATAGGACAATGTAATAGGCGCATAAATGTACAAAGGAGGAACGCCGTAACAGCATAAAAAATTAACTATTCACTTGCCCAACACCTGGGAGATACGAAACATGCAATAGATTTTGAAAATAGAAAAACGATAGCGAGCATATAAAATGCAGCACACCGTATAATTCGAGAAGCTCTCGATATTTAGAAGCGACCGTAGAATATGAATACAACTTTTTCTGCAAATAACGAAAAGATAATTAAGGTTAGGAATGAAACAACTCCGAGAAAGTCACAAGAGAAAGTGAAAGTTGAAGCTCAACAACCGTCGATTCAGAACAGCAATATACAAATACCACCGAAAAACAACGAGGCTTGAAAATGGCAAGTTAGATCTTGCTTAACCCGAAAGAAATTCGACTTTATTTTATAATTAATTATGGAGTTCCAAAAAATAAATGCGGAAAGAAGGTATGGGGTGAGTAGTTGAAGAAATTTGGATGAGCTTTGAAGAGAAAAGGGATAGCGGTGAGACAGAAAAGGCAAAGGAGGAAAAGGAAGAGGTGTTCAGCAGTAAGGTGACGAGCAGATCACCAACTAGGGAAAATGGGAAAAGAGAACACAGAGGCAGGAGAGGATGGGATGGAAAAGGTATTAGAAAAATTGGTGAGTATGTACCTAAAAAGGAATAAAGATGGATTTGGAGTGCATGAGAAAGGAAATTAGGGAGAATCACGAAAAAAGCAAAAGAATGAGAAAGGAGATCAGAGAAATGAAAGAGGAGTATGGGAGGAAAGAGAGAGAATGGAATGAGAAGAGGGAATTAAAAGAGGAGATAGTAAACATAAAGAGGGAAATGGAAAGAAATGAGAAAATTAGAAAAAAGAACAATATAATGGTGAGAGGTTATAATGTGAGGAAACCGGAGAAGGATCTGGGAAGGTTTATTCAGGACAAAGTGGGGGTGAGTGTGGTAGTAAAAGGAGCATGGGTTGTGAATAAGGGGACGGAAAAAGAGATAATAGTTGCAGAGCTGGGCAGCTGGCGAGATAAGATGGAGGTGACGTGCATGAAGGGGATGCTAAGATGAGGAAAATAGCGAAAGAAGAAAAAGATAAAGGTGTGGGAACGAGAGAAAATATGGATAGGAGAGAGGAGGTATGATTGGAGTGAGGAGATGAGAGGAATCAAGACCGTACATATAGATGGCAGGGGCAGTGGGTCAAAAACTATGCGGAAGGGGAAGGTAGTGCAAGACGTTAAGGGATTGAGGGGACCATTAGCTGGAGGGACGAGTGTGGGGACTGGGGGTGGAACATTCTAAATGGTAATGGGTTTGGGGATAGGAGAGAGTTTCACTTACAGAGGGGAACAGGTTGATCCTGTTAAGGACTATGCGCTACCTATATTAAGGAAGGAGGGAGAGAGGTGAGTTATATCATGTTACTTAGGATCTTTTGCTTTTGTATGTTGTGTAGATAAGAATCATTTGGAATATTTATAAGTATCTTGTTTTTTGTATTGGATAATACTCATTTGTAAAAAATTTAACATTTTAAATTTAAATCATGAATGAGTAAGCATTGGACCGTACCCATGGTCATCCAACAGCGCACTTAACTCTTCTAACTCCGTCGCTGTTAATAAAATAAAAAAATATAAAAAATAAACTAAAAGCGCACGTCTAACGCCCTCATGTGAACATAGCCTAAGGAATCACACGTGTTCGGTGTTGTGTAGAAAAAGAAAAACGCTATCGTAGGCGTAACAACAATACGTTTTTATTTTTTATGGACTTTTTAAAAACATTACATAAAAATTTATAAAATCAAACATTAGTCTTATTTAATATTTTTTTGGGAGGACAAGGGGGTGTTTTAACTCTTACACCCCGGCGCCCAGTGCCCTTGCAACGGCGCTGGTGGTACCTATTGGTTTTCAATTTCCTCCTCTGTATCAATTAATTTATAGGTAAAATGCTTATTACTTGCAGTATTTCAGAAACATTTTAACTAATCATACTATTGCTCCATGATATGTCGTTCGTGGCAATTTTGAAAGCATCTTAAGGATGGAATTTGTGCATCAAGTGTTTTTCCCTTCTAAAGTAACATTTTATAGAAAGCTCTGGGATTGACGTATGGTTATGGACAGGATAATTTTAACGAACACAGTTAGTGAGCTTTATTTCCATGTACGGAACTTATTGTTTAGTCGATCACGTATGGGAAATGGAAAAGAAATAAGTCTTAGAACGAGTACATTACAAAAGCAATCCCTTATTTCTTATACCATAGTTCACCAAATGATAAGGAATCGTTTAACCCTGTTTAAATAGGTATTATTTTTATGAAGTACAGAGCAACACTATACTTAAATACAGACAGTGGCTGCCTAAGAAAGTGTACACCGCTGTTTACATAACCTTATAAATGAATAGTCCACATGCATTGTTTTACATGATTACTCTATACCGTAAAATTATATCGAGGGATGTTCAAGAAGTAAATCATGAAGTAACTCCGAGTTGGCGAGATACATCTCTCTATGTATCTTTAACTACAATACGCCCATGTCTGTACATTTGTAATGCAAAAATATGTTTATTTGTTCTTATGTAAATTAAAAACAAGCTACGGACGTCTATATTTATAACTTATACACCCCCTCAATAATTCTACGTCCGTTCGTGTACAACGTTAATCACACTGAAGTATTATTGTTATCTGTTTGTTGGCATTTTTAATTTACTCTTGAATATGTTGCATACAAATTTAATTAATTTTATTTTTCTCGGCGTTATGAAATGTTTTTTTACCCGAAGTTTTAGAGAAAGGAACAAAATGTAATTTTTAATGTTCATACTACGTACAAAAGCAATTTTGTTTTGCTTGTTTATAAGATATACGTTATTAAGCTATAATGCTTTTAAAATTTCTATTAAATGAACACACTTTGTCAGTTGCTTATTCCACTAACATAACGGATTAATTAAAAATTGTATTGTGTTGTTGAATGGCTTATGTAACCTTCATTTTATTGTTAAGAAGGTTTAGGTTTGTGCCTTCATTTGCCTTCATTTTCGAGGGGCGAGTAACAACTTTCATCATTTTGCTGAAAGGTAAATTGGTCCGGGAGCCGGCCACCTTTTTTGCAATCAATTAATTATGTACTTTTTATACTTCGCGAGCGGCTTTATTTTAACGAGACGCCAAACTTTTTCCTCTGCGAAAATTTTCGCAAATTGGTCCTACGGGGTGCGCAGGGGTAAAACACGTTGATGTGGTAATTACAAAAAATTGATTAATATCACTTAATTTTTTAGCTAACTGTGAAGTTTTTTGTAAGTAATTCAAAATAACATTTGTCCTACAACAAAAATGAGTCCATCAAGAGTGTCCCCATCTGAAGGCATGTACCTAGGTATTAGTACATTAACAAAAATAATGAATATCAAGCTGATTTTTTTTCTGTAGCTTAGTAAATATTTCCATAATTAAATACCCACTTTTTCCCACAAACTAATTGGGCCGTTTTCCCATGGTATTCATCAATTTTTTGTCATTTCCAAATCAACGTGTTTTCACTGCACACCCCCGTAGGACCCATTTGCGAACATTTTCCCAGAGGAAAAAGTTTACCGTCTCGTTACAATAAAGCCGCTCACGAAGTATAAAAAGTATATTAATTGATTGCAAAAAGGGTGGCCGGCTCCCGGACTAAATCGTCTGATACTTGACTCAGTTAAAACCGAATACCTGTGTTGACGCTGCTACAAACCGACTTGCTACACATTATTGCTCCAATAACCGAAGGACGCCATTAAGGAGCAGTGGAAGTCTCCCATGTAATTTAATTTAAAGGAATGTATTGTCGTTTAGTTTAGAAATATTATATTTTGTTTTGATTGTTGAATTTACTAGCACAATCTCACAGATGTCACCTTAGCCATCACGCTACTTGGGTAGTCCTACAGCGAATAAAGGGCAATGTGTTCCATTTTAGAACAAAATTCATTGATTGTTGCCTTGACAATCAATGCTTTATGGTGAAATAGAATTTTTTTCTTTGCTACCTCGCTTCGTTGCAGTAGCACAGTACGGTTCAATGATTCTTTCATAATGGTGCATCCTTCATACTGTTGCGGCCAAATTCTACAACCCAAGCTTTAAAGGTGCTATATGACGGAACAGACTTACGTAATGTACCGTCTAGCTCACCCCCTACTTCTCTTGGGAATCAACCCTGTAATGTACCCCCCTATCCTATCCCTCTAACTAACTTACATTTACGAAGAAGCTAACTTCACCCACTTTACGTTAATAAACTTCAAATGGAGCGGGAAACCCTAAACATGGCCTACAAAATTTAAACTTTCCCTCTAAAACAAAGCAACCCCCAAATGGTAAAAGCTCGTGATCGTCTAACAACAGGCCCTCTATCGTGTAATAGGTACGGCTACACTGGTCGTGAACTATGATCGGGAAGGAGAAACAAAACTACCATTAACTGTACCAAAATCATTCATTTATTGACAGTTACTCGACGATTCGGAGGAGAAAAAGTGTGAAAAGTGAACACTAAAAAAAACTCCTCCTTTGACATAATTACATACATGACATCAATTCAAATACAAAATTATAGCATCAAGACTGTTAAATAATATCAAGACAAAACATTCACAATAATATCATTTTGGGTACTCTTCGATCAGATTTAAATACTTTATGCAGCAATGGTTTATATGGCACAATAAATAATCAAATTCAGTTATATAAGTAATACAAAGCAAAACCAATGTACACTCGGTACTCAAGGCCACAAACGGAACTACCCACTACTTATACTCCCCCCTGGTTCGTCAACTACCACGTACACAAAACATATATAAACACATGTAAGAAGTTAGTTATTCGGGCCCCCCCCCGAAATGGACCGACTGACCTGGTTACGACCATAATCGATTTATTGGGGCTTCTCGTTATGTTTGTTCGAATTCTGTCGACTACCAGCGGGGTTCTCACTATCGGACGCTTGTCCTTCTTCATATTCACGATGGAACCTTTAGCCCTCCATTTATTGAATTGTCATGAAAAATTAAAATAAATTACCGTACCACATGAAACGCAAAAAAGTCAATAAAACTAGAAAAAAAGGTATACGCCTATCAAAGTTGGTGACTTCATTTATTTTTCAATTGTTATTGACTACCCCGCCAAATATTATACAACCTTGTCCATCAATCCGAGTTTGAACCTTTCTTTGAATAAATTAATAAAGTATTCCTTATTTCCGATGGTAGAATGAAATAAAGCCTTGGCGTATCGTTTAGCCAGAAGGAACAGATTAATTTTCCATTTTTCTTTTGTAAAAATCATTATTTTCCTGCAATATGGTTGTCGCAGACCCTTTAACCCTCTGCAGTAGCATGATAGCTCTCAAATCAGTTTCTTTAATTAATACTTTTGCAAAAATATTTGAATACGCTTTGTATGAACAAATATATGTCCATTGTAAAAGTGAGTTATCTCCTTTCCAGCACGGGTTTTTGCCTAAAAGGTCAACAATTACCAATCTTGTTAAATTCACGCAGGATGTCTCTAACGGCTATGGAGAGCCAGAGCGGAATGGACGTGGTCTACCTTGCTTTGCTAAGGCTTTTGATAGGGTGGACCATGACAACCTTCTTTGAAAACTCACCAATTTTTATTTTTCATTTTCTTCTTTAAGACTAACGAGTTCATACCTTAAGGGTAGAAAAAAAATTTGTTGAAGTTTTCGGATCTCGATCCGAAATCTTTTCAAACATTAGTGGGGTGCCTCAGGGATCTGTTCTAAGACCGATTTTGTTTCTTTTGTTTATAAACGATCTTCTAAATAAAATTAGTAAGTTGATAAATGCAAAGTTGTATCATTTACCACCAAAAATATGAATTATCCAGAATCATTATATTGCGTAGGTAATGTGCAACTTGAAAAAATAAATCAAATAAAAGACCTGGGGATTCATTTTACAAGCGACTTGTCTTTTAACTTTCACATGTGCTCAATGGTGAGCGAAGCTTACAAACTTTTAGGATTTGTGAAAAGAAATCCACGTCACTTTACAAAAATTGCTCCAATTATTTTATTATACAGTGTGTCCACGGATTGACTTCACTATAGGTGTAAATGACCAAAAATTTTGGAATTTCAAAACGATTTTTTCAGATTCTGCCCTGCTTCATTGCAAACGAATTTTCATCATATTTTTAATTTTTTTAATTCAAAGCCGCCTTGATCGTGGAACAAAAAATATTTTCTTTGCAGATAAAGTACCTTTTTTTGTGTATCATAGAGCAAAATTTTATTAAGAAAAGCTGTTCGGAATCGAAAAATAATAAGAAATGCAAAATTTGAAAATAATCGGCACAATTTCATGAAACCGTTTTTTTATTTATTAAGACAACTATCATCGATTAAATCGCAATCTATGCATAAAACATTTCAAACATAACATTGTCGTTTGTTTACAAACAATACTGATTGTGATTTTATAGTCAGTTTTTCGATTCGGAACAGCTTTTCTTAATAAAATATTGCTCTATGATACACAAAAAAGGTACTTTATCTGCAAAGAAAATAGTTTTTGTTCCACGATCAAGGCGGCTTTGAATTAAAAAAATTAAAAATATGATGAAAATTCATTTCCAATGAAGCAGGGCAGAATCTGAAAAAATCGTTTTGAAATTCCAAAATTTTTGGTTATTTACACCTATAGTGAAGTCAATCCGTGGATACACTGTATAACAGTCTTGTCCGATCAAAACTTGAATACGGCTTCATCATATGGTTCCCGTCAAGTCAGTACGCAACTAAAAAAATTGAGGTAATTCAAAACAGCTTACTGAGATACCTCTACTACAAAAAGAATAGAGTATGCTGTCCTAAAGACACACCGACAAATACTTTAAGACTGGATTTTGAGTTTGAAAGGCTTAGCGCTAGAAGAGATATCATTACACTGATATTTTTTTATAAAATTTCAAATAATTTGATTGAGGCCCCTCACATCCTGGAATTACTAAATTTATATGCACCCTCTGTTCGAATTAGGGGTAAGGATCTATTCCTTCCTCCGGTAGCTAGGACTCCCCGGTCATTCGTATGCAGACACAATACAACAGGTTGTCTCACAGACTGGATATATTCAATGCTAACTTGGTACAGATTAAAAAATTAAAAATTAAAAATTAAAATTTATATTACATACTTAACCCTTAACCAGCGACGTCCGTTCAAATCACGCTACACGCGACTACCGGTTTCTGAGACCGCTAGGCTATATTAGCCACTTTTTGTTAGAAAATGTTAGTAAATGATAATGAACAATAATACTAGATTGTTTTTGTCAACTTTTATTATGAAAATACAGATGATTTCTTTTTCCTTTGGTTTGATCAGAATAAATATTGGAAAATGGTAATTGAAGACGATTCCAAAAAAAATGCGTAAAAAAATTAATCGGTTTTCTATTTACCAAAAACTAATACTAATATTATAACTAAAGACTAATCCTCTTCTATGCTTTTGAAAATGCATGTTTTTCATACTTTTTTGGCTACGAGGAATCCCGTTACTCGCGAGCAGCGGTCACACTGACCGCTAGTTAATTAACTTTAGCGGGTTTTAATCACACAATAAGAAGGTGGGGGATACCATTGTATAGCCATTCTGCTAAATATAGTCTAACTTGAAGGTAGATAGGTGCCCAACTGTCACAATTAATAATTAAGAAAATTAGGCTAAAAACAAAAAACGGTAGCGGTCTCACAGACCGACGTCGCTGGTTAAGGGTTAATACCCGCTTTTAAGGCAGGCAGTGTTATATTTTATTTTTTATTATTTTACTAATCACATTTTTTTTATTATGTAGGTATAAGTTGATATAGGCCCCGCAAAACAAAAACAAAAAAAACATTACATTATTATTATTGTTAGTTTATTATTATGTAATGCATTGTGGCTTTTTTGGAGTAGATGCTACTCTGTAGTCATTACATGTAAAGAAAAAGAAAAGATAAATAAATAAATAAATAAATAAATAAAGATAAACATTCTAAGTCACATATATGATATAAAAGGTCAATACGTCGTTTATTTGTAATTTATTGTTTAATTTGTGACGTTGAAATCATTTCTTGAACATCAGTGCCTGAACATTAGTGTGAATAAGAAGTGTCTTGAACATTAAGAATATTAGTGTCTATTTCTTGTTTTAGGTAAGGAAACAATGATTAACACCTTTTAGTAAATAAAACAGTTATGTCAAAAATACTCTTGCGCCAGTACCTACAATTTTCCACTTCTATTTTGCCTAAAGAGATCTTTTGGTACTTCTCAATTGTTTTAGTCGCCCTTAGACACCCTGTTTCGTGTCATATTCGTTTAACTATATATAAATTCTATTTAGTAACCCCAGCATTCATTTTTCATTTTAAAACCGGTGTAGAGACAATTTCAAAATAATGAACCTTGTATGAAATTCAAGTAGCACGTGCAAAGGACGTATTAAAGTTCTGTAATAAATGAAATATTACCCAAAGTACACCCATCAACCTTATCATGAATCACGCGGCTATATTACAATATAATACGCATTTATCAAAAGGGCTTCTGGTTGGCAACATCTGAAAGTAACAGGTTAGAGAATTTTACACGCACAAAAACTACTACTATACTAAATTTTAAAGTTTACTTCAACCCTTTGTCTTTATATAAAAGGAAAATATTTTACATGGTGAACAACCGCAACCCTGAACATTCCACGTAGTTTCAATATGAATTCGCGTTAGATTTAGTTATACATAAACTACATTATTTTATTAGAGCGCAGTTATTGTGAAATAAATAGGGGGCTGTTTTCGTGTATTCGAATATCGTACGCGCGGCGTATGTACAGAATTTAATTTTAACCGACGTGTAACGAAAGGGAAATAGGTTGCATCTTCCTTCACTCATTGAGGTAATTTGTCATAGACACAGTGAAGCAGTAAATTCTTTAATCCTGTTAGTTATAGCACATAATACAGGCGGTTAATGTTCCATGCCGAACCGCAATATAAGTTGATTGAGATAGTTAATTACTGCGAATCCTTTGTGTATGACATATTTATGTGGTTGTCGGTGTCATAAAGAATAATAATACTCTATGTTTTTAGTACGTAAAGTTAGTTTTTTTGGTAGTTAGACACGCACACCGTTCGATCGATACATTGTTTTTAACGCTTACAATGTTTAGTGTTAAAACCTAATATGGTCACCCCCTACCGATTTAACGAATTCTCTGATCATATCGTGTAATTAAAACTCGTTCAATCTTTATTTGATTATGAGCTCGCGGATTTAGGCGAGATTCTTAGTCCAATTCATTTTTAATACTTTCAAAGAAGTGACAAAATGAGCAATAACGTCATTTTAAACGGCGCGAACGTTAATGAGTTCGTAAAATCACATTCACCTGCAGGAGATTTTTAATGTCTTCATAAAAATGTGGTTGTCCATAAAGAGAACATTTCGACTCAGCGGGTTATTTAGTATAATAAACAATCTCAGCACGATACACGATTACCGAAAATATATTACACGTCGATGAAAGTTTAGCGAGAGAAAAAAAAGGAAAGTAACTGAAATGTTCTTAACGCAATTATGGTTTTTTTTTTTAAATTGCGATAATATTACAACAAAGAATTTTGAGTTACAGTATAATCATGGACTTTGCAGAAAGGGTTAAATGAAGTAAAAAGCGTAGGTTGGATCAAAAGACATATAACCGACCCACATTTCGAACATAAAAATAACATTATAAAGACAATTTAACTTCACAAACACCATTTTTCGGTTACTGTCTTCAACAAATATCTAAGTGGATTATTTATTATACGAAATTTCCCATCTTTCTCGTATAGGAATCCTTTAAAGTGAAATAAAACGTTAATTATGCATCCTCATAAATTTGCAAGACTCGAAATGCCTACATCTAAGGCATTAGCAAATTAGAATTATTTGTAGCAGTGAAATTATGAAAACAAACTGAACTTCCGTTCCATTACCCATAATTAGTGATACTGTATCAACCGTTTTTATGTCTATTATTGAAATCGTTCTCAATTTTGATTCTTAATTGACAGTAATATTTTCGCCATCTTGGATGATTAAGGGTTTCAAATACCGTACCTGCAATGGAAAAATATATAGTATGGCTCCCGACAAGATATGTCCATAGTATTATCACAGATAAGTTACTATAAGTTACTTATCTGTGGTATTATATTTGTTTTAAGTAGCTTGTACAGATAACCAAGTTCGATGAATAGTATAGAGACATTAATGATAAATAAAATTATGACCATCTTCACTATTTGTGTTATCCGTGTAACATGTGGGGAAAGAATCCAAGTGAGCTGGTTTCCTTCTGAAGAATCTCAGTGTCAACGTTTCTCACACATAGATGATTTTCAAGTTTCAATCTTGTCGTTTTCTGCCCATGTGGTTTCCAAACTTTATCAACCCACGACGCATTTACACGTTCAGTTTTTGCTCCGATACCCTTTTCGAAATCTATGTACAATGAAAATAATAAAAGTGAATCACAAGAACCATCACAGATTCTTTCAATTCGCGGGATAAGCTTTGACAATGCCACATCCACTACTCGCTCCACATCCATTTCTTTTTATTACAGCTTAAATAAATAAGTTGTCGCAATGAGGATCCCTACAACTTTTCAATCGATATTCGTTTTTGATCAAAACTCTTCCCCCCACGAGGTGAATTCTTGTGGAGTGGAAAGGCTAATTTCTCGACTTTGTCATCCTCAAAGGAATTTTTAATGAGCTAGTCTTGCGAGTCCTATAAAACAACTACTTTATTTCGTACTTGTGCAATTTTGGGAAACAATGGATTGTCCACGACTACAGCTTCTTTCTAAACGCTACAATCTGCTCCAAAAGTTTACAATTCGCATGTTATTGTTTTGCAGAGAGAAATATGCTAGTTTTCATGTCCATCCACAGCCTTTTGAAAAATCTGATTTTCAACGGCATGTGGTGCTTTGCTGCGAATAAGCGCGTGGAGTCCTCCATAGTGATCAAACATTGGTCGAGTTCAATCAGTATAACATTCTTTTGCAAAATAACGTTACAAATAAGATGTGCACCTGTGTTACTGTCAGTAGCCTCACCAAGTTTCAGACCAAACACTAATAGGGTTATTGAACAAACATATTACAAACATTGTTAGAGATATGCAGTGTTCGAAAAGTTACACAATCAGTAAGAAACGCAAAAACGGTTTATAACTATTAATTAAGTACAAGAAGAAAAACGTTGTTACATGAGATGAAAAATTTCTATATCACTAATCAACAAAAAAACAATATATCATCTACTATCTACTAATACAGCCGGTTGTCAAGAAACATTTATACATTCCCAACAAACATTAATATTAATCTGGTCAAGAACAGTCAAAGTGATTACTTACTGAAAACATACATTCAGCCGTTAGACACACACTGCGGTCTTCATCCATTGTGTACTTCTACAAATCCTCATTCCTCATCTTTACGACATTTCTGTTTCTTTGCTACTCCATCACTTGGTGATGCTTGATCACTCTGACTTGGGTTGTCGCTCCGCTTATTTATTTCTCCATTTTCCCACGACTTTATGAAAACACAGCTACACACAGAAACAAAGTAAGCGCAGGCGTATTAAAACTGTTAACTGTCTTCTCAGACGTTTACCTAATCTTCGATTATTATTTAGAAACTGAGCTGAGTGGTCTTGTATTTACACTAGATGCCCCACCTACTTAGATCTTTCGCGAAACTTCGACAGTGCTCGATAATATTACTATAATTCAAGTTCTATAAAATTCTACCGGCTTCAAGAATAATCCATGTCTTTCTAGAAGGTTCTACAAGCTATGGAAACGATCTAGTCTAGATGTTCTAGAAAGTTCGATTAATTTCAAAACCATTGCGAAATGTTCACCCTAGAATGTTCCAAGCCTTTGTTTATCCTCAACACCGTGGCACACATTTAGAGAACTCTGACTTATAGTATTTTGTTCACAATGCATGAATTCAGAAAAAAGCGTATGTTTACTATGATAATCGCAGATAGAAAAAAGGTACGAAGTGGTACCGTAACGTGGGATGAAGTTTGGCGATTCCGATAGAGATCTTGTCGTCCAAATCGGAATAGGATCAAAACGTGCTAAGAATAATGGACATATTTCAAAAGGGAGACCCAGTGAGGAAAGGAAAGGGAAGTATTTGAATTTAACGAGAGATTAAGGGAACACTTTGTGTAAATAAGGGAAATGTCGTAAATCAAGAAATATAAGAAATTGGGTAGCTACGGCGGACAAGAGAATCCTAAAAAGAAACGTACGTACACGGTACAAAGTCAAAACAATTTTCAAGACACTATATGCTCACCAAACAAAGAGTGTATCGTGAAACCTTTATGAAGACCTTGGACATTTCGAACAAAAGGGTCGACACTACGACACTTCTTAAAAAAATTAAAATCAAGTAGTATAAGCAAGGAAATGAACAAGGAGGCTTGGTTCCTTTAATTTTATTTTCAGAATTGAGTGATAAAACAAAATAATTCAAGATAAGGTTATTATCTCGGATACTATTACCTTTAGATATAGGGCAAATTTAACAAAAATCAAAGCTGACTTAAAAAGCAATACATTCATGAAAAAATATACAGGGTGTTCCATTTAAAATAGTCGACTTTTGGCATTTCTTGTGTGGTCGTTAGAAAAAATTCAGTGCGGCCCTTTTGCAACAAATTTCTTTCAAAATCAGCATATCTCCAATTTTGTTGCTCTGCTGCCAATGATTCAATAGTTATGATTTTTTTATTGATTGTTGATTTCGGCGACCATTTTTAAAAAACATTTATTTTCTCCTAAATGAGTCGACTTAGGTAGGTGAAAGGTCAAACAAACTTGGTCTAGAATCGAATATGGATTTCAAAAATATAAAAATCTATAGGGTGTTCCATTTAAAATAATCGAGTACGATCCTGTACAGACCAAACCGAGAGCAGTACGGGCCTGAAAATATTTTTAGGTTATAAACAGGGAACATCTGAATAAGAAAAGTCTGTTGACCTTTTGTCCTAAAATTAATATTAAAGGTACTATCGAAAAACGAAGGGCAAGTGGGCAACCCTGTATACAAACTTGGTAGAAGGCAAGACAGCAACTATAAATTATTTTCGAAAAACCTGTATTATTTCATCAAGCACACCAACTTTCACTTCTTCCGAATTTATCCCCCATTTTGTCGAAAACGGCAATTTAACTGACTTTGTAATACGAGAATTAGAAATAAATTGACAGATGACGATGTTACGAAACAAACCAAACATGATGCCTAAAATCTGAAACTACGGCGATTCCAAACTCTTCCACTACAAATTTTTAGTTAACAGGAAGACCTAAATAAGGACACTTTAAAGTTTAAGCAAACGAAAAACTTTTGAATTTAATCTTTCTCTAAGAATTCTTTGTACTTTCGAACGAAAAACCGGAAGGTGCCAACACTAGACAGTGCACAGAGTCTAATTTATCTTTTCTATAGCAGATAATTTCCAAGAATATTTTAGGATAAAAGGTTTCTATGAAAAACCACTAATTTTTCTCTTATTCTAATTTGTTGTCTTAAAATCGTATCATCTTTCGTACCCTTAAATCGGGAAGACTAAATCACTTTTCATATCATTTTTCATTAAATTTTCTCTAATTAACTTACAGAGAATTATTGCCCCTGCCCCTTGAAAATTTTATATTCAAAGCCGTACTGATGTAACCGTTGCAGCGCAACGCATTTTTACCCTTATAATGTTTGTGGCATACCTCTCCTTCTCGTAGACTAATTTATTACGTTGCTAAATTGTTGAAATTAATAAAAGTTGGTCATCATAAAGAATAGAAACGTATAATAAAATTTAAAGCTTTAGGGGTTTAGAGTTTGTGTACGGAAACACACGATATGCTTATTGTGTCCATGGGTCGCATTGTAAAGACAATGTTTTGTATAATTACAACATAACGGACAATTTATGGCTCATCCTGCGAGTTAGTTATAACGTGTTTGAGGTATTTGGGATTATTTTGGTCTATGCCTTTGTTTTAAGCGGTTTCCTCTTAAATAAACAAGCGAAATGGAAATAGTTGTTTTTGACTTTATACCGGGATATTTATGCATGTACTTTTGGGACTTTACTAGTTTCAAATTGTAACAGCTGTCGTATCATTGAAGGTACCCTTTTGTTACGTTGTCAGTCCGCAAATGTGTGCATTAGAAATGTGTAAAGTGCAGTCACGTTTTAATTAAAATATTTGAAGCAACGTGGAAAGTATTTTTTTCTCTACACTTTAAAAGAAAGTCGCCTAGAGTCGCCCATTAAACCCTTACGCTATTTGATCTTTAAAATAGCGCAGACGGAAAATGTATGAAATTGAGTTTTCTATCAAAAACAACCTTAAGGAAAATTTCAATTGATTTAAAGCATTGAACAACTATGATTTCACATATAGTTTCATTACTTCATCACAAAATTGTACTGCCGCGAGTACTAAATACGATTGGAAATAATTGCCATTTTAAACGCATGAAACAGATGTAAATTTCAAAAAAACAGTTCAGACAATACAGGTTTCCTTAGATTTCAGGTTATGCTTTAACTTAAATGATTCAAAGTAGTTTTGTTTAGTGTTTGGTGGTTGCTTATTTGTAACCATATGTGTGACCGGAGAGAGAGGAGAGGAAGGAAGAAGGTTTTGGACGACAAAAGGCCTGAGGCCCGTTGAGCCCGAGTTTATTCGCGCAAACATAGGGGATCTGGAGGAGGAGTTGAGGAGGCACCAAAGAGGAGGGGTAGTGATAGGGAGGGTGAAAGTGTGGGCGCTCGTGTACGCGGATGATGTAGTGGTGGTAGCAGGCAGTGAGAACGAAATGAGGGGGACAATGGGAGTGATGAAGGCGTACTTGGGGAAAAAAGACTTAGGGGTAAACGGGGCCAAGACGAAGATAATGGTATTCCAGAAGAGAAGAGGGAGGGGAGGGAAGTAAAAGTGGTGGTGGGGGGAGGAGGAGCTAGAAAGTGTAAAGGAGTGGAAGTATTTGGGATATGTAGTCAGATATGATAATGAGGACGAGGGACACATAAGGGAACTGGCCAAAAGAGGAAATAGGGTAGTGGGGAGTGTGTGGGGGATAGGGGAAAGAGTGTTCGGGAAGGACATGGAAAAGAGGAGATGGTTATTTGATAAGTTGGTGAGGAGCGTGATGGGATACGGGGCGGAGATATGGGGGTGGAAGGAGTGGGAGAGTTTGGAAAAGGTGCAAGAAAAGTATTGGAGATGGACGCTGGGTTTGGACAGGGAGACACCGGGGTCCATTGTGGGGGAATAGGCGAAAGTGGAAAAATTGAGAGTGCAGACGGGAAGGAGGGCAGTGAAGTACGAGGAGGAGGTCAGGAAGAAGGCAGAAATAATAATGGTGAATGAATGTATGAAGGAGATGAGGGGGAAGCGAATAAAGTATGGACAAGAGGACAGGAGACTATATTACGAGAGGGTGGGGTATGCGAGGGAGGAGGTAGAAAGAAGGAGGGAGTAAGGAAGAGAGATGGTAGAGGAGGTGGCCATGAGAGATAAGGATGTGCAAGGGCAGGAAAGGAGAGAGAAGATAGCCGGAGGGAGGTATAATGAGGGATATGGCAGAGGGCAAGGCCAAGTACCTGACAGGGGAGATGGGTCTGAAGGAGAAATGAATTGTAGCGAGGTTTAGGTGTGGAAACGAGGAGAGAGAGAATAGGTACTGGCGGGAGGAGGAGGAGAGAGTTTGCAGAATGTGTGGGGAGGGGAGGGAGAGCATGGCTCATATGCTAAGGGAACGCGAAGAGATGAGAGAAGAGAGAAGGGTAAGAAAGGAGATACTAGGAGCGAAGGGGAAGGGTTGGAATGGATGAAGGAGGTGTTAGAGAGGAGGGAAAAGGTGGAAAGGACAGGCGGGAGTAGCTTTACGATAGGGAATAGAATCATGTATTTATTTGATTTATATGTAAAAAAAATACAATAAACCTATTTTGATTTGATTTGATTTGATATTTGTAACCATATATGTAAGTATGTGGTGTTACATACGTGGGATTTTCACGTAAGCAAAACGATTAAATGAAAAAACTTTTGATCGAATCTCAAAATTTGGAGAAGATATAGGTATAGGAATAGGCAAGCTATTTTTTAGGCATGTTGGCATCCACCCTCCATCTCTTGAGACTTTTCAATAGAAAGCTGCAATCAAAAAATGAAAATCTATAGCGATTTTAACCTACTCGATCTTTGCCGATTCGTGACACATCCTGTATTTCGAAAAGGACTTCTTTTCCTGCTAATTTTAAGCCAGGCGGATCTTGAAATTTCTTAAAATCAATGTAATACAAATCAATGTGTGTTACATGTCTCGTTGCCCCATTTTCCATTCACTACCTTGACGGATGAGTAGACAAATCTGCTGCTAAAGCTTGTTCTTTGGTCTGTCGTCAGAAATCCATTTTTCACAATCTTTAACTCATTGTCCCGCCTGTTTGCTGTAGTTACATGTAAACCTTTTTTGCTTTGTCTTAGCTTTTTCCTTATTATGCGTTGTGTTAGCTTGACTCTCCCGCAAAACTGAGCTTCTACCTTCTTTTTTAATAAAAATAATTTCTTTCAAAAGAACAGTGCAGAGCAGTTAAATATCGTCAAAAGTGTTATTTTGATCATCTTTTAATAGCATCCAGCTTGATTTAAAACTAATGAAAGAAGTAGGCAAAATA
This sequence comes from Pyrocoelia pectoralis, assembly GCA_036250285.1. NCBI lineage: Eukaryota > Metazoa > Arthropoda > Insecta > Coleoptera > Lampyridae > Pyrocoelia > Pyrocoelia pectoralis. Next base: position 84,942,742 of record CM070074.1, on the reverse strand, counting down.
TGCAGCCTCTTACACACTAATAATAAATAAGTCTGGTAAAGCAGTCTTCTTTTTTGCTTTTACACCATTATGTAATACCTTCCACTTGAGCTACGCTATATGCATCGATACATCTTCACCATAAATCAAGTTAAATGAAAAGAAATCTGTACTGAAGCGACAAATGGATGGAAAAACGTTTTTAATACGAAAAAAAGAACCTTATGTTTTATTTCAGGATTGCCAAAATAGTATTACATAAAAAACTAATTTCCCGACAGGACCATTCAACAAGTAGTACGAACCGTAGAAAGAATACAAGAAATCAACCCAAAGAGTCGAGAAGGACAAATGAAAAACATAGAGACCGATATTATGAGAGACTGCAAATAGATTCAATTGTATACAGAAAGCACCGTGGAGAGTACAGGTCACCTAGAAGAAATATAAGTAGAGATTATGAACAGCCACAGCGGCGGGAAGCACAACACAGAGGCAGAAAAAATGGAAACGAAAATCAGAGAAACGGACCACAACTGGATTGAGAAGCGAAGGTGCAAATAAATCATATCATATTCACAAAAATGTTTTATCAACAATGCACAACAAAAATATGAACAAACGAGGATGACACACCGTTGGAAGATGAACAAAAATTATCGGAGGCAATATTGAAAGAAAAGCAACCACTAGAGAAATTGTACTGGAGAAAAAGAGGCGAATCAGAAGAGAATATATCTAACGAAGAAATGGTCGAGAGGGATTCAGAGGAAGTGGAAGGTACTGTTTATCATCACCCAATTACAGTAGGAGTGCTGGAGGGAGTAAACAGAGGCCTTCTGGTTGATACTGGCAGTAAAATTAGTGTAATTGCTGAAGAGATGTTTGATTACGTGAGACCACTTATGGATAAAGTGGCTAAAGACAAGGTTATTTACTAGTAAAATTATACAAAGTACAGAAATCGGTGAAGTATCGAATTGGTGATATGGTTTTGTTACGAACACACCAGTATTCACCAGCTTTAACTAAAGAAATTAAACAGTTTTTTATGCTCCACGAGATATCTTACCTAGATGTCGAAGAAACGTGCGAGAACGCATAGGTACTTGCTGGTTAATTTGAAGAAATATGCAGTAGATGAGGTGAAGAATGATGAAAATAAAACATTATAAAGAAGTGCGAAAAAGTAAAGAAATGAAGTCTTCTTCAAACACTAAGATATTGAAATATTCCTTGAATCTAAACCTGCTGAGAATTACGCTTTATTTATTTGTATTTCCAAAGCAAATTCTGAAACTCATCATGACGTTTATGTAACATTGCAAAGAGAGAAAACACTAGTTAATCTGTCATAAAAATGTAATGGCGTCGCACCATACCAGTACTTTCGTATAACTTCGTTTACGCCGAGTAAGAAGCCGAATCCGATTAAATCGACATTCGTTAACAGTTACGAACACATCGGTCAAGCGTCGCGGCGTGTTTAAACGTTTCGTAGTGATTTTAAATTGTGTTGTGCCTTTTTTTGTGGATTAAGCGGGCGTAGCTGTGTGAACTTTCGACAACCCTTTTCAGGTATCCACCACCCTGCTCAAGGTAAAATTTTAATTTTTCTATTTAAGACAATTATTGCTATTTTACGTTGTTAGAATATTAGGTACATCAAGAACAACAAATGTAATTTGTAACGAGACGGGACCATTTCTTGATCTCATCGTTTATTTTTGAACAGAGTTTATAAAAACAATTCACTTTTAATAAATAAATCTTAGCTAATTCTTAACTAAATACCTGTGCCAAATTGCGAACAGGTGCTACGCAAGTGGTCTACTTATCAACAAACGTTTCTGTACATTTGGTATAAATTGTGTTTCGGAATATTTTAAATAGAATCTCCCAAATGTTAACAAAGCTGTTTATTTATTGTACCTAAATGTAGTAAAAATTATGCAACTACCCTAACCATTTTCGTATAGTATTCAACTTTTAAGCTGAAACAAATTAGAGCCTATTAATTGGTTGATTGGAATATTTTCATAGTATTGTAATTACTTGTTTAACATTTACATTTACTTCTGTTCCGTAGAACACCTCAGCAGATCATACTATGATCTCACACTAAGGGTAGCAGTGTTTAAACAACACCCAGGTATGTCTGTTTTGGAGGTTTTTAGTGTTTTCGAATTTCAAATAGACAAAGACCAAATCAGTTGAAAGGTCATTTGAACCCCACATTTTACTTTGAAAATACCCTTGTATACCTACTGCCTTTAAGTAAGCAACGCCTTTGATTTTCGGAATTTACAACTAAGTTCAGCAAAGTTCAAAAAGGAAACACATTAAAAAAACATCATATGGCATTTTGGAACTAATTTTTGATCTAATCGTCTGATGTTCAATTGTACTGATAAAAAAACACGTTGATTGTAATAATAATTATAGGTATTTAACGCCTGCTTTCCATTATCTGTAGCGAACTGCGAACAGGTGTTCCGCAACTGTAAATTATAATATAGAACATTCTCACATATTTTTGTACATTTAGTAGTTAAAAATGTGAAAAACTGAAGGCCTATTTTTAAGTGTTTAAAATACATTGCCCCTTAATTTTAACCCCTCTCTTACTTATGTTATATTATATATATACATAATAATAAAAAGAAACTATTACAGAAAACCATTGGAAATTGCTCAATTTGGGATTTGACGCATCAATTTGATTGCATTTAAATAAGCATAATTCACTATAACTAACAATAACAATATAAATAAGGGGTGGAAGGGGAAAGTAAAATAGGGTAACTTTGAAAATACAAGATTTTTAAAATGTTGTGTAAACCTACACTGATGTTACAAACACGACATAATAGTATATTAAACAACTAGTTTCATAAGTCGTACATTGCAGCACGAGTCCAAAATTGAAAAACGAGCCGCCTAGCGGCGAGTTTTTCAATGGACAAGTGCTGCAATGGACTTATGAAACGAGTTTTTTATACAATTTTTTCTATTTTGCGCCTTTCACACCCCATTTAAAAAAAATTTTTAAAATAGGGTTGGTAAGTGTGACGTAGTTGTGACGTAAACCTCCGGCTCCGTGTTGAAACTAAACAGTTGTGCTGTGCTTTGCAAATGGGCTTGTTCAGCAGATAAAGCAACTTTACAACTGTTGTAAGATTCTTCAATATGATTGGTTCTCGCCCTTGTTCTAAATGTATAAACCAATCGTATGAAATATTTTTACAACAGTTGTAAAGCTGCTTTATCTGCTGAACAAGCCCATTGGCGACTGTTGATGTTGATATATGTATTATAGCGTTAAATGATAACTTCTTATTAGATTAATATGGTCATGTGTTTTGCACCCCACTGTCGTCATTATAGAGAACGAGATCTTTGTAAATTTTATCGATTTCCAATAGAGGATATTGACAAAAAAACCTGTATAAAATTCATAGGTAAGTTAGGTTAAGTTAGAGATCCTATTTAGAACATTTTCTCTGCAGCAAAAGTTATGTTAATTCAGAAGCAATTGCAGCGGTGTTCAAGTAGAAAGGATGCCATCGCTATCGCAAGAAACATCATAACTTAAAGTGAACGATCTCATAACTACAATAAAAAAATTAGAAGTGGCATTTTTGTTAAAACATTTTAATATCGGAAGTGTAATTATGTAATTATTCAGGCTGGAACTTCGAACATTAGGTTATAATAACAACAAATATGTCTTGTATAAATTGCAGTTATTTTAGTATTTACTTGTTACCAATAAAACTTAAGTTGATTGAATGTCAGATGTAAGATCTGCAGCGGGATTCCGAATGGTATCGTATCAAGCAACTCGACACGAGTACACCATTTTTGTGATTCTAAGAACTATCGACGTTGATTGAGGCTATCGAGTAGTAATTGCGAATACAGTTAACCTGATATTGTATTTGGTATCGAGCGATTAAGTATCGTGTCGAGCATTCAGAATCTCGCTGCACATACAAACACTAACAGATGATTGTTGAACGTATTGAACACAAATTTGTTTTGCAAAAGGGTTCATTTAAACAATTACAGTTATTTGAAGTTAATACTCCTGAGTTGATAACAATTAAGCGTCACGGGATGGAAATCCTATGCAGTCGGATAAGGTTATGTTGGTTTAAAGTTTCTCAAATGCTTTCATCGGAACCCACATATTTACATTAACTTGCCTCGATATTCCACTGCTTCAGCCGATTGTTACACAACTTCTAAAACAAATCATTTTTAACAAAATATCGTGTACTGACCCATAATCTTTTACCTGGGCTGGGGCCAGGGTTAACATTAATCCCCAGCAAAACTTCAATGTAACTATCAATATTTATAATAATTGTACATTTTTGCGACATAATTAAACTAACTCGTTTTGTTTGTTTACTTGCCATTGTGTATTTATAAATAAATATTCGAACAAGAAGGTGGTAATCTTAGAAAAAAAACAAGGTTAGGTAAAATTTTCATAAATAAGTTGTGTTAAATTTCTGACATTTAGATTTTAGTGTGCCAAGTGCCAACTTCAAGAATGACAATTACACCAAGCGCTATTAACGCACTCAAATTTCTATAACCGCACTCAAAGTAGTGCGGTAATAGCTTTATTACCAACGCAAAATAGAAAAAAGCGTTTTCCATTATTTCTTAAATTCAATTTATTGCACAAAAATGAGAAGTTAAAATAGGATTATTTGATTGCAAGGGTTGTAAAAGTTGTCGTTTTTGTGCTTTTTTAATCGATCAGATTAACATCATGTTGTCATTTAAGGGTAAATAAAAATATAACCTTTAGCCATTTGGTAGTTACATAACATGATGTTAGATTCGGTGATTGTTTTGGTGAATCTCTCTAAAGTAAAGTTCTTGAGTATATGGTTTACCCTTTTATGGTAATTAGGTGTAGGGTTAAGATTGTTAAGAGTGAGAGGATTACATTATTTTTTCGATCTTCAACATTTTCTATTAGTAATCCCTTATTTATATTCCATTAAAATAAGCCTCATGTTGGCAGTTAAATTTAGCGGGTGATTAATTTTGAATATAATTTTAGGCTTCTCATTATTGTGACTTTTATTCGGAATAATATTGACGTACACACTGTTTTTGTGAAGATCACTTTGTGACCTAAGGTATATCTACCATATTTAACAGATACTTTAACATGAACTGAACTTTGTCTATAATAGCTTACTTTCAAGTTTAGCAAAAAAGGTTGTTACCAAGTAACTTCTTCCACTTTACCTCTTAATGGACCTATTACAGTAGGTAAAGAATCCTGATTTATTTTTTCAAATAGTTTCTTTCTTATTGTGTGTCTGTATATTTGTTTTTGAAAGCAATCGACTGAAAAACCCAGAAATTGAAGATTATTAACAACAGCCCTCGTAAACGATTATAAAGAAATCCTAATTAACATAATTGTTTACAACAAAGTTACATTTAAATCTATTAAAATAACACTTCCTTATCCCCATTACCAAGCCCCATTACTTAGACTTCATCTTTTTTGTAGACCATATTGCACGTTTGCCAGAAGTATTGACGCACAGTATTAACAATTTGCACTGCGAGAATATGAAAAATTTATAAAACAAGAATGAATTTGTTGTAATTTTCAATCAACGTGTTTTCCCCTGCGCACTCCCGTAGGACCCATTTGCGAACATTTTCGGAGAGGGAAAAGTTTGGCGTCTCGTTAAAATAAAGTCGCTCACGAAGTATAAAAAGTATAAAAAGGTGGCCGGCTCACGGACTATAAACCTTTTTTCTCTGCTTGAGTTAGCGCTATATATTTTGCTTCGGTAGACGAAGTTCCTACCACATTTTGCTCTCTCGTGTTTCAACTAACTAATGCTCCGAAGTATTTAAACACGCACCCATTGGTAGATTTTCCGTCTGAAATATCGCCAGTCCAATTCGAATCTGAGTAACCAACTACTATCGGAGTAAAAATGCAAGGCCTCTGACTTTAAGTGATCATAACAAAAAAACTGAGGGGTGAAATTTCTTCATTTTTGGGCAGTACATTAGTCATTTATATAATATGTTTAACATGTGTAAAAACCAAAATGGTAGAATCAGTTGTTTAACTTTTATTTTAATTAACAGCAATAAAAACGCTGTATTTAGTATTTTCCTGGCTGACGGTCAGTTTTAACTTATCATAAAATTGTTATTGTTTCATAAATTGTTACCAAATTTACAAATGTTGTAGCACACATACTTCTGAAAAGTCGACAGCCAATAAATATTGATTATTCATATGATTAACTGGTTTTATAAGCCCTAACCGAAAATGTGCTATTTCGCAATTTACGGAAGTTAAAGAAAAATTCTTGTTTAAAATGCTAAATTTGATATTACTTAAATCTAACTGCATTATTCTCTTATTGAAAATAAAATTTGTTTTCTTGTAATTCGAAGTAAATTTATGTTTATCGCGAAAGAAAGACGCACATATTCCCGCGAGAGGTAATTTACCACATCGTAAGCAGCGAGCGGCAACCCACAACAATGTGATTATTCTTTTGCATTGTACAAAACCATGCGCTTTATAGCAATAGTATACGACAACAGCTACCCCGCGCGCCGCGCTTCTCCCCTCCAACTGGTGCATGCATCCTTTTTTCGAAATTTCTTTAAAAAAAAACGATGTATAATGACATTATTTTTGTGAATCGTGTTAGACCACAATATAATAATTGCTTTAACCTTGTTATGTTACTGTCAATATTATTAATATCGAACGTTCAGATACTGAGTTACACAAATGTCGTTTTTTCGTTATAGCTTTAAGACTAATAAACCAATTGGCCTCAAAAGCATCTCACATAGACAAAAAAGTATACATTTTTCAAATATATAAGTATCTACCACACAGTTTCAATAATATAGCCGTAATTAATTTTTAAAGTGGAGCGCTTGTGCGATTTGAGTCATAATTAGCGCTTTTTCTCACATTCACTGATACAGAAAATTAACGATGTATTGTAAAAATCTAAAACTGTACACCTTTTTGTAGAAATACTTTTAAGTGCACTTTATTTCATTAAATTATGATTGCTAATTACTGAGATACAAGCTTCTAAAGTCAGAGGCCTTGCATTTTTACTCCGATAGTAGTGGTAAGTTATCTCGTGTGGTTAATAAAAGTTCATAATATTGATGGTTTCCTTTAGATATCACTCTTTAACATTTTCCATAATTGGTCATTTGCTTTCTCTTGGAATCGGCTACACTGCTTAGTTTATGGCATAACCTAAACGATTATACGTGACCTATTTCCATAAAGCCATTGAACGTATTGTTACAGCAAAAAGACCCCTTCTTCAAACCGTAGATTGCCTTGTTGAGTTTCAATAATTTTCCATCATCGTTGTTACGGTTTAGATTTAATAAACCTTTCCTATATGTATATATCGTCCATTAGTTTTAATATAAACTCCTGATGATTTGTAATCACCAAAAATGTTCTCACTGCAATTAACTTCCTACTAGTACTTAAGTTTCTTTATAATCGAAACTTTTCTTCTGCATAAAACGACTATAGTAGCAGCAAGCATCCGCCTTATACCGGAGTGAATTTCCTTTCACTTTTCACCTTGAATACCCACTTGCTATCGATGGGTGGTGTACTGTGTATTATTTTTTTGCAAGGATTCAGTTATTACAAAAAGCAAGTACTAAACTAAATGAATTTATGAAATAGTAGGAAATGGGCATAAATTTTAAAAGAATTATCAGTTTGTTTTCCGTTTGGAAGCTTATTTTTTAGATTTCCAACTTTTTGTTGTTGTTCATCCACTTTTTCTCGTTTGGTTCGTTGAGTTTCATTCGTCGATTCATCCTATTTACTTTTTACTTTTTGTCTGTTTTTCCGTGTCTTTGAAAATGTGTAATATTTTTTCCAAATCTGGTTTTTAGCACATACTCCAGTGTATTTGATTGATAAAGTTTCAATTGGCTGCTGGTAAAGTTGTTGAAATAGCCTGAACTAGCCAATCTCTTTGAAGTTACAAACTGTTTAAAGTGCTCTTATCTACAGCAGGTTAGAAATGAAAATGGTTTTTCCTTGGACACCAGAATTGTGGTAATATCAATCCATTGTATTTTCTCTGAATTAATTTCAGTATTAACCAATGGAGAGGTTTCCCATTTTTTGCTGTAAATTAATTATGAAAATATAAGTAAAATAAAACAAAAATGTGAAAGAATCATTAAAATGAAAAAGTTACGAGCCTTTAAAGTGAAGAATAATTTTGTATCTTGATCCAGCGTGTTCGTATTCGCTGAGTACATACGTGTACGGTTATTGGGGTGCACTCAGTTGCGCCTTTCATGCGTGTTTTATTTATTACAAGATGACTGATGCTAAAAAATCCTCCTACAATGCAAATAATGTATTGCCTCTAATTAACTCGATTAGGTAAAATGACGTCACACTACTGTCGTTCCGCGCTAAATACGTAAACTTTAATAACTTATTTCTCAGTCATTTATTGACGGATTTTAAAAATTTTTGTACTGGTATATTAGTCTTGATCTATATTTTAATGTTAATTGGTTAAATATAGTATTATTAACATCAGCAAACTTCTCCATTGAGAATGCTCTTCGAGCATTGCCATAGAGCGAACAAATTGCTTCTACTGTCGGAGTAAAAATGCAAGGCCTCTGACTTTAAGTGATCATAACAAAAAAACTGAGGGGTGAAATTTCTTCATTTTTGGGCAGTACATTAGTCATTTATATATGTTTAACATGTGTAAAAACCAAAATGGTAGAATCAGTTGTTTAACGTTTATTTTAGTTAACAGCAATAAAAACGCTGTATTTAGTATTTTCCTGGCTGACGGTCAGTTTTAACTTATCATAAAATTGTTATTGTTTCATAAATTGTTACCAAATTTACAAATGTTGTAGCACACATACTTCTGAAAAGTCGACAGCCAATAAATATTGATTATTCATATGATTAACTGGTTTTATAAGCCCTAACCGAAAATGTGCTATTTTGCAATTTACGGAAGTTAAAGAAAAAATTCTTGTTTTAAATGCTAAATTTGATATTACTTAAATCTAACTGCATTATTCTCTTATTGAAAATAAAAATTGTTTTCTTGTCATTCAAAGTAAATGTTATGTTTATCGCGAAAGAAAGACGCACATATTCCCGCGAGAGGTAATCTACCACATCGTAAGCAGCGAGCGGCAACCCACAACAATGTGATTATTCTTTTGCATTGTACAAAACCATGCGCTTTATAGCGATAGTGTACGATAACAGCTGCCACGCGCGCCGCGCTTCTCCCCTCCAACTGGTGCATGCATCCTTTTTTCAAAATTTATTTAAAAGAAAACGATGTATAATGACATTATTTTTGTGAATCGTGTTAGACCACAATATAATTGCTTTAACCTTGTTATGTTACTGTCAAATTGTTAATATCGAACGTTCAGGTACTGAGTTACACAAGATGTCGTTTTTTCATTATAGCTTTAAGACTAATAAACCAATTGGCCTCAAAAGCATCTGACATTGACAAAAAAGTATACATTTTTCAAATATATAAGTATCTACCACTTTCAATAATATAGCCGTAATTAATTTTTAAATTGGAGCGCTTGTGCGATTTGAGTCATAATTAGCGCTTTTTCTCACATACACTGATACAGAAAATTAACGATGTATTGTAAAAATCTAAAACTGTACACCTTTTTGTAGAAATAAATGGTCTTTTAAGTGCACTTTATTTCATTAAATTATGGTTACTAATTACTGAGATACAAGCTTCTAAAGTCAGAGGCCTTGCATTTTCACTCCGATAGTAGTCACGTATTCGTCGTCCTTATAATTTATCAGAAAGTTGTCATGTATAAAAATTTTTTATTTTCTTAATTGAATGGATCAAATAATAATAATCTGCTACCAGTTATAGAAGGATAAATAGAACAATTTCTAATTTGTAGTTAGACAATTTTTTACGGAAAAATGTCTTCATACACTATAGATAGTATAAATAAATAATTGCAAGAGATGTAAAAGTTATCACTTATCAGTTATCATACACCAAAAATGTTCTTATTTTTTAAACCAATGATCCATTATTACTTAAGTAAGGGTAAAAACAAAAATGTTACTCTTCATTGTTTTGTGGGAACGTAACTTTCTGTTTAGCAGCACAAGAAGTACTTAATTTTAAGTTTTTTTGTACAATTACGTAACAATCTACCAAAGTGAATTTTTTTGCCAATTTTAATTATTTTACAATTTTTAACCACTCTAATAATACCAACTTTACTTAGGCATCGGGAGATGTTAACTAGTAATCGAGAGTTACGACAAGAATGGAAAATTAAAATCTATCCTTATACATTTAAAATATTTTCAATTTGCAACTTAAAATTCGTTTTATCAAGTATTTATTTAATTAATTCAGTAGCCAAAAAACGTATTTTGTATCTGTTGTAACAAAACAAAAACATTACTACCTACGGTGCAAAATATGTAACTTGTTACATTAGTAGACAGTATGATATTCCTTGATAAAAATAAAAATTTTCCAATTTGCACCCCTACCGTAATTGTTAAACAATCATTTTGTTGCATGGCAACAGAAAAAGCTTTCACTTTGTTCTTATTTTGGAAGAATTCATTGTCATCTCAGAATGAGACCGCGTGATTCTCGTTCATTATAATCAGATTGTAACTTAAGAAATGCTTTTTGAAATATACATTTTTTGAGTTGCGCTTGATGTATCTAAAACACTTCCTTCGTCTTTTATGCGGTCTCGGGCGGTTTATGCCACCCTATTTATGCTTTATCACTCATTGATTGGCAGGTATTTTGGCCTTAGTACAATTAAAGGGTTTCATGTGTAGAAAACCTTCCAAATCTTGCCAATTTCATGTTTATACGAATACGAATTTATCTGATGTTTAGGTATTAAAAAAGCATTGGTTCATCGGTTTTATGGTAACTAAAACTTATATTTTCAAGGTTTATTGCTAATAAGGAAAAACTGTTATTAAGTCGCACAAAAATGGCAATATAACTTTTCACCACTTTTTCTTTATGAACGAATGTAGTAAAGCTCATACTTCGGTGTAGTTTGAAATTTTTTTCGTTTTCCACTAAGATTGTACGATTTTTTTTTCTTCCATCCTCTGGTAGATTGTCTTATTCTGATTTGTGTACTAAAGTTCTAAATGTATTAGAGCTTAACCCCGCAATTAGTATTGGCCTACCAGTTTCTGTTGAATGAAATTTATGTATTCCTTTTCCATATGCGGTGCAATGCTTTTCATTACGCACACATGACACAAATTAACCATTTTGGCATCGGGCACACTGTGCTCCTTGATTGGAAACATCGATTTTTACCGAGATAAATAAAAATCGTTTTCTATAATGATTGGTGAAGCATTAAACGCCACAATTTCATTGTAATTAACTAACGCGCGTGGAAAAAAGTTCTTAGCAACACACACAAACCCAAATGTATAATTTTCATTAATAATTTCAAACCTTCAGTAATGTCACATTACCTATAAGGATTACAATAGTCGATTAATTAACCTAGTTGTATTCTGGCTATGAGTGTACACAGATCGAACGAGTTTTCGCGGGGGGAATATCTGACGCGCAACTGCGGGAGAGCCGGAATCCTCGCATGGTGCCACTTGCTAGCGCCATCTGGCTTAGTCCTTTCTCAGGTATTTGGTGTTGTGGGTGCGTTATCCTCGCGTTATCCTCGAGACGTCGCGGTTCATATTGTATATCTCTCTTGACTGTTTGGATTTCCACGTTCCGTATGCATTCTTTTCCTTTATCGTAAATAAAGTGAATTTTTCCTTTCTTTTACCTCTTATTGTATAGATTTTAAGGATTATTCTATTTTTAAATAAACTGACGAATTTTCTAAATTATGTGAATTTTTTCACGAAGTTTAATAACATAATTAGAAACTTTTTAATGTGTTATTTTTCTTGAAACATTTAGAGGCCCTTTAGTGATAAGTGATTGAAGAATTGGATTTAATTGAAAGGTAATTTGCTGTGCGTATACTTCCAGTCCCTTTAATAATTAAAATCCTTTTAAGACACAATCGACGTTAAAAATGTTTGGTAATAAAAAAAAATGTAAACTTCCATAAATAAATAAGAGATAGATTGATTCCTTTACGCGACGAGTAGCTTTATCGAAAGACTTATTCGTTACAAACACTATTTATCATGTTGCTGCTGCTGCTAAGTCGGCGAGTTTCTTGAATTTATGGCCACCCGTTAAGGAAAATGTATACCTGTATCCAATATTAATGTTATCATCTTACATAATTACAGTTGGAATATGTTATGTTAGTTTGAGGACAAATTATCAAATCCATTTAATGGAGGTTTTTAATGCTTGTATTAAGTGGATGTATAGATACGTTTTTTTTTTTTGGTTAAAACGACGGAGTAAATTCGAAATTTGGTAGTTAATGAAGATCTGCCAGGGCATAATGTAAACAATATTTAAGAGCAGTCACGTTTTGTACGGTGTTTAATTAATTTCGTTCCTTTAACACCTTTTTTTTGTTTTTCGGCATAATCGATTACATGTATTATCGCCCGGAATAATCAAGAAAACGAACTTGAAAAGTAAAATTGAAACCTGAAGACGAGTCAAGATAGGAAATGCGGTGCACAAAACGTGCCGGTGTAAATGTGTTTTTTGTGGTAGATATATAAATTTCAGGCGATAAGTTAAACGCACATTTTGTACATTAAATTCCTTAAAATCTCAATCAGGAATAACTGAAGTAACGTTTCGAAAATGTTTTAGAGTGTTCGTTTTAATTTAATGTTCTTTGCAATTTGTTTATATACCAATTTCAATCAATAATTTGGTGATTTTAGAAAAATTTGCAGCATGCAAAAGTAAAGAGAACGAGTAAATGTTGAATATAAATTTTTAATTCACTTTTAAAAGTAGTAAATACGGAAAAACTGATTAGCTATAAGTAATACTTAATCTAATAATACTTCTCTCTTCAAATTAGGCATTTTTCCAGTTTGTCCGTCCTTCCCTTATCACTCCACCACTTTCTCCATAGCTTAATACTTCTCGGAGTTGTCTCATCCTGCTTTTACCATTCTTCTGTCTTGATGGTTCCATTCTTTTCTTCTAATCTGTTCGGTCTACGTATTTGTATGAACGTTTTACTGAGAATCTTCGTAATATTTTCATTTCAATTGTCTCCAATATTTGTTTAGTTAGCCATTGTTGATCGAATTGTTATTTCATAGATCGTAGACTTATTGTTCTTTCATCTCTGTCTTTATATTCGGAAGTAGGTATTTCAACTCTTCTTCGTGTCTTTAAATTAGGCACTTCCTTGTTTTTTTCCCTATTCTTTGTGCTCTTCTTTTTTTCTTAGTTGATGCTATCGCTACAACATCTTCGAGAAAGTTTAATACTTCTGCTCCTTGTGCTATTGGTAGGTACCACTTTTCTGTTCCCATTCGAGTAATATGCTGGTTCCATTCTTAACGCTTGTTCAATTGAAACGTGTTTTTGGTCCATAATAAATGTATTAACGTAATTAACAAATAATTACCATCACAATTAAGGCTAATTTCACCTTGCACCACAAGGTGATAAATCTGGGCTATAGACGGGTGCTCTAAAATCTTCCACTCCCTTTGTTGTAGATTTTCCCTTGCTGTATTGGCAACATGAGGCCGAGTATGGTCGTGGAGTAAAATGACGTCCTGTGAAAGCATTCCAGTACGTTATATCGTTTTATTGCTTGTTGAAGTTTGTTCAGAGTTTATATTATCATTCACTTTAGGTTTTTTAGGCGTGAGCCCTTCATGGTTGAAAAAATGGCAACATCACCTTACCTTTAGAAGATTGTTCTTTAAAATTTTTTGGTAATGGTAATGGTTCCATTGCATCAATGTCAACCTACATGATGGTTCAAAAAACGTGTCGTCGCCAGTAATGATTGGCAAAAAATGTTATTTCCATTTAGGCTTTAGACTTCCCTAGGTGTCGAAAAAACAAGCCCATTAGTAAGCATAAAAAAACGAAGAATTCACTTTATCTAATCTTTGGTGTATCCTAGTTCTTCTTTTTCATTCCTAAATTTTCGGCAACGTTTCTTCACAGTTAGATAAGCAATATACGTTATTCGACACTAGGTATTACGGCTGAACTACTTGATTTTAAAAAAGTTCTGTTTTGGAGGTAGATGTAAGGTAAGCCGATGGAGACAGTATGATGGACCAGGAAAATGATAACTGACTGTTTCTGGGCAGGGTAGTAGGTTTTTTAGGCTATTGTTGTTTTGATTTCTTATGCAAACTTTGCCCTTGCCCGAGAACCCATTCAACAAACTAGGAGAGAAGTCCATTATTTGTCGAAAGAACTTTTATTTCTTCATTACGAACTCGGCAGACCATTGGACTAATTTTGACAGAATTATGTTGAGCAATCGCAGATCACTTTAGAATTGACCACCTGAAGTTCCTAAACCTTCAGTCCAAGAATATCAAACCGTCTACCACATAGTCCAATCACAAATAAACCATCGTTAATTTGTCTCACTACTCTTTGGTTCTTTTGAAAAGTTTAAACTGTCGTTCCCACTAAGGTTACAAAAGAACTGTTGTTGAATCGTCCATCTACAGTCTTCCCATGGAGATTACCGATCCCATTCGTTTAGAAACAGCCAAAGAAAGCACATATAAACACAATTAAAACGAAATACATTTATATAAACCGTGTAAAGTATCAAATACTTACAGATGGTATGAACATTCGGCATATGGTCGTATATTACACGCAATGGTCCTAGTTGTCGAAATGTCCACCGACGTTTTGGCCATGGTTGGCATTTTGGACTATTAAAAGTCGCATCGTTGGTTTTGTCATTCGGCGAAATTGTAAAAAAATTATATGCAACCTTTCACCTTCATGTTTATGTTTGAATATCCAATTATTATTTGATAATATTTCTAAAGATACAATAGCATTTGAATACTGCTCCATATATCTCCTATGCATAAATTCCTTAAATTTTTTGGTTTCGCATCTTTAAATATCGCATAGTTTTTAAAAGAAAATGCACTGTAGCAATCTAATGCAGTAACTAAATTTCTCATATTACATTTACCTGTATGTGAAATCATAAATTTTTTGAAAAGATACCTTTTCGTTGTGATTTGGGTTCGATTTTAGGTACTAGGTTTCCGTGCAAACTCCTTCGGTAGATATTTTGGCAATTGCAGAATTTTTGGAAAATGCCGCAACATGTTTCTGTTGTAATCTAACAGTTATTTGTGTATCAAGATTGTAAAAGTGATCTTTTTTGGCCGAATCTGATGATTGCAGCTAAGGCGAAAGCCGAGGCTAACAAATCAGATGAGGCTAAAAAAGAACTTTTAACCGAGGTGCACACAACATTTTTTAGGCGACTATCACAAAAAGAAAAATCAATTTCATAATTTGGACAGTGACAGTTACCTGACAAATACAATCATATATTTGATTATTCATGTCACTTACAGAGTGCTTTGCTCCATCACCTGGACAACAAAAAGCGGTTGTAAAGTAAATGCGGCCGTAAAATTGTTTATGACAGATGTTAAAAAAAAAGTTATGCTTTACGGCTTTCAAAAGATACGTAAAACAACTATGTATGTAATAGCCGCCTAAAAAATAATGTTAGTGATCCACTAAGCCGTAGTAATATAATCTTTTCTGATTGCCCAAGAAAATATTTAATCAGTTCTTGAGAACAACTCGCCCTTTTGAAAACATTTTGAAAAACTAGTTTTTGTGACAAGACTTTTCCCTGGTGTATTGAAACTTTTTACCATCGCATTCAATTCTTTCACTAATTAATGCCTTCAACAAAATCTGCCAAGAAGTCATTAGCACTACATGGTTTAGAATAGCCACGGTAGACTCCACAATAAATATTGCATTGATAGAATTTACACAACCGAAAATAGGCCAAATTTGGCTGTTACTGCTGTTAAAAATTAGTATTCCAATTATAGATTTTGATTCACATTTAAGTTTGACAGTTTTTAAAACATTTAGTACTTCTTAACATTTTGCTACTGAATTTTTCTTGCAATGCGTTCGCCGACTGGGAACTCAAAGAATCCAAAAAAGCTCCCTAAAACTACTGACTATGCCCTCGGTGATATTTTCTTAAGCTGCCTTTTGCCTTATGTGTCAAAATCATGCATTTTTCTATTTATGATCCTCTCTTTCAGCTAACTTTATACTAGCAAATTGAATATGATCCAAATCTCCAAAAAAATCATCTCAAAGAACAACTTGCCTTACACGATGTTGTCGTCTTCACTCGAATTTTTTTTTTGAGGTAACGAAGCTATTTGCGGTTCATTATCGTTTCATTGTCAAGTATAGCTCTTGTAAGCCTCTAATTAGTTTGTTAAATGTCAGTTACGGTAACATTCTCTTGGTCTTTTTAAGGGCGGTGAAATTATTTGTTGAGGCTTAATTAACAAATTTCAAATGACAGCTGTTATAAAATATAGAATAAAACGACGCCGAAAATGTCAGTAGTCCCACTTTCTCGAAAATTGACCGCGATAGGCCTATAATTTTAGACTAATTTTAGACTATTTTAGACCACTATTTTCAAATTTTGGACCAACTCCAGTGTTGGAGATTGGACAAAACCGGAATAGGAGCAATCATGGTGGTACCCCCACCATAATGTTATGTTTAGAGGTTATGCCTATAATTAATAGTGCCGATTTTCAAAAAGCACCCCTTACGGGTTAACACCCGTTGGCATTAAAACATTCTGACCCTTGATCTAGTCACTGGGCGGAGCTTGCCGACGTCGTTTTTAGTGTTAAACTCCCGTTTTTGTAAAAAAATATACTAAACCTGCAAATAACCTAAGCGCTTTTCTGACAAATTACGCTTACGTTAGCATTATTTTTAGTAGCAAACGTCGTTTAGTGTTCGCCCAGTGGCTAGATCAAGGGTCAGAATGTTATGATGCATCCCGTTGATATACCGATATAGTCTATAATTATGAGCCACTTTATTCGCAGTTTTCCGCCGATTTTATACAGCCGGTATATCAACGGGGTAGTGTTAACCCGTAAGGGGTGGTTTTTGAAAATCGGCACTATGGCCGATCGTTAGTATAAAATTAGTCTATAATTATAGGCATAACCTCTAAACATAACATTGTGGTGGGGGTACCACCATGATTGCTCTTATTCCGGTTTTGTCCAATCTTCAATACTGGGGTTGGTCCAAAATTTGAAAATGGTGGTCTAAAATAGTCTAAAATTAGTCTAAAATTATAGGCCTATCGCGGTCAATTTTTGAGAAAGTGAGGGTACTGACATTATTAAATAAATAAAACGTGAGATTCAAATCTTAGGAATAAGTAGTTATATTATTAACTATAAATACATATAAATCTGCCTTGGAAATTTACCTTTTTTCTTACTTAATAATAATTACTTTAAATCTTTGTTGTTTAGAATCATGAAAGAGTCCTACTTCTAGAATTTCAAGCACCTAGGCCAACGTTGATGTTTTGCCATTTTGGCAATAATTTAAGTGTTATCTTGTAATATTCATAGTAATAAACTCTGTTAAAGAAATTCTTTTATTTATTTTGTTTATTTAGAATTTTATTGCTTTTACAAGAGTCATATCACCTATCCGGAGATAAACAATATTAAACTATCAGATAAAAATTATTGAAAATTGCCAAAACATCAACGTTGGCCTAGGTGCTTGAAATTCTAGAAGTAGGACTCTTTCATGATTCTAAACAACTTTTGTTAATCAAATTTTGTTATATCTTCACTAACAAAGGTAGTTTACTATAGAACCAAAAATCAGATTTTTGAAAAGATCCAAGGCATACATGATTTTAGAAAACTAAAATTATGCCAGAAATTAGTCTTTAACTAAGCAGGGCTGAACCCCAAACAATGAAATTTTATATCAAAAATTTTTTATCTTTCACAAGAGTCGTTTCACCTATCCGGGGACACACTGTAGGCGAAACTGCAAATCATTTTAGGCAAATTAGGGTGCTCTTGTCACGGTTCCGAGTTTTGAACCACAACGCTTATTGAATAAATTACATTTCGCTACCGACATGGTCGCCCAAGTCTCACATCTAATCTTTCTAATTGTATGATTTTCGAAAATGACAATTTTATCGTGGTGCGCTGTAAATTTGTTCTCTCTGAAACTATATACCCCATAAATTACTAGCATGGACCCCAAAGCTGTATGACATTAATCCACATGATGTAAGGTTCGTTTATTGAGCACAGTGATATCGGTTTTGTAAAGAGAGATACATGAAACCTCTACGTAAAATTCTCTTGATATAATTTCCTGTAAATTTCTTCATTTTCTTGATTGGTATTCACATAATATGTATAGTATGGGTTTGTCAATTGGGATAACATGATTTGGCAATATTGTTTGTGTATATTCAAAATTTTTAAAATTGTTCTTGCTGAAAAATTCGATGGAATGCCCTTTCTCAATTGACGGCATGTTTGTTTGGTGAAGTAATACGTTCTATGTGAATCTTTGGAAAATCTAATCAACTAATAATGCACTTATGCAAAGAAATGGAGTCAAAAAGCAAACCTAACCAAACATACCAGCTTGTTGACTTATTACTACATAGAAAATTTAGTCATTTTAAACACACAAAGTCTCAAGCAAGTTTTTCAATAATTTATTAACAATACTAAATGTAGCGGGTTGTCGCAATTTACCAACAAAAAGACCAAATGAAGTTAGCAATGAAATCGATTACATTTACATAAAGTTGAAAACAAGTAAACTAATACATAAAGCAAATGAGTCGAAGCAATGAATTAAAGATATGTGCACGTTATTCCATTTCCACACCTTCAACCATTATCATCAAGCGTTTATATGTATATTAATTTGGCCCTCCATTGTACAATCTTTTACTTTTTCTTATGGTTCGCTTAAAGTTTGTGAGAAAATGTATGCAATCAAAGCCAATATTATCATCTAATTAAGATAAAATGGGTATTTAAGATAAAAAATATTCAAAAAATTACTTTAAAAGATAAAATTATCACGGCAGTTAGTTTTTATGGCGTGTTTTTTCAATGTTAAAGATAACTAATTACTCCGACAGAGGGTTTGTCGCGCTACGTTGTAAACACGCTCTTCTAGTAAACGATAATTGATTATGCTGGTATGCAAATTATAGCTCCCTTCTAAATCCCCTATCTTATTTATTAAAAAAAGGATGGTTTTTAAAATTGTTTGCGGGAGTTTAAGGGTTGGAGATATATTTTGAATGCGCGCCCTCATTTTGTTAACAAAATATTGTGCATGACATGTAGCAATTAACGCATTGTCACGATTTTCCGTTAAGCTTAGTTTTGGTTACGAATTATTGTTATGTCTGCTCTTAATTAGAATGAATAGAAACGCGTACGAGGGTTGATTTCTTATTTATGTTACTACTGCTGCTGCTTACGTTAGGGTCAGAGCACTATTAATGTAAAACTGATGTATCAACATTATAAACCAGTTACCAGTATTTAAGTCTATGTAATAACTTTTTTGGCCGTAAGTTCAGTATATGGATTAATTAAATAACAACGCTGGTCGTTTTTCAATGTCAGTGTTCATAATGTTGTTGCTCAAGTGGATTAGTAGGAAATCATAAATGTATCGGTGGGGTCAGATTGTTATAAACTTACTATCACCCTCCCTCTCGCAAATAAACAATTTGTTGATTGATTTCTTGTTTATAATTAACCACAAATTGAATTTTTGTAAATTGTTGTTAGTTCAGGTGTAGAAAACGTTTCTAGCTAAAAACTGCTCGATCAACCAAGTATTTATGGGAAGCAAAATGAACGAGTCGCATCAAATTTTTGTTACGAATTTACCTAATTTCCAGTTCACATTGACTGGTTGTCAACGTACGTGTGCGAACTTGCTTATAGCAACGTAACTATAGTAGAAGATTGTTAATGTTAGAAGTTATGTCGGGTTTATTTCATTAACGACTGTGTTTTAAAGCTTCATGTCTTTAAATATAATTCCCTCACTGCCCTTTGTTTGGTTTTTGAAGACATTGGCTGCAAGTTGCAAGTAGTTTTTCTTTTCATTGGTAAATGACCATTCATTTTCACAAAGAGCTGGTAAACCCTTGAAAATGTGGTGTATAGAGCGCAGTTTTTTGATCATTTTACCACTTGTACGTATTTACTACGAGATTTACTCATAAAAGGGAGTTTCTATACAAATTCCCGATAGTTTTAAAAGCGATAAATATCATACTTGAGAAGAGTGAACGAAAACGTTAAAAAATGGGGTCCAACGAATTTTGGAGCACTAAAAACAACTACTTCCTAAGATTGGCTCATTTTTTTTGGCTCATATTTGAAGTTGCTATTGCAAAAGGAATGTGGAGTTACTATAAATGGTGTGGAGAGATCCAAACTTTGGACTGTTACCTTCTCCAAGTGGGTTTTCCTTTTTTTTATTAAACCACTTGAACGAAGTGGTATAACTAAAAGAGAACCTCCTCTAAGCTTTAAAATTTCCCGCTCAAGGTAAACACTTTCATATTTATGGATGATTACTTTACCAACGGTAATGAAATAATTGGTACCTGGCTGGAACCAAAATCGACTTTTAAATGGCGACATGTTTTCCCTTTACTTGATTTATGGCATGCGAAGTCTAGTATTTTTGTTAAAGATATTCTAAAAAATTATTTCGCGTCATTACATAGATCTTATTTCAGATTATTATGGAAAAATCTATAATTTATGTAGCGGACTAAGTACTTTTCGATGAAACTTACTCGATACACTAAAACGAACCCAAAAACTAGTTAGTTACCTATAGTGTTTATACGTTGTGTGTTCATTTTCATATTTTTATTACCGTAATTAATAGATTCGATCTCATTTGGATTCTTCCAAAGTCTGTGCTTACAAATAGAGGTTACTCAATAACTTCTAGTTTCTTCTTCGTCTAGTTACAACGTCAAAACCCTCATCTGCTGTAAGAGCTACATTTTTTAAGTAAAATTTCAGATCCTATTCATTTAATACAGTTCAGTTGCACTTAAATCACAATGCAAATAATTGTTTAAAATTTGACATGCACCTTAAGCAAATAAATTTTCATCTTTGGACAGTCCTCATTTTAAAGTGAAGACGATCAACTTGTTTTCTTTTTTTACCGATAAGAAATCTTCTCATTAGGGGACCTGCATATTTTAATGGAAGATCATACAAGTTGTAATGTACTTTACATAATATGCTGTTGGGCAGCCTGTCTGCTTCACGTGAACTCCAATAAATGAAAAATGAAGCAATACGTACCTTATCGCATATGTAAATAACATGGCATCTTCTAAATTCAATGGACAATGAATCTGAATAAAAATGGCATAGAAGTCTGCGGATTTGCAAATATACCTTTATGCTGGATATATGTACAGGATGTACATTGTACAACTAAGAAAGGAGGCCGGCCATAACTCGGAAACTATTTGAGATAGAACAGTGAAATAAAAATCTTATGATAAATCTGCCCAAGAGAAAATGGTGGAAATTATTTTCAATTTCCTACCATTGCCACCATAGGGCGTTTCACTGATTTCAATTTGAAATTCCCATTTTTTGGGAAATTTTCCTCAGTAAGGGATTTAAAAAAATATATTCATTGTAAACTACTGATCAATATGTAAAACTTTGTTTAATGAATTTTTACAATTGCTGTCAAAATAAAGGGAGGGGGAACTAAATTACGTGTTACTAGAAAAAACCGTGTAACTTCGAAACGGGTTGCTTGAATTTCTCAAGATTGGTCTCGATGAAAAGACAATACTTGATTTTACCAAAAAAATCAAAAACCACAACAATTTCTTATCTCCGTCTACCAATAGAGGGCGCAACTTGTTGAAGGAACAAAACGGTCGACTTTTCTAAAAAAATTCAAATGGTACCAAATATCTTTTTCACTGCTGTTGGAAGGAAAATTAATAAGGGAGTAATTTAAAAAAAAATTATCTCAATAGCTCTTATAGTACCGAAGATATAGTCAAAAATATGGTAATATAAGAGGCAATTTGAGGTATAAAAAAATCGTGAGCGTAAAATGAAATCTTTATGTCAAAGCTGTAAACTAGATAAAAAAATGGCATTAAGTGTATTTCGGTTGTTGTATTATAAGCAAAATTGCTAGTTTCTAATGGAGAAGCATTGCAGCATATTTTGAATGCATGAAAAATGCAACTGAAATTTTGAAAGAATTGAAGTTCTCATAGCCTACTTTATTTATATTAAGCTTACGATTTGTTTATACCTCAAATTGCCTCTTATATTACCACATTTTTGATTATATCTTCGGTACTATAAGAGCTATTGAGATAATTTGTTTTTAAATTACTCCCTTATTAATTTTCCTTCCAATAGTAGAGAAAACAATATTTGGTACCATTTGAATTTTTTTAGAAAAGTCGACCGTTTTGTTCCTTCAACAATTTGCTTTTTGGTAGACGGAGATAAGAAAGAAGAAACTACTTTGAATTTTTTTGGTAATATCAAGTATTGTCTTTTCGTCGAGATCAATTTTGACAAATTCAAGCAACCCGTTTCGGAGTTACACGATTTTTTCTAGTAACACGTAATCTAGTTCCCCCTCCCCCTTTGACAGCAATCGTAAAAATTCATTAAACAAAGTTTTACACATTGATCACTAGTTTACAACGAATATATTTTTTTAAATACTTTACTGAGGAAAATTGCCCAAAAAATGAGAATTTCAAATTGAAATCAGTGAAACGCCCTCTGGCGGCAATGGTAGGACATTGAAAATAATTTCCAGCATTTTCTCTTGACCACATTTATCGTAAGATTTTTTATTTCATTGTTCTATCTCAAATAGTTTCTGAGTTATGGCCGGCCTCCTTCCTTAGTTGTACACCCTGTACAACATGCTATGGAAAAATATTGTCGGTGGATTGACTTGAATGAGCTAGAATGAGCTTATAATAAGCATTAAGTAGAGTAAAGGCGGTGAATGTGGAATACCTTTTTGTTTTTAATGAGAAAAAAATAGAAAAAAATTGTAAAACGATCTAATTTGAAGTCCAGTTATATTTTCAGATGTTTTACATCTATTAACAAGATTATCAATGAAAACTATTTCCCTATTAATTTTTAATACCTAATGTACTATTTTAACTTTGGAAAATTGGTCTGGTAAAGTGGAATATACTGATTTGAGAATGTGGAATATAAAATATTAAACAAATTTACTTTTATAAGTTTATTCATTATACATAAAACGGGTGTTTATTGACAAAAATCACAAATATAAGGGTTGTTTTTCTGAACTAGAACATGCTTCATGGGCCCAGGAATTACACATTATGCACATTATCCACATTTCTCCTCGACGATCTTTGGAAAACCGTTCATCACAGAAAATACAGTTAGCATCTCCTATAGGAGTTTCCAGTGAAAATGTTTCCTCATCTGATGAGTTTTTATGAGATTTTAATAAAAGATTCGCTAATGTGGAATAGCCCACATTCACAGACCTATTTTATTCCACATTACCACACTTATTGATTCATGTTAGACATCATCGAAACTTATTTAAATTAATAAAATTATAGGAACTTTGTACCACTCATACAAACTTTCATGCTTTAACTTACCCTGGATATTTTTTTAAAGTTTAAAAATCATCGTAATTTTGCACTCACAATGAATACTCACAACACTGTTAAAAACTGTGGAGGGCGCGTAATATCAAATTTCAACATTTCGAGATTATATAAAATGACGTGGAACTTAGTTTATAGGGGCCCAACTATTTCAGTTTGGACTATATTTTTTGGCCACTCAATTACAGATGGCGTCAATAGTTTAAGAATAGTTCAGGTATTCCACAATATTGATCCTATTCCACATTCACCGCCTTCACTATACAGGGTGATTTTTTTTGACCGTACCCTAGAAGTATATGGAGAACGAAAAAAGATACCATTATGAAATTTTGGGATCGATGGTAAGGCAATACGATCTATCGAATAAAAATATTTTCAAAATGGTGGCTTTTCCGGTTATACCGGAAGTAGACAACAACTTTGTTTTTTTAAATAGAATGGTACCATTTTCAATTTTTTTTTAGATTCTACATCAAATTTTAAGGATAGTTTATTAAAGGTTTTGTGTACCTAAAAATGATAGTTTCGGAGATATGATTTTTTTTTTCAAAATTTATGCTAAAAAGTAAGGTTAATTAAAAATTAATATCTCAATAATCGTTTAGAATATCAACCTCAATTTTTGGGAGGTGAAAGTTCATACTTGAAAGCTACTAACAGTTTGTTGAATTTTGCGAAAACTGCTACAGATAATTTTTTAATTAATGACGTCTCTAGACATCAAAAAAACGTGAAAAACTCATTTATTTTAAATGGAATGGTACCTATTTTATTATAACATTCGAGAGAGAAAGAAAATACGATTCTAAAAATGTAAGGTGTTCCTATACCTAACACGTAGGGTTTAAGAAATATTTACAATTTTCGTATTTTATTAGAATTTTTGCCTCAACTTGTTGAGTATTGTATGTAGTGAGTTGGCTTTGGATAAATAAAAGACAAAGTGACGCGAGCAATTAAGTGTTGCAGTTTATCTGTTTGTCGGGTTCTATACAAAAATGGATAATGCTTATTCAAATACTGACATTTTAAACCTATTTACCATCCATGGGCAATGTCATAACATTATTAAAAGAACGTGCAGGAGATTTAACGAACTGTATCCCGAATTACCACCGATAAACCCGCAAAAGTTTAGGAGGTTGCAAACAAATTTTGTGAGATTTGGTAGTCGACATGCAGTCAGGACGTTGCCTAATAATGTTACATCTAATGAAGATAATGTAGTTAACGTCTTGGCGTATTTTTATGCAAATCCAAATGCTTCTATTCGTTCAGCGGCATCGGATTTAGGTTTTTGTAGCAGTTCAATTCAAAAAATTTTAAAGAAGAATAAATTCCACAACTATAAATTTACTTTCGTGCAAGAACTTTACCCTGAAGATTCAATTAGAAGAGTACAGTTTTGTGAAATGTTACTAATTCAAATACAAGATGATCCGCAATTTTTAAAAAAGATCATTTGGACTGACGAGGCAAAATTTTCGAGAGAAGGAATTATCAACCGACGAAATTCGCATTTTTGGTGCAATGAAAATCCCCATCTTGTGAAACAAAGGAATTTTCAACGTCAATTTAGTTTTAATGTGTTTTGCTTGTTAATGGACGACAAAGTGTGTTATCACATTTATGATGACAATTTCAATGGGCCAAAGTATTTGGATATTTTAAAAACCGTGGTTAGCAATTTCATGGATGATTTACCTATTAACCAATACGTTTCTTGTTGGTACCAACTCGACGGAGCCCCTGGTCATTGTACGCGAGCAGTTAGCGATACGCTTACTGAAATGTTTGAGGATAGGTGGATACGGCGATTAGGTCCATGGAGTTGGCCTGCCAGATCTCCTGATTTGACACCGCTGGACTTTTATCTTTGGGGTCGTATAAAGGAGAAAGTGTATCAAATTCCAGTTCACAGCAAGGAAGAATTGGTGGAAAAAGTTAATGTAGCATTTCAAAGTGTAAATTCGAGAGAAATTAGAAATGCTACAGCAAATTCTATGCAGCAAAGACTTTTAAAATGTTTGGAAGTTAATGGAGAACACTTTGAACAATTTGATTAGTATCATTCTGTTTTATTAATTTTGTTAATTTGAATTTTGTTTTTTTTTACGTTTTCTTCTTTTTACTTCCCGAGTACGAAGTAAAAGGGAAGTATTGTATTAGTTTTCCAAAAAAAAAAATTTGACCTATGGAAATTTTTACATATCTTTGCGTTTCCGAATACGTAGATTCAAAATATGCAAAAAAAAATTTTCCGTCTGTCGTCTGTAGTCTGTAGTCAGTAGTCTGTAGTCTGTAGTCTGTAGTCTGTAGTCTGTACGTACACATTCCTTGCAACGCTCTAAACTCAGAAACTATTAAAGTTATCGAAATGCAGTTTTCGCCAATCGATTACATTCGGGCCAAGGACGAAAATGCTGTTATTACCCTTGATGACGTCACTTCCGGTATAAGCTAAAATGGCGGCACTCATTTTTTACTTCCCGAGTACGAAGTAAAAGGGAAGTATTGTATTAGTTTTCCAAAAAAAAAAATTTGACCTATGGAAATTTTTACATATCTTTGCGTTTCCGAATACGTAGATTCAAAATATGCAAAAAAAAATTTCCGTCTGTCGTCTGTAGTCTGTAGTCTGTAGTCTGTTGTCTGTAGTCTGTAGTCTGTAGTCTGTAGTCTGTACGTACACATTCCTTGCAACGCTCTAAACTCAGAAACTATTAAAGTTATCGAAATGCGGTTTTCGCCAATCGATTACATTCGGGCCAAGGACGAAAATGCTGTTATTACCTTTGATGACGTCACTTCCGGTATAAGCTAAAATGGCGGCACTCATTTTTTTTATAAGATAAAGTTGCAGTTTTTTTTATGTAGTTTAAAAGAGAATTTTTTTTTGAATTCAGCAATATATATTGTGCTATACTTATTTTTTGAAAAAAGTGTTAAAAAAATAATTATTAAAAAATGACTGCAACGCTCGATACTCAGAAACTATTAAAGTTATCGAAATGCGGTTTTCGCTAATGAATTACATTTGGGTCAAGGACGAAAATGCTGATATTACCTTTGATGACGTCACTTCCGGTGTAAGCTAAAATGGCGGCACTCATTTTTTTTATAAGATAACGTTGCAGTTTTTTTATGCAGTTTAAAAGAGTATTTTTTTCTGAATTCAGCAATATATATTGTGCTATACTTATTTTTTGAAAAATGTGTTAAAAAAATCATTTTTAAAAAATGACTGCAACGCTCTATACTCAGAAACTATTAAAGTTATCGAAATGCGGTTTTCGCCAATCGATTGCATTCGGGCCAAGAACGAAAATGCTGATATTACCTTTGATTCGTCACTTCCGGTGTAAGCTAAAATGGCGGCACTCATTTTTTTATAAGATAAAATTGCAGTTTTTTATGTAGTTTAAGAGTATTTTTTTCTGAATTCAGTAGTATTTATTTTTTGAAAAAAGTGTTAATACGAGGGAAGTCTCGTGGCAACTTGCCAGAATTTTTTTATAAGATAAAGTTGCAGTTTTTTTTATGTAGTTTAAAAGAGAATTTTTTTTTAATTCAGCAATATATATTGTGCTATACTTATTTTTTGAAAAAAGTGTTAAAAAAAATAATTATTAAAAAATGACTGCAACGCTCGATACTCAGAAACTATTAAAGTTATCGAAATGCGGTTTTCGCCAATCGATTGCATTCGGGCTAAGAACGAAAATGCTGATATTACCTTTGATTACGTCACTTCCGGTGTAAGCTAAAATGGCGGCACTCATTTTTTTAATAAGATAAAGTTGCAGTTTTTTTTATGTAGTTTAAAAGAGAATTTTTTTTTAATTCAGCAATATATATTGTGCTATACTTATTTTTTGAAAAAAGTGTTAAAAAAAATAATTATTAAAAAATGACTGCAACGCTCGATACTCAGAAACTATTAAAGTTATCGAAATGCGGTTTTCGCTAATGAATTACATTTGGGCCAAGGACGAAAATACTGATATTACCTTTGATGACGTCACTTCCGGTGTAAGCTAAAATGGCGGCACTCATTTTTTTTATAAGATAAAGTTGCAGTTTTTTAATCTAGTTTAAAAGAGAATTTTTTTCTGAATTCAGCAATATATATTGTGCTTACTTATTTTTTGAAAAAAGTGTTAAAAAAAATAATTATTAAAAATCGACTGCAACGCTCGATACTCAGAAACTATTAAAGTTATCGAAATGCGGTTTTCGCCAATCGATTGCATTCAGGCCAAGAACGAAAATGCTGATATTACCTTTGATGAGGTCACTTCCGGTGTAAGCTAAAATGGCGGCACTCATTTTTTTATAAGATAAAATTGCAGTTTTTTATGTAGTTTAAGAGTATTTTTTTCTGAATTCAGTAGTATTTATTTTTTGAAAAAAGTGTTAATACGAGGGAAGTCTCGTGGCAACTTGCCAGAATTTTTTTAATAACACGTAATAATAAAATGAATTGTTAGTATTGTTACTCGCATCACTTTGTCTTTTGTTTATCCAAAGCCAACTCACTACATATAATACTCAACAAGTTGAGGCAAAAATTCTAATAAGAAAATTGTAAATATTTCTTAAACCCTACGTGTTAGGTATAGGAACACCTTACATTTTTAGAATCGTATTTTCTTTCTCTCTCGAATGTTATAATAAAATAGGTACCATTCCATTTAAAATAAATGAGTTTTTCACGTTTTTTTGATGTCTAGAGACGTCATTAATTAAAAAATTATCTGTAGCAGTTTTCGCAAAATTCAACAAACTGTTAGTAGCTTTCAAGTATGAACTTTCACCTCCAAAAAATTGAGGTTGATATTCTAAACGATTATTGAGATATTAATTTTTAATTAACCTTACTTTTTAGCATAAATTTTGAAAAAAAAAATCATATCTCCGAAACTATCATTTTTAGGTACACAAAACCTTTAATAAACTATCCTTAAAATTTGATGTAGAATCTAAAAAAAAATTGAAAATGGTACCATTCCATTTAAAAAAACAAAGTTGTTGTCTACTTCCGGTATAACCGGAAAAGCCACCATTTTGAAAATATTTTTATTCGATAGATCGTATTGCCTTACCATCGATCCCAAAATTTCATAATGGTATCTTTTTTCGTTCTCCATATACTTCTAGGGTACGGTCAAAAAAAATCACCCTGTATGTATATATTTTTTATTCATCGATTTTGTATCATGTTACACAAGAATTTGGACTGCGTTTACATCTTAGGATCTTGCCCCAAAATCCATTTACTACGGATACACTAGATCCCATTAAATTATTAGTACTTAATAATAGTTCGTTGCAAATTTCTTCTTCTTCTTTTTTCCTTTTAGGCCGAAAAAATAACCTTATAAAAATTGATTCGTATCGCACTTATTTGGAATCTAGAATAACGTTAAAATCAAAATGGATTTGTTAATGGTATGTTTGATTGTAATTCTCCAATTTTTATTCACAAATACATATAATCAATCATTGCACGATTTTCTAATTTAATTTCATTATCGGCAAGTGCCTTGATATTAGCAAATTCCAAAGGATTTTTCTTGGACATCTTGTTTCATCACAGCTCCCTCGCTAAAACTTGCTTAATAACTTGCATTAATTGATTGCAGCCCCGCTCAAAGATCAAGGACTATTTGGATCACTATTGATCGATATCACATAATGCTAAAGCTAATCCGATCTTGTTCTAACTTACAGTCTTCCTACTTAAAGTATAATTATCCTTCTCTATAAATTAGGTACTGAGCCTATTCTCTTTTTGACAGAATAGACCTCGATTGTATTTAATCAATTATTTATTGATTATTTTTGCCAAAGGTAATACTTTTATAGAATTACGGCTTCACTATGGACTCCTTGTATCTATAGAGTTCCTGAAGATGATCGAAATTTGAAAATTATATAATTATTTCAAAGTGGCGGAATATACTTCTGCATTGTGACGAATTTGTTAATTGTAATTTGTTGTCTTGTGCAAATTTAACAATCGTGAAAATAATTTGTGTTTTCTTAGGTACATTTTCTCTAATAACGTTTTCCACATTATTCCCGAAAGTACCTACTTTGTTAAAAAACCTATCGTGCTTGAATTAATAAAACGAGACACGTCAACGTGCTAGAAATTTACTATTATTTTTCTAGTGCACTACATTACAAATCCTTCAGTTAAAATTTCACGCTTAAGTCAAAAGATCGTGAGAATATGTATCAGATAAAATAATTATGAAATATGAAGGATGTTTCAAATTACGGAATAGTAATGAATCATTTGCAAATTTCAACCATAATTCAAGTCCTTCGTACTCTCTGCTCATTTGCATTAGGATAATAAGGTAGACATTGTTGGTTAGTAAGTCATTAACATATCAACTGAGCTCCGGAGGAGAAATTATTTCTTTCATCAAAGTAATTAAAATCGGTCGAGTTTTTTTTTTCCTGGTAAACACATAAATTGCGACGGAAATTGCTTTATTACACATCTATGCCGTATTTAATATAAAACCTGGACGAATATTTAGTTCATAAAATGAAAAACGTGTTACGGCAATTTTGCCATTGCAACTACCGCTGAAAATGGCAATGTATAAATTAAATTTTGGGCTGTATGATAAAATATAAATCACTATAAAAATGGAGTAAAAACGTAGATGAAATTATGTACAAACGACTCATTACATAGTAAATAAAATATTCGCATTTTATGATTGCTGTATTTACAAACAAATGTGGTGTAGTAATCAGTAAAATTACTCGCGGTAAATGCTCAATTCATTTAATATTTTAACTGTTACAAGACAACTAGTATTTGTAAAAAAGTGGGCGAATTAATTGGTGAAAAGTGTAATAAGTTGTACTTTGAAATTTTTACAAAACTGAGCCCTCATTTCTTCAACAATGGCACAGCAAATATTTGCTTAAGAGCGTTTAATTGATGTTGTTGGACTAACAGTGTAAATAATGTTAAAATGTGGGATTATCTTTGTCTTAGGCGACTGCTGCAAAAAGACGCTGTTATAAATACATAGATAGATATAATGTCTTTTCAAATCAATCCTTATGGACTTCCATCTCTTATGACACTGTCTATGGTGTGAAGGATGTTATCCTCAATTTAGTGTTATATGAAATGCTCAATATTGCTGTTCTCATCTTCTTGTGAACCTTGCAATGAGAACTGGAAGAACATGTGTGGCCTTGAACCTAACACAACAAACACTAAAAACCACAATAGGATATTATTATAACTGCACGCGTTTCGACAGCAAAGTTATTGTGTTGTGGTCATGGGTGCTTGTTGTGTTGACCTGTAACGAGACGTATTTAATTTCTTTATAATGGGATACAGAATCTTTGCAGCGAAGTTAAAGGATTGAAAACACCAGTAAGTTTAATATCCCCTCATTCACCTGATCACTGAAACAATTCAAGGATCTTTATCCTACCGTAAAGAATTACAGGTGGAATTTGTTGCAATTTCTATGATGAATCTCATCACGGAGAATATGAATGTTGGAATTTGAAATCGTACGGTAAGAAAAGATAAGGAACGTTAAGGATCATCAACACAAAGAACTAACACTGAATCCATGTAAAATCCTAGAAAATTATATGACACACGATTAGATAAATAATATGAGAGAGTAAGGAATAATAGTAACGTGGAGCAAAACTGAAAAACAAAACATATTGGAAAGGTTAAAAGAGCGCTGTGAACTCAAATGATAACTAAACATCTCCAGAGGAATAAGGAAACCTTGCTTTGCTGAAAAAGTTTCATTTATGATGTTATTTAACGAAAGCTTTCTTCATTCATAAATTTCGCAACTTTGGACCTAGTAAGTAAAAAGCTCTTTATGTCCTTCTGAACAGGAAAGTTGAGCAACAAATGCCAGGGCTTCTAATAATAATAATATGACTTTATTAGGCAACACAGGTTAATTAGGTAAATATACAAAAAACAGTGCAGTGTAAGGATATTCTTTTACGTTCTATTTCAGATCATCTCTGCAATCATATCGGACGTTGTAAATTCCATGTTGTTGTCTCAGTATCCTTTTTGCGATAAAGTTATTCGGGAAAAGGTCAAGCAGCTGCATCAACTACGAAGACTTAGAAGGCCATTTTAATCAGTAGAATAATAACAAGGAAATGGAATACCGAATCAAATTATTGTTTGAGGGATCTATTAATAAACCAAACGAATGGGCGGCACTGAAAAGTACGATGAAGTAAAACTCCAGAACATAAGTTGCTCACTAATACAACATATTATGTAGGCTTGAACATAGGTTTTGTCAACATGTCCGCTAGCTGAGCTTCGGATTCGACTGACTTTACATTTGAATGTCTTTATACACTTATTGACTTCACATTCAGTAAACCTTCCGAAACACATTCTCCTATGTAAAAATATTTACGTTTGATATGTTTAGTTCTACGATGTTGTTCATAAGACAGATTCCGAGCCAGGTAGGTTGTGGATTCATTGTCAAAAAATAGTACTGGACGAATAGCAGTTCTTTAAGCCAAACTATCTCTTGTACAGCTTCAATAGCTGCAATTAATTCGGCTTCGGTCGAAGATAAAGCAACCGTATTCTGCTTAGGACTCCTCCAACTTGTAGGTCGTGAGAGTAAGCATACCATACCTGATGTTGAATGGCCGGTTGTTTGATCTCCAGCAAAATCTGCATCACTGTAGCATATTAAATGTTTATCCGTTTTAGGCTCGAATATTATACCCTAATCGAGAGAAACTTTCAAATACCTAAGCATTACCACATTGACAGCATAACTTATACCAGGTCTCGTTCCTACCATTAAATAAGTCAAGGCCCCCAACTGCTTGACGCTAAGGAAATAATTCTTCCTTGGTACTTTGACATTCCAGTTGTTTTTCCTTTATAATTATAGTTAGTAGTCCAAGAAAATAGACCTTTAAATACGAATTTTGAGGTAAATACTTACATTTTTGATATAAGTTTCTTTAAATGATTAAAAAACGAATTGTGAAAGTTTTTTTTTAAATCACCCCCGGGGAGGGTTGAAAAAAAATAAAAAGAGTGTTTTTTTTTAATTTTGAGGAAACCGTAAGAACTAGAAAAAAAAAGTTGAAACGAAAGTTGTAGAGCATCCAATTATAGAAAGAAATGATCTCTTTATATTTTTTGCTAAAATTAAAATTATCCGAGATAGGGTGGTTAGAAGGTAGGGAATGATAGTAACAACTTTAAAAAATCATAAGTTGTTAAAAATTTGATATTTTCAATAATTTTTTTTTTTAATTTACTCAGAAAAAAATAATCTTTCATTCTAGAGATACTTTTTTTTTTAATTATTTATAACAAAGTTAGAACAATTCAAAATTTTCAGGACCGAATTAAAACAGCTTCACTCGATGAAATTAATTTTTTTCTTTTATTTATTCTTTTATTATTTTATAAACTGACCATATGCGTTGAAATTTTATTTTTACCTGTCTTTTCCAAGCAGGTATAAAATAATTTACCTGTTGACAGATTTCTCGAGGGGTTATAAATAATTAAAAAAAAAAGTATCTCTAGAATGAAAGATTATTTTTTTCTGAGTAAATTAAAAAAAAAATTATTGAAAATATCAATTTTTTAACAACTTATGATTTTTTAAAGTTGTTACTATCATTCCCTACCTTCTAACCACCCTATCTCGGATAATTTTAATTTTAGCAAAAAATATAAAGAGATCATTTCTTTCTATAATTGGATGCTCTACAACTTTCGTTTCAACTTTTTTTTTCTAGTTCTTACGGTTTCCTCAAAATTAAAAAAAAACACTCTTTTTATTTTTTTTCAACCCTCCCCGGGGGTGATTTAAAAAAAAACTTTCACAATTCGTTTTTTAATCATTTAAAGAAACTTATATCAAAAATTCAAGTATTTCCTCAAAATTCGTATTTAAAGGTCTATTTTCTTGGACTATAGAGCTTGTTTGCAATCTGATATTTGGAATCGACCTAATAACTTTTTTGCATATGATTTTTGATTAAGCTTGATTTTCCCGTGTTCGCATGTCTTGATTTCCATTTCAAGCAAATAATTTGTCGGTGCCGTAGTAATTTTAAAGCCATTTCTTAACTCGTTTAATAAGAATTTTTGTTTCATCCTTTTCTGTTGACGACGTAACTAATCCATCATCCACGTAAAGAGCAATTAAAATTTTTGAAATTACAACTTTTGGTATATAAAGACATGGATCTGACT
Source organism: Pyrocoelia pectoralis (assembly GCA_036250285.1). Taxonomy (NCBI): domain Eukaryota; kingdom Metazoa; phylum Arthropoda; class Insecta; order Coleoptera; family Lampyridae; genus Pyrocoelia; species Pyrocoelia pectoralis. Next base: position 84,908,694 of record CM070074.1, on the reverse strand, counting down.
TACTCTGTTTAAAATTAGAATTTATAAGAAAATCGTGAATGCTAGTATGTAATGTGAATGCAAGTAATATTTCAACAAACAAATTTTTTTTTAAAAAAACATCCAATCGGTAATAATTCTACTTACAATATTTTAAATGAGATATTATTTTGTGCATTCTAGGAATTGTCATTCTCACGCCAATAATTATTATTTTTACTCCAAGGATTATTTTTTCTACCCCATAGCTTTTTAATTATTTTGGTCCCAAGATTTTTGTTCCCAAGAAGTATTAACCCCCAAAATTATTAATTTAGCCCACATAATTATTCTTTTGGCCCCAAAGATTTTATTCATTTTACCCCATGATTTTATTCATTTTACCCCAAGGTTTTATTCATTTCACCCCAAGATTTTTTTTATTTTACCCCAAGATTTTATTTATTTACTTATTTTATAGAAGTATTTGAAACTAAAAAAAAAATGCCAACCTAAACGTATATTGCTACTCAGGCGCTTTGGTTAGAGGTAGGTTTAGTAGTTTTTTTTCAATTGAATCAAATGAATAAAATCATGGAGTAAAATGAATAAAATGTTGGGGCGAATGCGAAAAGAATGATTTTGTGAGTTAAAATAATAATTTTGGGTGCTAATATAATAATTCTTGGGATCAGAAATCTTGGGACCAAAATAATTAAAATGCTGGGGCCGAAAAAATAATTCTTAGGCTTAGAGTGACAATTCTTGGGGCCGCGAAAATTACCACCCATTTTAAATTAGTAATCTGATAAAATTAAAAGAAATGTTTCCTCCATAACAATAACATGGTAATTTTGAAAGCCAGAGAGGCGACCGACGGCCTAAAATCCTAGGACTTCAATTAATGGCTCTAAACCTTCCTATGGTTTACTTGAACTACTATACAAAATTGTGTGTCAAACGATTACTTTTCGAATTTTTGCGAGATTAACGTAAACTAGAAGTAGGTAAATCATTAAAATGTTTAGTAAACTTTTTCTGTACCGTTCGGAATTGTTTAGTTTTTTACGACTTTTATAACAAAAAATAATTGTTCCTTTTAATTTAATAATTAATCTGTCATAATGTAAAATATTCCATTGGCCGTTTTGGTATTTTCCATTTTGTTTGAGCTTTAAAGATCATTTAACGTCATTTGACACATTATGAAAGGGCAAAGGACTTTATTTTTAAATACAGGATTTGTAATAAAGGACATAACAAAACTCTATACGATTTGATTTAGATACTTTTTGCATTTCATTCAGGTTGCTACTTTGTTCTACATTTCTATTAGACTCTGGCTTTTATCCAAATTGATTGTTAAATAAAACCTAGCATTCGCCTGATTCGAAATTGAATTATTTTTTTTTCAAAACACTCTTATAACTAGTACGGAGAAATAAGGGTACCTACTGTAAATTTGTTTGAAATTTACAATAGCACAAACATCGAGAAGCAAATCGAAAAAGCTGCCAACCTTTTCAGTGTTTTGTAAAATTGATGAACCAAAATAAATCATTAACGTCGATTACAAAGGAATCAAACCTTAAAACCTTGCAACCCTATTTTACATTAGAGAGGGATCTCCTTATGGAATGATTGATAAAAAGGGAGAAAGAAATTTGAAATAAGGATCCCTTTAAATTTCTTTATACTCTTATCGTTACGTTTTATTTTAACATATTGTCGTTACAGTTCCATGAGAACATTCAATTTCCCTCGAATACTTTTCGTACCGCATTTATAGCGACATTTTCCTTTGTTACATTTATTAAACGTTTACGTGCGTCGAGGAAATAATTTTTAAATGCGGCGAATTTCCTAAACGGGAATGTGTGACAAAACTAAGTTTCAACAACATTATTCCGTCGGTTAACGCAAATAAACTTGGAAATTTTCCGGTAGCCCGAGGATGTTATTCTCCCTTGTCCGTTAAACACATCTTCAACGGCAAAGTTCTTTCACAACAATTGTCTAACAACCTGCGCTACGTAATTAGTTTCTAATCGGTGTTTAAATCCCATTATTATACTTTAACTACTATAGAAATCAATGTTTGGAAAGTTTGGTGATAAAATGTCGATCGTTCCTTATACCTTGATTATAGTTGAAGCTTTAGTTAAGGCTACAAAATGTACATGGAACTTTGTAGAAGGTTACTACTTATTACTTTTCAATTACTTCGGTTGTATAATTTGTAGGCCTTACACTCAAAAACTTTCATTTTTTGAGTACAATACACATAAAATAAATATTGTTAAGTTTGCTTTTTACTAATTGCTCATTTTTTTTACAGGTAAGTGACGCAAAATCCAAATGTAATCTGCTCGAAAATGAGGATCTTGACTTGTACTACAATCGCTGTGAGCAAGAAAATGGTAACGCACCATTTTATTTTTTTATTTTTTGCTTCCTACACCTCGATGAAAACATAAAAAGAGTCAGAATTCGGCAATAAACCTTTGCTAAACTAAAAGTTTTCATTTGGAGCAAAAGCTAGACGACCGCCTTTAATAGTTTTTAGAGTTGCATTGTACAAATTGAGTGTCTACACATTTTTAAAAAGCTCTCTTGAATTGTTTCGATGACTTAAGACTTCCATGCGCTCAATCGATTGTTAAAACCGTTGACTGTAAAAGGTTAAAGCCTTGATCACTTGTTAAGGATTTAGGACATTCAGATCATTGCAGTTCTAAAATTGTGGCGAGATTTTGCATCTAATTCAATTCAAAGATTAATGTTATTACGATTAACTGTGTGAAAACTTTTTTTGGTACCACAAGCTTAGTGAACTTTGATAAGTTGGTTTCAAGATTTGGTTTTCAAAGGATTATTTAATATGTAGTGGTTTAATAAATCTAGAAATAATGTTCGTAAAGATGTACAAAACATGGTACTCGTAGTTATAATTCTGTCAACAGAAGTAGTAGAAGACAATATCCGCGAAACAATAAAGGAACCACAGGATCCATTTGCGCTAGAAATTTAAATATTATCATATTGGTAGTATTAGCTTAATGTTAAGAAGGGATAAGTTTAATAAAGCACTTTTAGTTGAAATGTATTTATTTTAGGAAAACGCTTGAGTGGTTTAAATGAAATTTCAAGTAATTGCAAACACGAGATTTATGAACGTAAAATGTGTACGAGATAAAAGTACCTCTAAAGACCAATTCGCATTCAGATTATTAGCTTCGAATAAATTTAAAGGCTTGTGTTTTGTTGACCCAAAGCAAATATCATATTCCTCATCAAACAAGTCTCTCGAATTAAAGGTAAACCAAATTTATATTTTACGCGAACGAAAAGTGAACATTATTTCAATACTTTATAACTCGAGAGAGTTATAAATGTTTTACACTAAAGCTCATGCATAATTTGACAACGTTTAACCTAATTCTAAATTATGTTCGACAATGCGAATGTATTATTATAATTTATTTGTTAAATTGCTTCTATTAGTTCTAACTCAATAAGCAGTGGCGTGGCAGTTAAGGTCCAGGCCTCGTCGTGCAAAAGTAGGGAGGGCCACATTGTACAGGGTGGGCCATTGAAAAGGAAAGCATCCTCCAGATTAACTAAGGTGGGGGTGTTGTTTAGGAAAAATCCTGAAACACGCCACCTTTGACCTTTTGAACGGCATATTTCAGGATTTTTCCTAAACAACACCCCCACCTTAGTTAATCTAGAGGGTGCTTTTCATGGGGACGAAAAAAAATTGAATAAAACTAATTTCGGTCATACTGTCGAATAGAGAATTAATAGACCCTTCAAATGAGGGGTCGCTCGAGTCGCTTTCCCTATTTAAATTCTTGAGTTAGGGGTTGCTGGGGCTAGGGGGTTGACCTGACAAAGTCAAATTTGACATCAAAAGTTGTCCCCCAAAAATAAAAAATCGACGTGTCGAGCGGTTTTTTAAGAAACTGGTCTAAGTGTCCCAAAATAGGCGTGCTTCCTTTTCAATGGCCCTTCCTGTATAGATGGTAAAAAAAGGTCTAGTTCTCTAGTTATTATATTATGGAAAAACACAAAATGTAATACATTTTATGTATAATTTATTATCATTAATTTTATTTTTTGGAGGGCCTGAGGGCCTCGTTTTGCGAGGGTTTAGTCGTGCGCCGCACGACTCGCACGCCCGTTAAATACGCCACTGTCAATAAGACCCATACTGTATTCTTTGGTCCATCTTGAGTTTTCGGTTATAAGTCACCTTGCTTGCTACCTTTGTCGTACCGGGTTATCCCTTGCCTCGCTTCTTCGTTCTAAGAACTCTTTTTGTCTTCGCAGGGCCATGAGGTCAAGGGGTTCCCTCTTTGCCAAGACGCACAGGACTTCCGACAAAACCGTCCTATATGCCGATGTTATCATTAAATTCATTTTTTTCTTGGTATCCTTTACTATTTAGGAAAATACGAACTCTCAACCTCCCTTGGAGGCACGGCATGTTTCCAAGGGGAGGTTGAGAGTTCGTATTTTCCTAATCTGTTTAACCCCTTTGTGAGCGATGGACCACACCACCGTTAACCTTTATTATATTAGCGCATTTGTTTATTCCAGGTGCGTCAGCCCAGATTGGTGCCCCATACATGATTAGTGCTTGAGCTACAATTTGCGATTATCTTTCGCTTTTCGTGCCCTGGCCTCCGTACTTTACTTAGCGCTTTGCCGAGCGCTCCCAATACTCCGAGACCATCATTACTATTACTTTCTGGTATTTCAGATCTTTCGTAATGTCTATTTCTGTCTGTTTATGTACAATATTAACTTCTTTTAAGCCATTATGCCTATTCAATATTGCCGTTGAGGTTTTCTTTTTTGCAAGTTCGAGTTTATTTGCCTTAGCCGTCCACGACATGTAGCGTGACGTTTACTTTCGGTTCAGATTTTCCACACTTTGTGCCATCACCCATACGGCGAGATTGTCCACATTGTGATTCTTTTCGGCGCCATTACACTCTTGCAAGATTGGAGGCTTCACAAATACTTGAATTGGAAACAAATTGATGTTATGTTGTTTGTTGCCTTCCAAAAAACGAAGAGAAACGTGACTTGCTAAGTTATCTCGGATCAACAGCTTCTTTCTGGGCAGATTTCTAAAATACGGAATGAGAATTTTGTCGAACCAATCATCCAATACCACAGCGTCGAACCAGTCTGACTTGGTTCGCTTGTACATCGCTCCCTTGAACCCTCCCTCTATCCAAGATAAAAGTGTATAGCTTTATATACCACGTATGGAGGCAGTTGATGCCCATTTGCAGTTACTACCATCACAACAATTCCGGCCCAGGTAAATTGTCTTTAAAAATTTTAATTTTGTTGCCATTTTTGACAAGATATTACGTCTCTGCGACCCATGGGGAATCCTATTGATACAACTTGACGATGATGCCTTTTAAAGAAAATCTTGTTTGCAGATAATGTTTTTTTCATTTTATCACACAGTCTAGATTTTGTTGCCCTTATTAATATCACTAAGAGCCTGTTCTGGCGTTTCTTCCTCATAATTCGTGAACTTTATACCAATCTCTTTCTAGCTTCTCACCACTGTCGCCGCCCTCGCCCCTTCTAATGACAATTTTGTATAAATTAATTATTTAAACAAAAACTAAAGAAGCTGTGATGTGAT